>CM033470.1:310982299-311447804 GCA_019447015.1 Hymenochirus boettgeri | reverse complement strand
TAGTTCTTCCTGGATATAAACCCAGATATAGTTATTCCTGGATATAAACCCTGATATGGTTGTTCCT
Organism: Hymenochirus boettgeri; assembly: GCA_019447015.1. Classification (NCBI taxonomy): domain Eukaryota; kingdom Metazoa; phylum Chordata; class Amphibia; order Anura; family Pipidae; genus Hymenochirus; species Hymenochirus boettgeri. The sequence goes on along the minus strand of CM033470.1, from coordinate 311,447,737 downwards.
GGATCTAAACCCTGATATAGTTCTTCCTGGATATAAACACTGGTATAGATCTTCTTGGATATAAACCCTGATATAGTTCTTCCTGGATATAAACCTGGATCTAGTTCTTCCTGGATATAAACCCTCTTCCTGGATATAAACCTGGATCTAGTTCTTCCTGGATATAAACCCTGATATAGTTTTTCCTGGATATAAACCCTGATATAGTTCTTCCTGGATATAAACCCTGTTCTAGTTCTTCCTGGATATAAACCCTGATCTAGTTCTTCCTGGATATAAACCCTGATATACTTCTTCCTGGATATAAACCCTCGGGAACTCCTACATCAGGGGTTTATAACTAGGGATAGCCGGTTTGCGGATCCGAACCCGGATCCGACGCGGATTTAACCCGTCCGCGAACAGCGGATTTTTCCGGATTTTCCGCCTTCCGAACTTCCGAACCGCGGATTTCTCGTATTTTCGAAATTTTTTGAAAATACAAGAAATATCATATTTTTGAAAATTTTCTAAAATACGAGGATTTCTATTATTTTTGTAAATACATATTTTCGAAAATTTTCAAAATTACGAGATATCTCAATGGGTCCGCTTGCGGATTTTCGAATTTTTTCTAAAATTTGTGGATCCTCGAGCGGACCGGATTTTGCGAAGTTCGGACATCTCTATTTATAACCAGATACAAATAAATCAGGGTTCTATATCCAGGAAGATTTACATCATGGCCGGAAAGCAGTATTGCCATCAGTAAAATGGCAGCAGATTTTATTGTCGGAACAAACATTTGCCCAAATGGCTGCACTGCTATGCCCCCCCAAAGTCCCAAAAACTGGCCACCAGGAGCCTAGCAGAGTCCATATAGGACTCCTGTCTCTCCTCTGGGAGAATTTGCACATGCCCAGTGCAGCCATCCCCCCCTCCCTCTCCCTCCTGTTTTCCTCTCCTTCCCCCTAGTGTAATTCCCCTTTGGGGTATTGTAGGGCTTCCTTCTCCAGCCTCAAACGCATTATTATTATGTCCAGAAACTTCCCCGATCATAACTTACCTTCCCTATCTCCCCCGGCGTTCTCCACTGCCGGCAGCCGCGTCTGTGATTGGCTGCCTCTCAGCCAATCACAGACGCGGCTGCCAGTCCAGCCCACTGCTTGCAGTTTCATGCAAGCAGAGGGCCGGGACATTACAAGGAAAGAGGGAAGGTAAGTAATGATCGGGGGAGTTTCTGGACATAATAATGCGGTTGGAGCTGGGCGAGGAAGCCCTACAGTACCCAAAAAATGTTAATAATAATAAGGGGTGGACTTGCCCTTTAAGTGTTACACTACACTTTTGGTAGAGAGCAAAATGGTGTTTTTTAATGTATTTTCCGGACTTTAGATGCCCTTTTAAGTTGCACTACGCAATCAGCTAATACGTTAGTGACTAGTGGGGTCCCGTTATGTGCAGTTGAGCAGCTCTTTTTTCTTGTTTGTTCTAAAGGTTTTGGTTCCCTCAGTACACTTCCACTAGTTGTTATAAAGTAATTTTGCTTCCACATCCCCCCTTTTGTGAACATTCCCTTAAGGGCATGTCCACCCTATATAAACTTTTGTCATATATAGAGAACTTCCCCATCCCACCCATCTCCAGTAAAACAAATTTAAGAAAAGCGACCCAGATCTTTACTTACTTTTCCCTCTCTCCTCCGACGCCCGGCCTTCCTCTTCTGCTTGCAAGACACTGCCAGGGGCGAGACCGTCAGCCGCGTCTGTGATTGGCTGAGAGGCAGCCATCACGATGGCGGCTGCCGTCTTCTCATAATGCCCGATGAAGAGGTAAGGTACCTAGAGTTGCTCTGTGGACTTTCTAAAATTATTTTTGTTCGCGGTTTGGGGCTGGGGGGACATATTCTAATTTGGCAATGGGTGTTTAATGGTAGGGGGAGGGTAATCAAAAACGGGAGGGAGAGGAGGGAAAGGGAAGGGAGAGGGGGAGAGGGGCCTGCAGTACGCTGCCACACTTCTCCCATAGGCCATATAGAGGCCAGAGTCCTATATGAACTCTGCTATATCTCCTGTGGTTGCAGTTTTTGGGACTTTGGGGGGACCTACATGAGACCTTATGGACTGGGATGTGAGGTAAAAGGATTTAACTAAACTACATGGTGGGGCCATTAGTGGTGGAGGATTATAGTTTTTTGGGGTTGACCTGCCCTTTAAAGCTTCTTTTAAACACAGGTTTAAAGAGATACTTCCTTCCTCCTATACTTTCTCTTATTTGTTTTATTGAAACGAAAGCATGACTAATAAAGTGTGATATTTGCGTTCTCGTGGCACAGCGTGTTTAAAAAAGACAAGTACATTATTTTGCCAGTCCCGTTTCTATTCTATACAAATCAGAAAAATGCTTTTAGCTGAATTTGTCCTTTAAACCGGTGCTGTGAGATTCCCAACTCTATCTGATATTTAAATGTAATCTTCCTTGCTGATAATATGAACGCATCTCTCCCCTTCCCAAAAGATGTTGCGTACTAACGTGATACTTTGATTCAACAATGCGTTCGAATGACCAGTGATCATGTAAGGGAATATCCCCCACTTATTATCAGTGGTAGAATGATGCTTCCTAAGGTTTATATTGTAGCTCGAGCAATCGAGAAATAATTGTGGCTGAACATGTGTTGTCGGATATTTGTGGGGAAGCTAGAACTGAAATAGGAACCTTTCACAATGCCAGAAATTTACCAAAACTGTGCAAGTCATTTAATCCTTTAAGATATAAAGTCAACCATTCTCGTCTGATCTGGTATTTATTAGCATCAAATGAAAAAAATAACATTTAATCCTAGAACGCGAAGTTTAATAGAAGATTTTGAAATTGGTCTTTAAAGGCCCATTTATAACCCTTTACCACATGCAGATTATCGTCCGCCTCTCCTTGCGCATATGAACACCTCGGGGATTGCTGGTCTACGGCCTAAAATCAAACGTCTGTACGAAGCTTTCCTCCTGATGTGTGTGTGTGGCCTGCACTGACTCAATCCTGTTCTTGTTTTGCCAAGCTCAGTCCCCCCGCCCCCTGCCAGAACTCGAAATGTTGAACTCCTCTGTGAGGGGCGCATGCTCCCCCCCACCATTTATCTTAAACTCTATGAAAAAGCATTTGAAGAGGAATTAACCCCCACAGGCAGTTTTGATTGACAGCTTAAATTAGTCAGATGTTTTCAGCGGATAGCCGAAAGAACTAGGGGTAATATAGTTTCCAATGAGCTACTTTTGACCCAAATTCCCAGTGAACATATCCCTTAAGGCATTAGGATATAATGAATGGCAGGTGGGGTTTATTCGCCTTTATTAATAGTTTTCTTTTTTAGAAAAATCCCACTAAGGGACAGTCTTGTAGAAGCCGGGACAGGTGGGAAGGTATAAATTATCAATCTTGAAATTAGCTAACTAAATAATAAGAATGCATTGTGTTTTCAGGAAACCTTGTTCCACCAGGTTTGGAAACTAACAAAGAGAGCAATCTGTCCTCTGAGAGGCTGGTGTCAAAAAAAAAAAAAAAATGGTTATTCTTTTCAACAAATCAGAGAGTTAACGGCAGTATCTTATATATATAGATCAATAAATTTAAAAAAGGGCTATTATACACTGTTTTGGAGCTATTTTTATGTATAATTAAACACTTTCAGCATCAAACAACATATTCAATCACTTTAAATTGGCATTCTTTTTATTTTCAACTAACAAGATCCACATGAATGACTTTATGGGACAAGGCAGAGAAAAAACGATTCCAAATTCCTGTTCAACCTCGAACGTACATAAAGTAGTTCACGTCTGATTCAATTCACAAAAGGCTGTTTTTGGGTGGAGATTGGGGGTAAAGTGCATTTTCTATTGATTTTATTGCATTATGCCTTAATAAATAGATTGTTTCAATCAATGTGCTTTTAAAAAAACATTCCCAGATTTGTTTTCCGTTTGTCTCGGATCTGAGGTGACCATGAGGCACATGTGCCGCGTCTGTTAGTACTGCATGGAAATCTACAGCACAGGAATGATTTTCTAAGAAATCATTATTCAACAGGTAAATGGTCTTTTAAAAGTCTTAAATTTGCGAATGGTACCTTGCGTGATGTATAAGGCTTACACTGCAGCCCAGAGCTAACAGATCCCCTCAACCCAGTGCTCCCAACTCCTCCCGGATTTTCAGGAGTCTCCTTAAAATGGGGGTGTTTCTCCCACACTCCCACGGACAGCCCGATCTCCGCAACGGAGAGAGTCCTGAATCTCCTTCCCTGGTTATGCCGCGCCCTTTAATGCCTGCCATGCCCCTGACCACACCCATGGCCACACCTCTAATCCTCTAATCCCTTACTATCCCGCCCCCAGTAGCATGCCATGCCCCACTCACTGTGTGAATCAATGACATCACGCAGCGTAGCCCGCCCCTCACACCACTCTGCCAAGAAACGAAGAGGCCAGGGTGGGATGTCTGTCCAACAGGGTTTTATCAGAGTTCTATAACCAAGGAAGAACGTAGATCAGGGGGGTTTTTTTTTTTATATCCAGGAGAACTAGAATCAGGGTTTTATCCAGGAAGAACTATATCATGGTTTATAACAGGAAGACTAGATCAAGGGTTTATACCCATGAGAACTAGATCAGGGTTTTAATATCAGGAGAACTAGATAAGGGTTATATCCTGGAGACGAGATCAGGTTTAATATCCAGTAAGAACTAGAGAATCACGGTTTTATATCCAGGAAGAACTAGATCCAGGGTTTATAATCCAGAGAACGAGATTAGGGTTTTCACCGGAAGAACTAGATCAGGGTTTATATCCAGGAGAACTATATCAGGGTTTTATATCCCGGAAGAACTATCTCAGGTTATAATTCCAGGAAGAACTCTAATCAGGGTGGTTATATCAGGAAGAACTAGATCAGGGTTATAACCAAAGGAAGAACTGATCACAGGGTTTATATCCAGGGAATAACAGATCCGTTTTATACTAGGAAGAACTAGATCAGGTGTTTATATAATACAGGATACTAGATCAGGTTTATAACCAGGAAGAAACTAAGATAGGGTTGATCTCCAGGCAGACTAGATCAGGGTTTTTATATGTGCCAGAAGAACTAGATCCGGGTTTCTATCCAGGAATTACTAGATTCAGGTTTATATCCCCAGGAAGAACTAAGATCAAGGTTTTATATCCAGGGAAGAAACGAGATCAGGGTTTATCCACCCAGGAAGAACCTGACAGGTTTATAACCAGGAAAGAACTGATCAAGGGTTTAAATCGCTGGAGAAACTAGATCAGGGTTTTTATATCCAGAAGAACTATATCAGGTTTTATAATATCCAGGAAGAATAGATCAGGGTTTATATATCCAGAAGAACCTAAGATCAGGGTTTATAATCCAGGGGTGTGCTCCCACGAACCAGCCGCGATCTCCTGGCACGGAGAGAGAGTCCTCAATCTACTGCCGTTTGCCCCCCTTTATGCCTGCCATGCCCCCGGACCACGCATGCCACACCCATAACCCCCTCCCGCGTACCTTCTCCACCCAATGTGTGAATCAATTGACATCACGCAGCTAGTCACACCCCCTCACACCCACCCTACCCCGAGAAAAGAGAGGCAGGGTTGTATGTCCTGTCAACCAGGGTTTTTTACTATCATGGTTCTATACCAGGAGAACGTATATTAGGGTTTATATCCAGAAAAACACTATATCATGTTTTATATCCAGGGAAGAACAGTCAGGTTTATAACCAGGAAACTAGATCAGTGTTTTATCCCAGGAAGAACTAAGAATCAGGGTTTATCCAGGAAGACTAAATCAGGGTTTATATCCAGAAGAATAGATCAGGTGATATCCAGGAAGAACTTTATCAGGTTCTACATCCGAAACATATCAGGATTTATATCCAGGAACGAACTAAGAGTCAGGGTTTATTCCAGAAGAACTAGACTCAGGGTTTATAAACCAGGAAGATCTATATAGGTTCTAAAACCCACCGGAAAACTAGAATTAAGGGTTATATCCAGGTAATACCTAGATCAGGGTTTATGACCAGGAAATAACGAGATAAGGGTTTCTAACCGGAAGAACTAGATCAGGGTTCTACATCCAGGAAGAACGAGATCTGGTTTATTCCCGGAAGAACTAGATTAAGGTTTGTCCCAGGGAAGAACCTAGAATCGGGGTTTATATCAGCAAGAACAGATCAGGATTTATAAAAACCAGACAGACCTATATTAGGGTTCTAACATCCAGAGAAACAGATCAGCGTTTATACCCGGAGAACTAGATCAGGTGTTTGTCCCCAGAAAGACTGATCAGGTTTTATAACCAGAAGACTAGATTCAGGTTTGGGTCCCCAGGAAGAACTAGATCAGAGTTTTTAATATCCAGGAAGAACTAGTAGAGGTTTTATCCAAGGAAGAACTGATCAGGGGTTATAACCAGGAGATCTATATTAGGGGTCTAAATCCAGGAGAACTAGATTAGGTTTATACCAGAAGAACCTAGATCAGTTTATAACCAGGAGAACTAGATAAGGGTTTATACCCAGGAGACTAGATCAGGTAGGGTTTTATATATCCAGAAGAATCTAGATCAGGTTTGTCCCCCAGGGAGAACTAGATCAGGGTTTATATCCATCAAGGGAACTAGCTCAGGATTGTTATAACCAGAAAGATCTATTTAGGTTTTCGACATCCAGGAAGAACTAGATCACGGTTTATAACCAGCATTAACTCGATCGTGTTTTCCCCAGAGAAGAGAATCACAAGGGTTAATACCAGGAGAACTATATCAGGTTTGTCCCAGGAGAACTAGATCAGAGTTTTATCCAGGAAGAACGAGATCAGAGGGTTTTTATATCAGAAGAACTATATCAGGTTTATATCCCGGAGAACGAGACAGGGTTTTAATATCCAGAGAAGACCTAGATCAGGGTTTAAATATATCCAGGTACAGATCCAAGGTATTATCCCCCAACGAGCATCCATTAAAAAAAATTTGACCATCCCATCTGTTGTTGTAGTCCTACGGGAACAAGAATTCAAAAACCTCACGTTGTGTTATGGTGTCCTAAAACCTGGTACAATGTATGTCTTTTAGAGATGTCCCCGAACTCTCGCCAAAATCGGGTCCGCTCAAGATCCCTTTAAATCTATTAAAATAAAAGTTCGGCAAAATCCGTTTTTTTTCGAAAATACAAAATAACGAGGATTTTTTTGAAAATCGAGATCTTTCGTCGAAATACGTCCCGAAATTGGCTTGCTCTGGTCCAAAATGTGAAAATTGTCACGAATTTCAAATTAAAACGAGGAATTCTCCTATTTTCTTTCCCCCAGTATTTTCGAAAATACAGAAACCTCGTAATTTTAAATTTTTTTTTATGCAGATTGAACATTGGAAAGAAAATCGGCGCACATCCCTTCTTTCCACTGCACTATCACAAGCCTCTAAAAACTTGATATAAAAATAGATTGACAACTGCTGTCTAGGCCCTTATAGTTGTGGGGTAAATTTCAATCATTACTATCAACGCAACTCACTGTTAGGAAGGACAGACTCGTGTTCACACATCTCTCCGTGTTCATAAAGAATAGGACACAAAAATATCATAAGACTGCACGTTCGACCTGAGATACTTACCTGTAATGACAGCAGAGGATGAAATGTCCTGGTTCCCACTAAAAGTAATTGAATTATATAAGTCACATCAACAGATTGTCCAAGACGTTACATCTGTTTAGCCAATACAAATTTACCGTGATTTGCAACAGATCTACATTTAATTAAGTCCAGTGTTCCTCTTATGTCCACTAACAACCTGATCTAGTTCTCCTGGATATAAACCCTGATTAGTTTCTTCCTGGTTATAAAACCCTGAATCTAGTTTCGTTCCTGATATAAACCCTGATCTAGCTCTTCCCTGGATATAAACCCTGGATCTAGTTCTTTCCTGTTTAAACCTTATCTCGTTTCTTCCTGGATATAACCCCTGATCTAGTCTTCTGGATATAACCCTGATCTATTTTTTCCTGGATATAAGCCCTGATCTAGTTCTTTCCGTGGATATAAATCCGGATATAGTTCTTCTGGATATAAACTGGATAAGTTTCTTCCTGTATATAAACCCTGATATAGTTCTTCCTGGTTTTCAAACCCTGATTTAGAAGTTTCTTCCTTCCGGATAAAAATCCTGATATGTCTTCCTGGATATAAACTCTGATATAGTTCTTCTGGCACAATTTAAACCCTGATCTAGTTCTTCCTGTATATAAACACTGACCTAGTTCCTTCCTGGATATAACCCTGATCTAGTTCGTCCTGGATTATAAACCTGGATATTTCCTTCCTGGTTATAACCCTGAGCGAGTTCTTCCTGGTTAAACCTGATATAGTTCTTTTCCTGGAATATAAACCCGATCGACTCTTCCTGGAATATAAAACCCCGATATCGTTTCTTCCTGGTTATAAACCCCTGATCTAGTTTTTCTTCCTGATATACACCCAGATATAGTTCTTCAGGATATAACCCTGATATAGTTTCTTTCTGGATAGAAACCTGATATAATCTTCCTGGATATAACACCTGGATCTTAGTTCTTCCTGATATAACCCTGATCGTTCTTCCTGGAGATAACCCGATATAGTCTTCCTGGATAAAAACCAGATTAAGTTCTTTCTGGTTATAAACCCTGCTCTAGTTCTTCCTGGGATATACACCCATATATAGTTTCTTCCTGATATAAACCCTGATATAGTGTTTCGTCCTGGATATAAACCCTTATATAGTTCTTCCTGGTAAAAATCCTGATAGATCCTCCGATATAACCCTGGATAGATGTTCTTCCTGGTTATCACCCTGATATAGTTCGTCCTGGATATCACCCGATTAGTTCTTCCTGGCTATAAAAACCCTGAGTTTAGAGTTCTTCCGGATATAAACCAATATAGTTATCCTGGATATAAACCCGTATGGTGTTCCTGGAATCTAACCCTGAATATGTTTTCTGGATATAAACACTGGGTATAGATCTTCTTGGATATAAAACCCTGATAGTTTCTTCCTGGATATAAAACCTGGATCTAGTTCTTCCTGGATAATAACCGCTGATATAGTTTTTTCTCCTGGATATAAACCCTGGATATAGTTCTTTCCTGGATATAAACCTGTTCTAGTTTCTTCCTGGATATAAACCCCTGATCTAGTTCTTCCTGGATATAACCCCTGATATCCTTCTTCCTGTATATCAACCCTCGTGAACTCCTATCATACCCACTCAGTGGTTTATTAACTATGGGATGGCCGGTCTCGATCCGAACCCGGATCCGACGCGGATTTAACCAACAACCCAACAGTACCCCAGAACCGCGGATTTTCAGCGGATTTTCCCCGCCTTCCCGACTGCGAACACCGCGGATTCTCGTATTTTCGAATTTTTTGAAAATACAAGAAATATCATATTTTTGAGAAATTTTCCTAAATACGAGGATTTTCTTCCCCCCCTATTATTTTTGTAAATACTATTTTTGGAAAATTTTCAAAATTACGAGAATCTCAATGGGTCCGCTGCGATTTTTTCGAATTTTTTCTACACTTTGTGGATCCTCGCGCGGACCCGGATTTTGGCGAAGTTCGGACATCTCTATTTATTAAACCAGATATCCAATACACAGGGTTCTAAATACTCCAGGAAGATTTTACATCATGGCCGAAAGTCAGTATTGCCCATCAGTAAAATGGCAGCCATTTTATATTGTCGGAACAAACATTTGCGCCCAAATGGTGGCTTGCACGCATGCCCCCCCCCCCCCCAAAGTCCCAAAACTGGGCCACCAGGAGCCTAAGCAGCATTCCCTATAGGACCTCCCTGTCTCTCCTCTGGGAGAAATTGCACATGCCCAGTGCAGCAATCCCCCCTCCCTCTCCCTCCTGTTTTTCCTCTCCTTCCCCTATGTAATTCCCCCTTTGGGTATTGTAGGGCCTTTCCTTCTCCAGCCTCAAAAACGCATTAAATATGTAATTATGTCCAGGAAACTTCCCCCATCATAACTTACCTTCCCTGCTCTCACTCCCCCGGCGTTCTCCACTGCCGCAGCCGCGCTGTGATTGTCTGCCTCTTCAGGCCAATCACAGACGCGCCTGACAGTCCACGCCCACTGTTGCAGTTGCATGCAAGCAGAGGGCCGGGACAATTACAAGGAAAGAGGTAAGGTAAGTAAGATCGGGGGAGTTTCTGGACATAATCAATTCGGTTGATCTGGGCGAGGAAGCCCTACCGTACCCAAAAATGTTTAATAATAATAAGGGGTGGACTTGCCCTTTAAGTGTTACACTACACTTTTGGTAAATGATGATAGCTACAAAATATCTAATAACCTTGGTATTGGGAGATTTTAAGGTTAATTTACAGTGAAACTTTTTGTATTGTGTGTTTCTTTAGCAAGCAACGCTGACATGTCTTTAGTTCGTCCTCCCCTGCTGTGCCCCTGTCATCTACTAATTACCCTGCTGGGAAGCACCTGCCTGTACCGGAGTTTGTGTGTTGTAATAAAGTTAGAAATGGCTCCCAGCCTGATATCTTTTTTGGCTCCAGAGGAAAGTTCTGTCTCTGCCAGGTACCACATTGTTTGTGGCAGCCACAGCAGTAACTGTCTCCTCTGGGATCAGTAAACTGTGGACATGTCTCATTTTAGAAGGGGCCTAAACAAATGTGTCATTTTATTTCAAGTCTCATTGAAAAACAAATCATTGTTTGAGCAATATCATAAACACTGCAAGTTCTGGAGCTTTGATTATGCCTTAGGATTCTATTCTAGCGGCTGGCTGTGTATTCCTTGTCATCGTTCTGTCTGTAAACTTTAGGACCTAATGGGAAAAAAAAAACTTTAAGGAAAGGAACTCTAAAAATAATTTAGATTAGAATGTACCGATATACGTACACTATTTTATGTACATTTCTATAGACGCAGCAGCTTTGCTTGTGAAAATATATCCTGCTAAACTTGCTCACTGGGTAACACCGTGTTTTTTTTGGGAGGGAAGCAGATCGTTCACATTCTCTGGTTTGTCCTTGGTCCTTATTTGTTAAGGAAGGAAAATTTTGACCTTTTACCAGCATTTGGTTGCATCAAATCTTAATTAACACCCCCAGGATGTCCAATCCTACTCCTGACCAGCCATGCCCTGCTCCCTCTCTCAATATAGGACCTGACCAATGGAAATTTGTTTCTAAAGCAGTGAACGTTCCCATTGGTCAGATTATGGACTAAAATGGGTATGAAAAGTAAAATAACTGGCATGGGCTAACAACACTGCAAGTATATCTTAGGAAGCAACAGGTGTAGTGTCACTTTGGGCCATATTTCTTAGGCGTGGGATATCGATTTTTATAGGCACTGCCTCTTTGCCGATCAGTTTAATGATTGTTAAACTGATAGGTTTAATGTTTGTTAAACTATTCGTTCATTACCAACTGGTTTTAGCGATCATTAATTTACGATCGTTATTGTAAATTTACAAATCCGATAAGGATCACAAATCTACGATAACACGTTTATAGATTTATGATCCCCATAGAATACTATTGTGGTAATTTCTACAGCATGGCCTTGCTATGCTCCACAACGTCTTAAAGGCAACTAAAGCCAACATAACAACTCTGAACAAGAAGGAGAAAAACCTGATATAAAACCAGTAACGTGTCTTACTCTATGATACAGGCACTGGGAAATTTACCGAAATAACATAGGTTTGTCTTTACTTCACAGCATTCTAGTATCACACAGTTTGCGTCAACGGACCATTATGTTCTGCACTGCTCAGTCCTTAGCTATGGCACAAAACTTGTTTACAGTTGGTCCACCCCTTAATAATACTAGCCAATCCTTGGAAGGATCTGACTGAGGTCAGGAGGTGTGGTCTGACCAATGTACATACACACAGATACTTCATCCGTATTAACAGTTTGATTTACTTTAACAGTTTACTAAAGTGGATGTTATAGTTTATTGGTGTTTTTAGAGGGGTTGCTTTCAGATTCTGAGTATAAAAAATTGGGTTTAGTTCTCTTTAATTAACCACAATTCGGTGTGAATGTATGACCGTGGCCATACATTTACGACCCCTGTGTAAATAGCGATAAAGCGCAGAATTGCTAAATTAAAATAATGAGCTTTATAAATATATCCCTGTGACAGTTACCAACAGTCACGTCACAGTTACTCCTGTCACTTTGCTGACCATCAGTGTCACTTGTTATCACAGCCCTTTCAAGTTACTACCTGTAATTTTCCGTACCATTAGTGTCATCTGTTACCACCCAGTCCTTTTTAAGTTACGCCGTCACTTGCTTTGTACACCAGTGTTAACGTTACACCAGTCCTTTTAAGTTACTACCGCCACTTTGCCGTTTACCACCAGTGTCACCTTGTTACCACAGTCCCTTTTCCACAGTTACTACTGTCAGGTTGCTTGTACCACCAGTGCTGACCCTGTTGACCACCAGTCCCTTTTAAAGTTACACGGCCACTTTGCTATGTGCCACAAGTGTCACACTGTACCACCAGGCCCTTTCCAGTTACTACCTGTAACTTGCTTGTACCACCAGTGTTACCTGTTACCACCAGTCCCTTTTAACGGTAATACCTGCCACTTTGATTGTACCACAGGTTTCACCCTGTTCACCAGTCCCTTTCACGTTACTACTGTCACTTTACTTTGTACACCCGTGTCACCCTGGTACCACATAGGGCCCTTGCACAGTTACTACCTTCACTTTGCTTGTACCCCAGTGTCACCCTGTTACCACCAGTCTCTTCACAGTTGCTACCTGCCTCACTTTGCTGGTACACCAGTGTCACCTGTTACCCCAGTCCCTTTACGTTGCTACCTGCACTTGCTTGTACCACCAGTGTTACCCTGTTACCCACCAGTCCTTAACAGTGCTACCTGTCACTTTGCTTTGTACCACCAGTGTCACCCTGTTACCTCCAGTCCCTTCACAGTACACGTCACTTTGCTTTTTACCACCAGTGTCACCGTACCACCAGTCCCTTTCACAGTTATAACTGTAACGTTGCCTTGTACCATCGTATACCTTTTACCACCAGTCCCTTTCACAGTTCAACCTGTCACTTTTGCATGTACCATCAGTATAACCTGTTACAAACCAGTCCCTTCTCACAGTTACACCTGTCATTTTCATGTTACCGTAGCAGAGATGGATTAAGTCATGTGGGGACATAGGCAGGGCCATAATTTAGGGGCTTTTTATTAAATAATTGTATAGACGATTAATGTTAATGATTTATAGTGGGCCTCAGACGTTTCTGGGCCCTAGGCAGTTGCCTAGGGTTGCCTTGTGGATTAATCCTGCTTGACCCTCTAGTGTAATCCTGTTACCACCAGTCCTTTTACAGTTAGGCCGTCACTTTCTTTGTACACCAGTGTCACCCTGTTACCACCAGGCCCCTCACAGTTACTACTGTCACTTTGCTTTGTTACCCACCAGTGTCACATTGTTACCTCCAGTCCCTTTCACAGTACTAAATGTCAATTTGCTTTGTACCCCCAGTGTTACCCTGTTACCACGAGTCCCTTTAAAAGTTACTACCTGCCACTTTGCTTGTACCACAGTGTAACCTGTTACCACCAGTGTCCTTTCACAGTTACTACCTGTCACTTTGCTTGTACCACCAGTTTTACCTGTTACCACCAGTCCTTTTAAAGTTATTACCTGTCCACTTGTTGTACACCAGTGTCACCTGTTACCACCAGGCCCTTCACAGTTACTTACCTGCAGTTTGCTTGTACACAGTGTCACTGTTACCACCAGTTCATTCAGAGTGTTACCTGGCACTTTGGATTTGTACCAACAGTGTCACACTGTACCACCAGTCCTTTCACTGTTACTAACCTGTCATTTGCTTTGTACCCCAGTGTCACGCTGTTACACCAGTCCCTTTCACAGTTACTACCTGCCACTTGCCTTGTACCATCAGATAACCTTGTTACCACCAGTCCATTTCACAGTTATTGCCTGGAACTTTGCCATGTACCATCGTATAACCTGTTACCACCAGTTCCTTTCACAGTTACTCCCTGTCATTTTTATGTTACCATTTAGGGGTTGTCCTCCTGTACCACAGTCCCTTTTACAGTTACTGCCTGTCACTTTGCTTTTCCCACCAGTGTCACCCTGTTACCCACCAGTCTTTCACAGTTACTAACTGTCACTTTGCTTTCTACCACCAGTGTCCCCTGTTACCACCATCCGTTCACCGTTATACTGTCACTTTGCCTGTACTCAGTATAACCTGTACCACCAGTCCCTTTCACAGTACTACCCCCCACACATGTCATTTGTCATGTTACCATTGAGTGTGATCCTGTACCAAAGTCCTTTTACAGTTACTGCATGTCCTTTGCTTGTACCAACAGTGTTACATTGTTGCCACCAGTGTCACTTTTTCTTGTAACATCAGCAGTTGCGGCAACAACCCCATGCAAATGCGGACGGGAGCAGGGCCAGCCACAAGCCCACAACTATTCCTCACTAGCTTTGAACGCACATCAGATGTTTTAAAAAGACGAGACCGAACTTCCAGCAACAGGACCCGCAAGTTGGGTCTGGTCTTTTAAAGAGATGATCGCAACATATGTTTTTCATAGTGCGATCAGCTGTTTAAAAAGGCTAATGTGGAAGAAGTTTCTGATAGGAGAGGTGGGCAAGGGGTAAGGGATGGGGATAAACGGGTGACACTTAGGGACAGGGGTTGTAACAGGGTGTCATGACCATAGTGTCACCCTGTTACCTCCGTCCTTTCACAGGTATTACCTGTCACTGTGTTTGTACCACAGTGTCACCCTTTTACCACCCAGTCCCTTTTACAGTTATACCTGTCACCTTTGCCGGGTACCTCAGTATAACCGGTACCAACCAGTCCCTTTCACAGTTACAATCTGTCACTTTGCTTTGTCCACCAGTGTCACCCTGTTACCACCAGTTCCTGTCACAATTACTACCTGTCACTTGCTTTCTACCACCAGTGTCCCGGTTATCACCAGTCCCTTTCACAGTGACTACCTGTAACTTTGCCTGTGTACCATCAGTATAAACCTTGTTACCACCAGTCCAGTTCACAGTTTAATAACTGTCATTTTTCATGTTACCATTAGTGTTATCCTGTTACACACCAGTCCCTTTTAAAGTTACTGACCTCACTTTGCTTTGTACCACCAGTGTCACCCTGTTACCACCAGTCCCTTTCACAGTTACTACCTGTCACTTGCTTCTACCACAGTGTCCCCCTGTTCACCAGTCCACCCCCACTTCAACAGTTACTAACTGTCACTTTGCATGGAAAATCAGTATAACCCTTGTTACCACCAGTCCCTTTCCACCGTAAACCTGTCATTTTTCAGTTACCATTAGGTCATCTGTTACCACCCGTCCTTTACAGTTATGCCTGTCACATTGCTGTGCTCAAAACCAGTGTTACATTGTGCCACGTGTCCACTTTCTTTACCTCAGCAGTTGGCAACAAACCCCCATGCAACTGCGGAGGGTAGCAGGGCCAGACCACAAGCCCACAAACTATTCCTCAATAGCCCTTGGAACGCACGATCAGCTTGTTTTAAAAGACGAGACCCGAATTACAGAACCGAACCGGAAGTTCGGGGTCTGCGCTTTTACACAGACTGATCGCACATATGTTTCATTCATACGCGCGATCAGCTGTTTAAAAAACGGCTAATTGCGGAAGAGTTTTCTGATCGTAGAGGGGGAAGGGGTAAGGGACGTGGGTAACAGGGGTTGGACACTGATGGACATGGGTGTAAGTGTGTCACTGAACATCAGTGTCACCCTGTTACCTCCAGTCCTTAAAGTTATTACCTGTCACTTTGCTTGTACCACCAGTGTCAACCTTTTACACACCTGCTCCCTTTCACAGTTACTACCTGTCACTTGATTTGTACAACAGTGTTACCCTGTTAAAACAGTCCCTTTCACAGTTTCTACCGGTCAATCTGTTCTTTGTACCACCAGTGTCACTGTCCCACCAGTCCCTTTGACAGTTACTACCAGTCACATGCTTTGTACCACCCGTGTCACCCTGTACCAACCAGTCCCTTCAAAGTTAAGTACCTGTCACTTTGCTTTGTACCCTCAGTGTCACACTGTTAACACCAGTGCTTCACAGTGGACCTCGTCACTTTGCTTGTACCACCAGTGTCACCTTGTACCACCAGTCCCTTTCACATTGTACCTGTCACTTTGATTCTACCACCAGTGTCACCCTGTTACCCACCAGTCCATTCACAGTTACTACCAGATCACTTTGCTTTAAACCCACCAGTGTCACCCTGTTACCACCAGTCCCTTTCAAAATTACTACCGGTCACTTGGCTTTGTACCACCAGTGTCACCCTGTTACCCACCAGTTCCCTTTCACAGTTGCTACCAGTAACATTGCTTTGTTACACAAGTGTCCACCCCTTGGTTACCACCAGTCCTTTAAAAATTACTTACCTGTCACTTTCTTTGTACCAACAGTGTCACCTTGTTACACCAAGTCCCTTTTCACAGTTGTACCTGTCACATTGCTTTGTCCACAAAGGTCACTGTAAAACCAGTACCTTTCACAGTTGCTACCTGTACTTTGCTTTGTACCACAGTGTCACCTGTTACCACCAGCCCTTTTCAAATTTACACTGTCACTTGCTTTGTACCACCAGTGTCACCCTGTTACCAACAGTCCCTTTCACAGTTACTACTGTCAATTTGCTTTTACCACCAGTGTCCCAGGTTATCAACAGTCCCCTTTCACAGTTACATACCTGGTCAATGGTTTTGCTACCACCAGTGTCACATTGTTACCACCAGTCCCTTTCACAGTTACTGACCTGTCACTTTGCTTTTACTTACTAGTGTACCCCTGTTACCACCAGTCCCTTTCACAGTTACTAACTATCAAACTTTGCTTGTACCACCAGTGTCACCCTGTTACCAACAGTCCTGGCACAGTACTACCTGTTCACTTGCTTTGTACAACAGTGGTACCTGTTACCACAGTCCCTTTACAGTTACTCCTGTCACTTTGCTTTCGTACACCAGTGTCACCCTGTTACCACAGTCCCTTTCACAGTTAATCCTGTCACTTTTGTTTGTACCACCAGTGTCACCTGTACCACCAGTCCCTTTTTACAGTCCCTCCTTACGCAAAGTGTGTCTTGTACCAAAGATACTTTCATAAGATTAGAAGAAAAGGGTTTTTCCACAATAGGAAGTTAAACTGTGGACAGGTCACACAGAAGAGATGTACTTGTAGTTTTAAAATAAAAACATTTATTTCAATTAATTTTATATACCAAGATTTCCACGCTCCTGGGGTCAAGTTCGTCCTGATTCCCATAGTTTTCCAGGAATCTCGTAGAAGAGAAATCTCCCGTTAGAAAGGGCGGTGAGCTTTGTGAATTCCGACTGCCGTGCATCTTTAAAAGCCTCCTTATAATATAAATTGTTCGGTCCGTAAAATATGATGCGATAGACTACATTACTCGTCTTCATATTATACTCTATGGAACAAACATGGCTACGTAAGTTTTATGGGTGGGATCGGTTTGTGGGGATAGAAATGTATTTGTTCTGTAATAATTAGATAAAGTTGATCCAGGGATATTTTTATCTGAAAATCAGAAAATGTTCCCTATTGGCAAAAATAGATGTGACTAAAGGGGAAAGGTTTATAATCCCCTCTTATGTGCTGTACCAAGGGTACCTCAGCGCAGGTTATTACCCATGGTGGTACAGAATAAGGGAAAATACTTATAACCAACGTCCTGATCCAGTCCATCTATATAAAGAAGGCATCCCCAAATAGGAAACTCATTTTTGTCAACCAGGGGATTAGAAAGACCAGATTATTTTTACAGACTACTGTAGTCTTTTAGGTCCTTCCTCACCCTGGGCCACATATATAGGAGAGGATGAGTAACACTTTTGTTCCCTTTAAAATTTTTATTTCCTGTCACTGGGTGACTTATGCGGCAGAGAATACTGTTACCATAAAAAAGGGTACAAGTGGTAAAAACTACAATTATATCTAGTCCTAGTTACGGTCCAAGTGAATAACTAATCATTTTCTTATACTTTATACAGGTACCAACAAATTTTCTATATCATCGCATCTGCACTACATCTAAGAAATGAATCTAGGGCCTATTGGGCCTTGTTACTATGTCACTTTATTAGGAGTTCTTTAGAGTAAAGCACAATAGTCCTGCCTAAGGGATTCACATCATAAGAGTGGAAAGTACAGAACACAATGCTCCTGGGCCAGTTTCAGTCCTTGACCCCATTACACAGGGAACAATAAATTTACATGTAATAAGAGACATCAGCATTTCTCTGCATTTGCAGACAAAAGCGAACTTCCGATGTGCACACATAACCCCGAAGATCGTTGTTTTGGCTTGTACAGTTGTGGTTAATTGCCAATCGTTCGCAAATGGCATAATTCACAGTTACAGTGGTGGGAAAAATAGGAGATGGTTCTAGAAGGCCCCAATGTTAAAACATACATTTATAGGTGTTCAGCCTGTTCAGGGGGAGTTTACTGGCTTTATATTGGTTCACATATTAGATTTGTACATTGGTCATGGCTCAATGTTCCCAGCATATTGCTGATTGACAGAATGATTGGCCAGGAAGAGAATAACACGCATAAAGTACAGATAGAAGAAACTCAACTATGACAGACAGAGTGGGATCAATATATCTCAGTAAGTCCGTGAAAATATGCTATGGGAAAAATTACACCTACTCAGGAAATGTAGCAGTAGAGGTGTGGATACAAAAACCGAAATAAAAAGCAGGAAGTATCCTATAACAGTGACCCACACGGACAGTGTGGGGGGTCGTGGGACTCCGCCCCTGGCTCAGGGCTGAGGTATAATGTACAGGACAATAGAGTTCAATAAGCAAGTAAAACTCTATTAGCAATAAGCATCAACTCACAGAGTAAAGGATGAGACTGGTGGGTTAACCCCGGCCTCCTTGCTAGTAAAACAAATCCGGAAACACGTCCAAAGGGAAGTAAAATCAAGGCTGTATTCAAATACATACACAATACTCCAAGGTGGTCACACCTGACACGTTTCGTGAAAAAAACAATTGCACTTCATTCAGAGCGTGATGAAAGTGCATTGTTTGCACGAAAACTCGTCAGGTGTGACGGATCTACACACATTTGGGCCAGGAGAGGGCATAATTACAAATCAATGGGGCCTTTCCTACACTTTGGGGTTGACCCTCTCTCGACAAATGTGCCCTGACAAACACTATCAGTCCCTTTATTCTACTTCGCCGTCAAAGGAGAAGAGTAGGGTGAGATTAAGATGAGACGAAGTAGGGAGAAGATAAGATGAGAGAGTAGGAGAAGAGTCTTGGAAAAGTTAGGGTAACGAGGAGAAGAGGAGGGTGAAGTGTCATTGGAAAAATATAGGGTGTAATAAATATAATTATTGTCCACCCACGAAGGTAGCGATTTTTTGTTTTCGGTAACACTCAAAGTATGGATTCGTTTCTCTAACGCTAGAATGTATCATGTGTAAACACCAAATTAATGTTATTTTCGCTAACCTAGAATGTATTGTTCGATAACCCTAGAATTGTATCATCGCTAACCCGAGAATGTATCATCGCTAAACCCTAGAATGTATAATTCGCTAAACTAGCAATGTATCGTTCGCTAACCCTAGTAATGTATCGTTCGCTAACCCTAGAATGTATCATTCGCTAACCCTCGATGTATCATTCGCTAACCCTAGAATGTATACATTCGCTAACCCTAGAATGTATCGTTCGCTAACCCTAGAATGGTATCGTTCACTAACCACTAGATGTATCGTTCGATTAACCCTAGAATGGATCATCGCTAACCCTAGAATGTATCATTCGCGAACCTAGGAATGTATCGATTCGCTACCTAGAATTTGTACCATTCGCTAACCTAGAATGTATCATCGCTAACCCTGAATTTATCATTCGTTTCGATAATCAGCAAATGTATTAGTTCTTATTTTCGGTAACCCAAGAAAGTATAATCGGAACCCTTGAATTGGAGACCTCAAATGTATCTTGAGCAACCAGACCAATTGCTGATTGTTAGGTTTTTATATATTCTTATAATCACTAGCATAATAGCAGCCATTTGTTCTCGACTCCATTTTGTCTTATATTATTGGCGTGTTATTGCAGATGTGTGTTCCCAATGTTCTGAGAGCAAGGTTTTCTCCTAATTTTATGTCAGCCTGACTCTATCTTTTCATATCCAAGGTTTTAGACGTCATTGGCAGACCAATGTGTCTGGCCATGCCCCCTTTTCCTCTATGTGAAAAACCCAATTGTAATAAATAAATAAAGTGAGTTAGATTTTGCTACAAATCTGTGTAGGCAAAACTCTATCTCCAGCGCGTAAAGGTCTCTCCGTGGGTCTGACAGCATCAATCAAAAAGTCCGGTGATAGTTGGTGATAGGCCATGTTCCCCAGACTATTCCCAGGTGCCCCCCCCCAAAATTTTATAGCCATGTACAGTAGTTACATTGTATTTTATCTGTAAATCATCCAAACTTTCAACTATCACTCCCCATTGCTTAATGGGTTCGTTTCTATTTACTACTCGAACTTTACAGAAGTTTGGGAGTCGAAACTAACAGAACTTCAGTAAGTTCAGCCCATCTCTAGAGAAGGTCATCGGTAAAGTGTAGGGTGAAGAGTAAGAGAAGAAAGGTGGATGACGAGTTATTAGAAAAGGAGTTACGTGAAGAGTAAGATGAGAAGAGTAGAGTGAAGAGGACAGTAGGAAAGTTAGGAGTGAAAGAATCATAAGAGAAGAGTAGGGTAAAAAAATAATAGGTAATGAGTAGGGTAAATAGCCTCTTAATTGACGCGGTATGGCACTAAGGTCGTGTTACGCCACGGCAGGTGTTCCAACATTTAATTTATGGTCACCAGCACGTTTGACTGCTTTTTAACAGAGGTAATTCCAAAGACCCACTTAAAGCATGACCCATTGACCAAAACATGGACACATTTTGACTGGGAATCTTCAGGGTTATGCAATAAAAGTTCTACGTTTAAATGGTGCTAATTTTGCCCCAACCCAATCAGATTTTAGCTTTCAAATGTAAAATAATATCTGATTGGTTGGGGCAATATTAACACCATTTTAAACGATAAGAACTTTTATTGAATCTCCCTGCTTATTTTTAAGATATGCAATCCTTGGGCCATCAATATTACTCTTTCCATGATTTGGTTTTAGACTGACTGTAATACCGTCTCTATAGAAAAGTATAAGGTAACTCGGGAATATAAAACAGTGACTTTATATTAAGTAGCATGTTTCGAGGACAGGCATTCTGAAAAAAAGTTATTTTAAAGTGCCATACCTGGAGACTATCGGGAGATTCAATAAAAGTTCTTATCGTTTAAAATGGTGCTAATTTGCCCCAACAATTTGAATTGATCTGCCCCTATTTCCTTCAGATATCCAGTCTGAAGTATCAACATTTTCAAGCTGTCAATCAAGACGATTATAAACTTTGCTGCTGTAAAATGTTTGGCTGTAGCTGGATGGGACAAGGTTTTGACAGTTTGTGTGCAGTGACAGAAAGTAGGTCAGATGAAGTAGAGTGGTGAAAAGAGAGATGGGGATACTTACTATGAGCAAAACAATTACTGTATAACGAAATGCAGCAAACACACACTCAAAAGTGCATTTACATGTATTCAGTTATAGATTAAGATAAGTCGTAACAAGTAACAAAGTAGGTGTTCAGTAGAGTTGCCGTTAATTTAAATCTACAGCACTACCGCGGTACAGGGGATTGCAGTGATAGATACGACCTAGCAGAAATCATGCCAATATTAATCATATGTGTGAACTGTTGTAATCAGAGAAAACATAACATAGGAGTTACCGAGATAAATCATAGGAGGACACGTTCCCTTTTAATTGCGAAGCACTGCATGACATGGAACTACTGCATTTGCCAAGGATGGGGAAATCAGACCAATGGTCATAGATAAAGTAGAGGGTATTGATTGCTAACGTAATATGGAAGTTAATCTTTTAAGGCCAAAAGTGTTCCCACACAATCAGTGACCTTTGCCGTGGAAGACGCAGCTTGAAGGTCTCTGACCTCAATTCACATGTAAATGGTGTAGCTTATAATAAGTGTTCTGTGCCAGACGGACATAGCCAGGTTATCCCTTGTATGCAATAAAATAAAGGGGTTTGTAAAAGTTTGTAATAATTAATCGTGATATTTCCAGATCTATCGTATTAAAATAACAGGCGGGGCTGATGGGATTTAAACGGATCATCAGATTTTTGCCTGATAAGTAAGTCTGCGAACGTTATTGTGCTCTAAAGTTTCTTGTCACAAAGTCTTGTGAAACGCGAATGACCCCCAAGAGAAGGCACAAGTGCGACGAACGATCCGCTTTCCCCAATAGTGTTGGTCTATGTGTTCGGTCCGATGTCGTTCGTTCATCTGTGGATTACAAACGAACACCAACCGAATGCCTACATACGTGCGATTGTAGCCAGACGGCGCGCTCGGGGTTGTTCAGTGGTCCGTGCGTCGGACGATGAGTACGAGGCGCTTAATAATAGTAGCTTTTTCGTTAGACAATGTTGTTCCTATACATTAAGTGGCGTACAAGGTTATTTATTTCAAGCGTGGTGTCATGAATACTCATTTACATACTGAGATTGTATATAGATATTGGATTTGCTTTTAACATTAGACTCCCCTTGACATCCGTGCGACTATAAATAAACTCGTTATTACGATGAAAAGAAAAAAACTTGAAAAGTTTGCAGGATTATATTATTTTTGTGACGGGGAAAACAAAAAAAAATTCCCTTTGGAAGGAAAGTATAAATCTAGTTTAGAGGAATCTACTAGAAATCTACCATAAAATATCTAGGATAAAGTTTGACTTAAAGGAGAATAAATAGTGCACAAAGTATTTCTTAAAAAACACTGGTAAAATAAAAAAGTACCTGAACCACAAGCAGGGAGGTAGGACTGATAATTCTTACCTCCCAAGTTTATTTCCGGGGACTAACATGAAGAAAGATGCTTCTGCCAGGCGTCTTATTGCGTTTCAGCCCTATTCGTTATTACAGGAGGAATGCCCAGGTATCTATCTGGCAGATAGCCGCAGCAGCCTCTTGTAAATAGGTTTGCGATGGCTGCGCAAGTTCCTGTTCGGATCTCGCGCAGCCGCTACAAAGCAAGCCTTAACGTTGCGCTAATGAGCGTAAATCAGTTAAGTGAGTTATGAAGGGGCATGAAGGGTGCGCCGCCGCAGCGCTCCTGGGTAAATCGCCCTTTAGAAGCTTAGCTCCTCAATTAAAACAATATTGGGAGGTAGGAATAAACAATCCTACCTTTTTTCCAGGTATTTTTGATTGTAAAAGGGTAATTCTTACAGTGTAGTTGTCCTTAATAAATGGAAATTAAAATGTGCGGTAAAACCAATTACACTGGCCAACACTGTGTACAACTTTAATAAATGAAGGGCTAGGAGGGCTAGGCAATTTTCTGGAGGTTAAGTCAAGGAGTGCAACATTTAATCCATTATGGCAATGTGCACCTACACACAATTATAGCAAGATTTTAACTCTTGGGGTGAGTAAAATCCCTTTCAGGATTCAATCGCAAACGATATTGAATTTGCTAGGGAGATTTACCAGGAGTGATTGGGCCAAAATGGTGGGCAATTAATGTCACGGTAGTCATCTTCATGGAATGTCAGTAGATTTGTCATTTGTATTTGTAACTTTGAAAAAATGCACATTGGCGATGGGAGTGTGTGCCTGGAGGCACCGGATATATAAAATAGTATAACTGGATGAGAGTGCAGTTGTTGGTGTAATTACATGGGTACAATAACATACCAGCTAAAATTAGATAGAATTAATTTACATTTTAAATAGAATTTAAAGACATGTGCGCTTTCTTCACTCACATTATGTCTTTCTATAACTGTAAAGTGTAATTTCCCTTCGGTTTTCCTGACATTGGTAAATAGTAGGATTGTATCACTTTCCCAGTATGCCAAGCCTTGTAATAGATACGACATGTGTTAGGCTCAATTTGTCAAAGGGCCATTATTTATAAAGGCGCGGTATTGCTTTAAAGATGAAACTGTGGTCCAAAATGACTTTAGGTAAATTGATAGGAATTGCTCTCCTGACCGAGTTTGCAATTATTTCCATTGTTTATTATTCATAGTTTGAAGAATTTACATTTTCTGTGTGTATGGCAGCCAGCATCACCAGGTCCCTGCACTTCCTGCTTCCTGACTCTGAAACCGTCAGTCAATCTGTCCTGTGTCTTCTTCCCCTTGCAGCCCCTTGGTCCCCTTTATTCCATGGACCCCATGGTCCCTGCCAGTTGCAGGCCCCCATTGGCCCATTCCTTACAGCCCCATGTGGCCCACTCCACTCGCGGGTGTCGTGGCCCCTGCCCACTCGTGGGGGGGGACTCTGCTGAAAAAGGCTGTTTCACATGGAGAGAGAGGGCTGTAGATTCCCTTACCTTCTTGCAGCTGCAGGTAATTCACACAGCAGAGAGGAGGCGGGATTCATGTTCCTCACACAATGAGTAGTTGAGGCTGTGCTCACCGGCGGCACTGTGCAGGAGAATCCTTAGGAATGTCACAGTCAGCTCCCACCCATAACTTTCTGGTCAGAATTTCTGTATATCTTGGGCTGTGCAGCCACGTAGAGAGGGGGTGATGGCTCGTTTAAAGGGAGGAAACGGCCTTTTTTCAAATTTTAAAATCAACTGGGTTGGGACCAAGTTCCCCTTAAGCCTTTAACCATGGGTCTGAGGTTAGAATGCTACTGTAAATTTACGCTGTGGCCATAAATGTACGACCGCGATCATAGATTACTGCCGCTATTAGAATACCATTGGTGGACCTGGTTTTCTACTTCCTGATGGACATGGTTTTATACTTCCTGATGGACCCTGGTTTATACTTCTAGTGGAAGTAGTCTTATATTTCCGGGGGGACCCTCGTTTTTACACTTCCTGAGGACCCTGGTCTTATATTACCAGTAGAACCTGGTCTTATCCTTCCGTAGAAAGTGGTTCTCATTCCTTTTGGACCCTGGTTTTTACACGTCTATGGAATCTGGTCTTATATTTCATGGGTAGATCCTGGTCTTAACTTCCTGATGGAAAGTGGTCAATATTTCCCAGTGGACCTGGTTTACATCCTGAGGGCCTGGTCTTATATTTCCCGGTAGACTGGTCTTATACTTCCTGGTGTAAATTCTTCATTATATTTTCCTGGTGGACCCTGGTCTTATACTTCTGTGGAAAGTGGTCTTATATTTCCGGTGGACCCTGGTTTTAATTTTCTGATGTACCCTGGTCTTTATACTTTCTGGTGACATGGTCTTATACGTCTGGTGGGCCCTGGTATTACCTTTCTGGTGGACCTGGTCGTATACCTTATGGTGGACCCAACACCCCAGTCCAAAACTGTCACCTTCCCACCATTAACATTTTTGAGCAAAAACAGAGAATATTATAAGCTGATAAGACACATTCCAAGACTAAATGTGGATGTTTATTTTATTTACATAAACCAAGATGGATGGAACTGCAAGAAAGGCCCCACTTCATTCCTGGAGAAAGTCATTTTCACGCTGTTCTAAATCATTTGTCCTGATAGGATTATATAAAAAAGGTTAGTAAAGGGATTGAACAACAGCACAGTACGAAAAAGGAAGGGATTCAGAGTCAGGACTGAACATCAATCACTCCAGTGTTAGGTGGCCCCCCCCAATACCATCATTGCAAATAGATTGGTATTTTTCTTATAATAAGTGCGACAAATTTTCAGACCTCAAAGTGCTTGACCATAGCCTAGGACATTAAAGGAAAACTATGGTACTAAAGCACAATGTATCCAGCTTAAGAAGTGAAACTAAAAAATGAAAAAATAGAGCAACTTTTCTTCTTAGATATTCCTAAGTAATTGTATGCCCAGCCCCTCTTCAATCTCCCACAGTGGGGACAAAAGACATGCTCGGTAATTCACCCCGGAATAGAGAAAGTGTTCAAGAAAAGTTTTTCTTATTTCACAGAATATCTTAAGAAAAGAACAAATGACCCATTGTAATTTTCAGCGATGAGGGTTTTACATAATTTTGTGGTTAAATTGAAC
Organism: Hymenochirus boettgeri; assembly: GCA_019447015.1. NCBI lineage: Eukaryota > Metazoa > Chordata > Amphibia > Anura > Pipidae > Hymenochirus > Hymenochirus boettgeri. The sequence goes on along the minus strand of CM033470.1, from coordinate 311,421,465 downwards.
CTCGTCTGACCAGGATACCCTGGATTGAGTAAGAGTCGCAAAGGGATTGTGGTATGGTAAGCCAACACAGCAAAAACCTATAATATCGCCCCCTATCTAACCCTATAACACATAGGGTCATATATATTCGGTTTAAACGATCGCTAAAATGATCACTAAAAGCTCAACCCCGAGTAGATTGATGATCCCATAAAACTGTTCAAATTTAGCTAGCCCTCGGAACTATAGCACTCCATACCTTAGAATGTGGCAGTACATTCGACGGTATCACCGAATCGAGGGTTACCGAAACACCGTATCAAGTGTTATGGTTGAATTGAGGGTGTCGAATTCCACATTTGAGGGTAATCCACCGATTCAATAGTTACCCAATGGGCGCATTCAAGGGTTAGGGTGAATTCGAGGGTTAGCGAATGGCAATCTCCCTCGAATTCGCCTAACCTCAAATGAGGCATTTGGTAACTTTGAATTCGGTGATTACCTCGAAATCCCAACTTCCTTGGTGCAGTTGCAGCATCCCAAGCATGTTATAACCACAAAGGATCCTGCATGTGCTGTATGAGCCCTGGAATCAGCATACATCTCAGGTATGTGCGTTCCGTCAGAGTTTCCAAGAAAGAATAACAATTGGAATGTATTTCCCTGTTTCCCCTCCTGCGTTCATAATTATTTTATTTCCATCTCATGCAGGAAAATATCAGAACTGTTATTTTTTATATTGATTTAGGGACAACTACATTTATTCCAGTGTGGCGTTGGTTAATATGTAAAGATGTACTGTATTTACACCCATCAAATTAAAGTTCCGTTTTGCCTTTGTTGAGTATAGTTCTGGGTTTTATAAATAAAATTGCGGATTTGCTGGGATTATAAATCCTGATTGTGTGTGATCTCCACCCCAAAATATAATTTCTGTTATTACTTGGTATTACTAGCAACCTACACGCCATGGATTACTTGCAACCCTAGAGCCATGGTAGTACTTGCAAAACTCTAGACGCTTGGTATTACTTGCAACCCTAGATGCCATGGTATTACTTGCAACCTAGATGCCATGTTATTAACAAACATTCGGTGTGAATGTATGACCGTGGCCATACATTTACGACCACTGTCGTACATTAGCGATAAAGCGCAGTATTGCTAAATTAAAATACTGAGCTTTATAAATATATCCCTTTGACAGTTACCAACAGTCACTTTCACAGTTACTACCTGTCACTTTGCCTTGTACCATCAGTGTCACCTTGTTATCACCAGTCCCTTTCACAGTTACTACAGGATGGGGTATTCCTGTCATCGGTCTGTCTGTAAACTTTAGGACAATGGGAAAAAAAAAACTTTAAGGAAAGGAACTCAAAAATAATTTAGATTAGAATGTACCGATATACGTACACTATTTTTATGTACATTTCTATAGACGCAGCAGCTTTGCTTGTGAAAATTATCCTGCCTAAACTTGCTCACTGGGTAACAACGTGTTTTTTTTTGGAGGGAGCAGATCGTTCACATTCTCTGGTTTGTCCTTGGTCTTATTTGTTAAGGAAGGAAAATTTTGACCTTTTACCAGCATTTGGTGCATCAAATCTTAATTAACACCCCCAGGATGTCCAATCCTACTCCTGACCAGCCATGCCCTGCTCCCTCTCTCAATATAGCGACCTGACCAATGGAAATTTGTTTCTAAAGCAGTGAACGTTCCATTGGTCAGATTATGGACTAAAATGGGTATGAAAATGTAAAATAACTGGAATGGGCTAAACAACACTGCAAGTATATCTTAGGAAAGCAACAGGTGTAGTGTGCACTTTGGGGCCATATTTCTTAGGCGTGGATATCGATTTTTATAGGCACTGCCTCTTTGCCGATCAGTTTAATGATTGTTAACTGATAGGTTTAATGTTTGTTAAAACTATCGTTCATTACCAACGGTTTTAGCGATCATTAATTACGATCGTTATTGAAATTTACAAATCCGATAAGGATCACAAACTCCGAAACACGTTTATAGATTATGATCCCCCATGAATACTATTGTGGTAATTTCTACAGCATGGCATTCTATGCCCGAACGTTCTTAAAGGGCAACTAAAGCCACATAACAACTCTGAACAGAAGGCAGAACACCTTGATATAAAACAGTAATCTGTGTCTTACTCTCATTTTGATACAGGCACTGGGAAATTTACCGAAATAACATATGGTTTGTCTTTACTTCACAGCATTCTAGTATCACACAGTTTGGTCAACGACCATTATGTTCTGCACATGCTCAGTCCTTAGCTATGGCACAAACTTGTTACAGTTGGTCACACCCATTAATAATATCTAGCCAATCCTTGGAAGCATCTGACTGAGGTCAGGAGGTGTGGTCTGACACTGTACATACACACAGATACTTCATCCTATTAACAGGTTTGATTTACTTTAACAGTTTACTAAAGTGGCATGTTATAGTTTATTGGTGTTTTTAGAGGGGTTGCTTTCAGATTCTGGAGTATAAAAAATTGGGTTTAGTTCTCCTTTAATTAACAAACATTCGGTGTGAATGTATGACCGTGGCCATACATTTACGACCACTGTCGTACATTAGCGATAAAGCGCAGAATTGCTAAATTAATATGAGCTTTATAAATATATCCCTTGACAGTTACCAACAGTCACTCACAGTTATCCTGTCCACTTTGCTTACCATCAGTGTCACCTTTTATCACCACCCTTTCAAGTTACTACCTGTATTTTCCGTCCATATGTCTCTGTTACCACCAGTCCTTTAACAGTTACTGCCGTCACTTCTTTGTACCACCAGTGTTACCGTTACACCAGCCTTTTAAGTTACTACCTGCACTTTGCTTTACCACCAGTGTCACCTTGTTACCACCAGTCCCTTTCACAGTTACTACCTGTCAGTTTGCTTTGTACCACCAGTGTTACCCTGTTACCACCAGTCCCTTTTAAAGTTACTACGCCACTTTGCTATGTGCCACAGTGTCACACTGTTACCACCAGTGCCCTTCACAGTTACTACCTGTCACTTGCTTGTACCACCAGTGTTACCTGTTACCACCAGTCCCTTTTAAGTTACTACCTGCCACTTTGATTGTACCACAGTTATCACCCTGTTACCACCAGTCCCTTTCACAGTTACTACCTGTCACTTTCTTTGTACCACCCTGTCACCCTGTTACCACATAGGCCCTTTCACAGTTACTACCTGTCACTTTGCTTGTACCACCAGTGTCACCCTGTTACCACCAGTCTCTTTCACAGTTGCTACCTGTCACTTTGCTGTACCACCAGTGTCACCCTGTTACCAACCAGTCCCTTTACAGTTGCTACCTGTCACTTTGCTTTGTACCACCAGTGTTCCCTGTTACCACCAGTCCCTTACAGTTGCTACCTGTCACTTTGCTTTGTACCACCAGTGTCACCCTGTTACCACCAGTCCCTTTCACAGTACTACGTCACTTTGCTTTTGTACCACCAGTGTCACCCTGTTACCACCAGTCCCTTTCACAGTTATACTGTACTTTGCCTTGTACCTCAGTATACCTTTTACCACCATCCCTTTCACAGTTCAACCTGTCACTTTTGCTTGTACCATCAGTATAACCTTGTTTACAAACCAGTCCCTTCTCACAGTTACACCTGTCATTTTCATGTTACCTATGCAGAGATGGATTAGTCATGTGGGGACTAGGCAGGGCCATAATTTAGGGGCCTTTTTTTATTAAATATATTGTATAGACTTAATTGTTATGTTTATAGCTGGGCCCTCAGAAGTTTCCTGGGCCCTAGGCAGTTGCCTAGGGTTGCCTTGTGGATAATCCTGCTCTGACCTTTAGTGTCATCCTGTTACCACCAGTCCCTTTTACAGTTACTGCCTGTCACTTTTCTTTGTACCACCAGTGTCACCCTGTTACCACCAGGCCCTTTCACAGTTACTACCTGTCACTTTGCTTTGTACCACCAGTGTCACCTTGTTACCTCCAGTCCCTTTCACAGTTACTAACTGTCAATTTGCTTTGTACCACCAGTGTTACCCTGTTACCACGAGTCCCTTTAAAAGTTACTACCTGCCACTTTGCTTTGTACCACCAGTGTCACCCTGTTACCACCAGGTCCTTTCACAGTTACTACCTGTCACTTTGCTTTGTACCACCAGTTTTACCCTGTTACCACCAGTCCCTTTTAAAGTTATTACCTGCCACTTGCTTTGTACCACCAGTGTCACCCTGTTACCACCAGGCCCTTTCACAGTTACTACCTGTCAGTTTGCTTTGTACCACCAGTGTCACCTTGTTACCACCAGTTCCTTTCAGAGTTGTTACCTGTCACTTTGCTTTGTACCAACAGTGTCACCCTGTTACCACCAGTCCCTTTCACAGTTACTACCTGTCACTTTGCTTTGTACCACCAGTGTCACGCTGTTACCACCAGTCCCTTTCACAGTTACTACCTGCCACTTTGCCTTGTACCATCAGTATAACCTTGTTACCACCAGTCCCTTTCACAGTTACTGCCTGTCACTTTGCCATGTACCATCAGTATAACCTTGTTACCACCAGTTCCTTTCACAGTTACTCCCTGTCATTTTTCATGTTACCATTAGTGTCATCCTGTTACCACCAGTCCCTTTTACAGTTACTGCCTGTCACTTTGCTTTGTCCACCAGTGTCACCCTGTTACCACCAGTCCCTTTCACAGTTACTACCTGTCACTTTGCTTTCTACCACCAGTGTCCCCCTGTTACCACCAGTCCCTTTCACAGTTACTACCTGTCACTTTGCCTTGTACCATCAGTATAACCTTGTTACCACCAGTCCCTTTCACAGTTACTACCTGTCATTTTCATGTTACCATTAGTGTCATCCTGTTACCACAAGTCCCTTTTACAGTTACTGCCTGTCACTTTGCTTTGTACCACCAGTGTTACCTTGTTGCCACCAGTGTCACTTTTTCTTGTACCATCAGCAGTTGCGCAACAACCCCCATGCAACTGCGGACGGTAGCAGGGCCAGCCACAAGCCCACAAACTATTCCTCAATCAGCCCTTTGAACGCACGATCAGTGTTTTAAAAAGACGAGACCCGAACTTCCAGAACAGACCGCAAGTTGGGTCTGGTCTTTTAAAGAGCTGATCGCACATATGTTTCATTCATACGTGCGATCAGCTGTTTAAAAATGGCTAATGTGGAAGAGTTTCTGATGGTAGAGGGGGAAGGGGTAAGGGACTGGTGGTAACGGGTGACACTTATGGACATGGGTGTAACAGGTGTCACTGACCATCAGTGTCACCCTGTTACCTCCGTCCTTTCACAGTTATTACCTGTCACTTTGTTTGTACCACCAGTGTCACCCTTTTACCACCCAGTCCCTTTTACAGTTACTACCTGTCACTTTGCCTTGTACCATCAGTATAACCGTGTTACCACCAGTCCCTTTCACAGTTACAATCTGTCACTTTGCTTTGTACCACCAGTGTCACCCTGTTACCACCAGTCCCTTTCACAATTACTACCTGTCACTTTGCTTTCTACCACCAGTGTCCCCGTGTTATCACCAGTCCCTTTCACAGTTACTACCTGTAACTTTGCCTTGTACCATCAGTATAAACCTTGTTACCACCAGTTCCCTTTCACAGTTACTAACCTGTCATTTTTCATGTTACCATTAGTGTCATCCTGTTACCACCAGTCCCTTTTACAGTTACTGCCTCTCACTTTGCTTTGTACCACCAGTGTCACCCTGTTACCACCAGTCCCTTTCACAGTTACTACCTGTCACTTTGCTTTCTACCACCAGTGTCCCCCTGTTCACCAGTCCACCCCCCTTTCAACAGTTACTACCTGTCACTTTGCCTTGTACCATCAGTATAACCTTGTTACCACCAGTCCCTTTCCACCGTAAGTGGTAACAGGATGACACTAATGGTAACATGAAAAATGACAGGTAGTAACTGTGAAAGGGACTGGTGGTAACAAGGTTATACTGATGGTACAAGGCAAAGTTACAGGTAGTAACTGTGAAAGGGACTGGTGATAACACGGGGACACTGGTGGTAGAAAGCAAAGTGACAGGTAGTAATTGTGAAAGGGACTGGTGGTAACAGGGTGACACTGGTGGTACAAAGCAAAGTGACAGATTGTAACTGTGAAAGGGACTGGTGGTAACAAGGTTATACTGATGGTACAAGGCAAAGTGACAGGTAGTAACTGTAAAAGGGACTGGTGGTAAAAGGGTGACACTGGTGGTACAAAGCAAAGTGACAGGTAATAACTGTGAAAGGGACTGGAGGTAACAGGGTGACACTGATGGTCAGTGACACCCTGTTACACCCATGTCCATAAGTGTCACCCTGTTACCACCAGTCCCTTACCCCTTCCCCCTCTACGATCAGAAAACTCTTCCACAATTAGCCATTTTTAAACAGCTGATCGCACGTATGAATGAAACATATGTGCGATCAGCTCTTTAAAAGACCAGACCCGAACTTGCGGTTCTGTTCTGGAAGTTCGGGTCTCGTCTTTTTAAAACAGCTGATCGTGCGTTCAAAGGGCTGATTGAGGAATAGTTTGTGGGCTGTGGCTGGCCCTGCTACCGTCCGCAGTTGCATGGGGTTGTTGCGCAACTTGCTGATGGTACAAGAAAAAGTGACATCGGTGGCAACAAGGTAACACTGGTGGTACAAGCAAAGTGACCAGGCAGTAACTGTAAAAGGGACTTGTTGGTAACGAGATGACACTAATGGTAACAGAAAATGAAGGTAGTAACTGTGAAAGGGACTGGTGGGTACAAGGTTATACTGATGGTACAAGGCAAAGTGACGGTAGTAACTGTGAAAGGGACTGGTGGTAACAGGGGGACACTGGTGGATAGAAAGCAAAGTGCAGGTAGTAAACTGTGAAAGGGACTGGTGGTAACAGGGTGACACTGGTGGTACAAAGCAAAGTTACCGTCAGTAACTGTAAAAGGGACTGGTGGTGAACAGGATGAGACACTAATGGTAACATGAAAAATGACGGTAGTAACTGTGAAAGGAACTGTGTGGTAACAAGGTTATACTGAGGTACAAGCAAAGAGTGAAGGGCAGTAACGTGAAAGGGACTGGTGGTAACAAGGTTATACTGATGGTACAAGGCAAAGTGGCAGGTAGTAACTGTGAAACGGGACTGGTGGGTACAGCGTGACACGGTGGTACAAAGCAAAGTGACAGGTAGAACTGTTGAAAGGGACTGGTGGTAACAGGGTGACACTGTTGGTACAAAGCAAAGTGACAGGTAACAACTCTGAAAGGAACTGGTGGTAACAAGGTGACACTGGTGGTACAAAGCAAACTGACAGGTAGTAACTGTGAAAGGGCCTGGTGGTAACAGGGTGACACTGGGTGGTACAAAGCAATAGTGGCAGGTAATAACTTTAAAAGGGACTGGTGGTAACAGGGTAACACTGGGTGTACAAAGCAAAGTGACAGTAGATAACGTGAAGGCCTGGTGTAACATGGTGACACTGGTGGTACAAAGCAAAGTGGCAGGTAGTAACTTTAAAGGGACTCGTTGGTAACAGGGGTAACACTGGGTGGACAAAGCAAATGACGTTAGTAACTGTGGAAGGGACTGGAGGTAACAAGGTGACACGTTGGTACAAAGCAAAGTGACAGGTAGTAACGTGAAAGGGCTGGTGTAACAGGGTCGACAATGGTGGTACAAAGAAAGGACAGGCAGTAACTGTAAAAGGGACTGGTGGTAATCAGGATGACACTAAAGGTCAGAGCAGGATTATCACACAAGGCAACCCTCAGGCAACTGCCTAGGGCCCAGGAAACTTCTGAGGGCCCAGCTATAAAAGCAGTAACAATTATAGTCTATACAATATATTTAATAAAAAAAGGCCCCTAAATTATGGCCCTGCCTAGGGCCCCACATGACATTAATCCATCTCTGCTAATGGTAACATGAAAAATGACAGGTAGTAACTGTGAAAGGGACTGGTTGTAACAAGGTTATACTGATGGTACAAGGCAAATGAAGTTGAACTGTGGAAAGGACTGGTGGTAACGGTATACTGAGGTACAGGAAAGTGACAGGTAGTAACTGTGAAGGGACTGGTGTGTAACAAGGGTAGAACTGTTGGTACAGCAAATGACAGGTGCAACTGTGAAGCGGTGGGTAACGGGTAACACGTGGTACAAGCAAAGTGACAGTAGCAACTGGAAGGGCGGGTTAACAGGTGACATGGTGGTACAAAGCAAAGTGAGTAGTAACTGTGAAAGGGACTGGTGGTAACAGGGTGACACTGGTGTACAAAGCAAAGTGACAGGTAGCAACTGTGAAGGGCCTTGGTAACAGGTGACACTGGTGGTACAAAGCAAAGGACAAGGTAGTAACTGTGAAAGGGACTGGTGGTGAACAGGTGAAACTGGTGGTACAAAGCCAAAGTGGCAGGGTAGTAACTTTAAAAGGGATGGTGGTAACAGGTGACACTGGTGGTACAAAGCAAAGTGACAGGTAGTACTGTGAAAGGGCCTGGTGGTAACGGGTGACACTTGTGGTACAAATGCAACGTGGCGGTAGTAACTTTAACAGGACTGGTGTTAACAGGTAACACTGGTGGACAAAGCAATGACAGGTAGTATGTGAAGGGACTGTGGTAACAAGGTGACACTGGTGGTACCAAGCAAAGTGGCAGGTAGTAACTTAAGGGACTGGTGGTCAACGGAACACTGGTGGTACAAAGCAAAGTGACGGCAGTAACTTGTAAAAGACTGGTGGTAACAGGATGACACTAATGGGTACCAGGAAAAGTTACAGGTATAACTGTGAAAGGGATGGTGATAACAAGGTGACACTGATGCTAAAGCAAAGTGGACAGGTAGAATAACTGTGGAAAGTGACGTTTGGTAAACCTGTAAAAGGGATATATATTTAAAAGATCATGACTTATTAATTTAGCAAATACTTGGCTTAAATCGATAATGTACGACAGTGGTGTTAAATGTGCAAGCCACGGTCATACATTCACATCCGAATGTTTGTTTTAATTAAAGGAGAACTAAACCCAAATTTTTTATACTCCAGAATCCTGAAGACAACCCTCTATAAAACACACATAAACTAAACATGCCACTTTAGAAACTGTTAAAGTAAATCAGACCTGTTAAAATGATGAAGTTCTGTTTGTAATGTAGCAGTTTCAGACCACACCTCTGACTCTCAGTTCAATGTTCCAAGGATTGGCTAGATATTTTATGGTGTTACTAAGCTGTACAAGTTTGTGCCATAGCTAATGCTGAGCATGGCCAGAACATTAATGGTCGGTTGACCAAACTGTGGTGTACTACCTAGAATGTCTTTGGAAGTAAAGCCACAAACCATATGTTATTGTTGAAATTTCCCAGTGCCTTGTATAAAATGAGAGGTAAGACCAGATCTTTACTGTTTTATATCAAGGTGTTCTGCCTTCTGGTTCAGAGGTTGTTATTTGGCTTTACGTTGGCCCTTTAAAGAACGTTCGGGCATAGAATGCATGCTTTATAAATTACCGACAATAGTATTCTAATGGGGATCATAAATCTATAAACGTGTTTCGTAGATTTGTGATCCTTAATCGGAATTTGTACATTTACCATAACGATCGTAATATGAGCGCTAAACCAGTTGGTAATGACCGATAGTTTTTAACAACCATTAAAACCTAATCAAGTTAACAATCATTAACTGATCGGCAGAAGAGGCAAGTGGCCTATAAAAATCGATATCGCACTGCCTAAGAAATATGGCCCCAAAGTGCACTAAACAAACCTGTTGCTTTCCTAAGATAATACTTGCAGTGGTTGCTTAGCCCATGCCAGTTATTTCCTTTTCATACCCATTTTAGTCCATAATCTGAACAATGGGAACGTTCACTGCTTTATAACCATTTCCATTGGTCGGCAGGTCTATATTGGAGAGAGGTAGCAGGGCATGGCTAGGTCAGGAGTAGGATTGGACATCCTGGGGTGTAATTAAGATTTGATGCACCAAATGCTGGTAAAGTCAAAATTTTCCTTCCTTAACAATAAGTAACCAAGTACAAACCATAGAATGTGAACGATCTGCTTCCCTCCCAAAAAAAACACGGTGTTACCCAGTGAGCAAGTTTAGCAGGATATAATTTTCACAAGGCAAAGCTGCTGCCGTCTATCTAAAATGTACATAAACTAGTGTACTTATATCGGTACAGTCTTCTAATCTAGAATTATTTTTAGAGTTCCTTTCCTTAAAGTTTTTTTTCCCATTAGGTCCTAAAGTTTACAGACAGAACGATGACCAGGAATCCACAGCCAGCCGCTAGAATAGAATCCTAAGCATAATCAAAGCTCCAGAACTTGCAGTGTTTATGATCTTGTCAAAACAATATTTGTTTTTCACAATGAGACTTAAATCAAATGACACATTTTGTTAGGCCCCTTCTAAAATGAGAACAATTCACACAGTTTTAATTATCCCAGAGGAGACAGTTACTGCTGTGGCTGCCACCGAAACAATGTGGGTACCGATGGCAGAGACAAACTTTCCTCTGGAGCCAAAAGATATATCAGGCTGGGAGCCATTCTACTTTATTACAACAACAACCCTGTCAGGCAGGTGCTTCCAGGCAGGGTAATTAGTAGATGACAGGGGCACAGCAGGGGAGGACGAACTAAAGAACATGTCAGCGTTGCTTGGCTAACTAAACACACATACAAAAAGTTTCACTGTAAATTCATACCTTAAAATCTCCCAATAACCAAAGGTTTGAGATATTTTTGTAGCTATCATCAGTTACCCAAAGTGTAGTGTACACTTAAAGGCAGTCCCCCCCTTATTTTTTACATTTTTTTTGGGTACTGTAGGGCTTCCCTCGCCCAGCTCCAACCGCATTATTATGTCCAGAAACTCCCCCGATCATACTTACCTCCCTCTTTCCTTGTAATGTCCCGGCCCCTCTGCTTGCCATGAAACTGCAAGCAGTGGGCTGGACTTGCATCCGCGTCTGTGATTGGCTGAGAGGCAGCAATCACAGACGCGGCTGCCAGGAAGGTTGGAGAACGCCTGGGGGAGATAGGGAAGGTAAGTTATGATCGTGGAAGTTTCTGACATAATAAATAATGCGGTTGATGCTGGAGAAGGAAGCCCTACAATACCCCACAGGGGCATTACACTAGGGGGAAGGAGAGGAAAACAGGGAGGGAGAGGGAGGGGATGGCTGCCACTGGGCATGTGCAAATCTCCAGAGGAGAGACAGGATCCATAGGACCTCTTCTAGTCTCCTGGTGGCCAGTTTTTGGGACTTTGGGGGGGCAAGCAGTGCAGCCATTTTGGGCAAATGTTTGTTCGACATAAAATCTGCTGCCATTTTACTGATGGCACTACTGCTTTCCGGCCATGATGTAAATCCTTCTGGATATAGAACCCTGATTATTTGTAGCTGGTTTAATAGAGATGTCCGAACTTCGCAAAATCCGGTCCGCTCGAGGATCCACAAATTTATAAAAAATTCGACAATCCGCAAGCGGACCATTGAGATCTCTCCGTAATTTTGAAAATTTTCGAAAATAGTAATTTACAAAAATAATAGAAATCCTCGTATTTTAGAAAATTTTTCAAAAATATGATTATTTCGTGTACTTTTCAAAAATTTCGAAAATACGAGAAATCCTCGGTCGAAGTATCGGAAGCAAAATCCTGAAAATTCCGCTGTTCGCGGACGGGTTAAATCCGCGTCGGATCCGGTTCGATCCCGCAAGAACCGGGCCATCCCTAGTTATAAACCACTGATGTTGGATTTCCCCCCCCGAGTTTATATCGCAGGAAGAAGTATATCAGGGTTTATATCCAGGAAGACTAGATCAGGGTTTAATACCAGGAAGAACTAGAACAGGGTTATATCCAGGAAGAAACTATATCAGGGTTTATATCCAGGGAAAAACTATATCAGGGTTTATATCAGGAAGACTTGAGATCCGGTTTAATACCAGGAAGAACTATATCAGGTTTAATCTCCAAGAATTCTATACCATGTTTATAAATCCAGGACGAACTATATCAGGGTCTTAGACCAGGACCACCGCTTCAGTGTTTTAATATCCAGGAAATAACTATATCCTGGGTTTATTCCAGGAAGAACGAAATCAGGGTTGATATCCAGTGAAAACTATATCAGGGTTTATTCCAGAGAAGAACATATCAGGGTTTATAACCAGGAAGAACCTATATCCAGGTTTATATTATATCCAGGAAGATCTATATCAGGATTTCTTATCCAGGAAACTATAATCATGGTTTATATCCAGAGACGAACTATATCAGGGTTTATATCAGAAGAACTATATCTGGGTTTATATCCAGAAAGAACGAGATCAGGGTTTATAACCAGGAAGAACTAATTCTTGGGTTTATAATCCAGGAAGAACTATATCAGGGTTTATATCCAGGAAGAACGATAAATCAGGGTTTATATCCAGGAAAGAAACCTAGATACCAGGTTTATATCCGGAAGATTTATATCAGGGATTTCTATCCATCAAAGACTATATCAGGGTTTATATCCTGGAAGAACTATATCTGGGGTTTTTTTATACCAGAAGAACTAAGTCAGGTTTTATAACCATGAAGAACTATATCGGGGTTTATATCCAGGAAGAAGTAGATCAGGTTTATATCCAGGAAGAACTATATCATGTTTATAATCCAGGAAAGAACTAGATCAGGGTGTTATACCCAGGAAGGCCTATATCCCGGTTTCTTCTCCAGGAAGAACTAGATCAGGTTTTATATCCAGGAAGACAGGTCAGTGGTTATATCCAGGAGAACTCTATCAGGTTTCTATCCAGGAAGAACTATATCAGAGTTTATATCCAGGAAGACTATAAATCAGGATTTTTCTTCCAGTAAAACTAATCAGTGTTTATACCAGGAATAACTATATCAGGTTTTTATCCAGGAAGAACTTTATCCAGGTTTATATCCAGGGAAGAACATATCCGGATTTATTCAGGCAAGAACTAGAATCAGGGTTTTATATCCAGGAAAAACTAGATCATGGTTATTCCAGGAAGAACTAGATCAGGGTTGATATCCAGAAGAACTAGATTCAGGTTTTATACCAGGAAGACTAATCAGGGTTTATATCCAGGAAGAGCTAGATCAGGGTTTATAATCCCAGGAAGAACTAGATCAGGGTTTTAACCATGAAAGAACTGATCGAGGGTTTAATATCCAGGAAGAACTAATCAGGTTTGTTTAGTTGACATAAGGAACACTGACTTAATTCAATGTAATCTTGCAACTCACACGGTAATTTTGTATTGGCTAAACAGATTGAACTCTTGACAATCTGTTGATGTGACTTATACTAATTCTATTGTACTTTTATGCTGGGAACCAGACATTTCATCCTCTGCTGTCATTACATGGTAAGTATCTCAGGTAGAACCGTGCAGTTTATGATTAATTTTTTGTTCCTATTCTTTCTGAACACGGAGAGGGCTGTTGACACGATGTCTGTCCCTTTCCTACCAGTTAGTGCGTTGAATATGTAATGGAGTTGACATTTAACCACACTAAAGGGGCCTATGACAGCCGTTGTCATCATCTTTTTAATCAGTTTTTTAGAGGCTTGATAGTGCAGTGGAGAAGTAGGGGATGTCGCTCCCGATTTTCTTTCCTTATTGTTAATCTTCATTAAAAAAATTCTAACTACGGGGTTTCTTCTCGTATTTTTCGAAAATACGGGAAAATAGGAGAATGTCCTCGTAAATTTGAAATTTCCGCTGAATTTTCCCACATTTTTTGGACAGAGCACGCCATTTTTTCGGGGCCGTATTTCGAAGAATCCTCGTATTTTCAAAAAATCCTCGTATTTTGTATTTTCCGAAGAAACTGATTTGGCCGAACTTTTATTTTAATATTTAAAGGGATCCTTGAGGGACCCGATTTTGCGAAGTTTCGGACATATCTCTATTAAAGACATACATGTACCAAGGTTTTTTAGACCCTATAACAAAACGTGAGGTTTATGAATCTTTCCCTTAGGACTAAACACAGATGGGATGGTCAAATTTTTTTAAGATCCTCGTTGTGTATAATACCTTTGGATGTACCTGATATAAACCCTGACTATATTGTTCTTCCTGTATAAAACCCTGATCTAGTTCTTCCTGGATATAAACCCTGATCACCCAATAAGTTAACTCTTATGGTATACAAAACCATGACTAGTTTTCTTCCTGGATATAAACTCTGATCTAGTTCTTCTGGGGACAAACCCTGATCTAGTTTTTTCCTGGTTATAAACCCTGATCTAGTTCGTGCTGGCAAACCCTGATCTATTTCTTCCTGGTTATAAACCCTGCTCTATTCTTCCTGGAGTAGAACCTAAGTAGATCTTTTTCTGTGGTTATAATCCGGATCTAGTTCTTGCTGGATATAAACCCTGATCTAGTTTTCTTCCCTGGGAACAAACCCTGACTAGTTCTTCCTGGATATAACCTCTGATCTGTTCTTCCTGGTTTTATAAACCCTATCTAGTTTCGCGTGAAAAGGACATTCTCCCAGAGAATGAGTGGGTGCCTTTCCTTGCAGTTCCATCCATCTTGGTTATTGTAAATAAAATAAAAAATCTCACATTTGTCTGGAATGTGTCTTATCCAGCTTATAATATTCTCGTTTTTGCTCAAAAATGTTAATGGTGGAAGAGGGTGACAGTTTTGGACTGGGGTGTTGGGTCCACCAAAGGTATAAGACCAGGGTCCACCAGAAGGTAAGACCAGGGCCCACCAGAAGGTATAAGACCAGTGTAACCAGGAAGTTAAGACCAGGGTACATCAGAAAAATAAAAACCAGGGTCCACCGGGAAATATAAGACCACTTCACCAGGAAGTATAAGACCAGGGTCCACCAGGAAATATAAGAAGAATTTCCACCACGGAAGTTATAAGACCAGGGTTCACGGGAAATATAAGACCAGGGTCCATCAGGAAGTGTAAAACCAGGGTCCACGGGAAATATATGACCACTTTCATCAGGAAGTATAAGACCAGGACTACCATGAAATATAAGACCAGATTCAATAAGAAGTGTAAAACCAGGGTCCAAAAGGAAATATAAGACCACTTCTACCAGGAAGTATAAGACCAGGTTCTACTGGGAAATAAAGACCAGGGTCCATCAGGAAGTGTAAAACCAGGGTCCACCAGGAAATATAAGACTACTTTCCATAGGAATATAAGACCAGGGTCCATCAGGAAGTATAAAACCAGTGTCCATCAGGAAGTATAAAACCAGGGGTCCAACAATGGTATTCTATAGCGGCAGTAAATCTATGATCGGGTCGTACATTTATGGCCACTATCGTAAATTTACAGTAGCAGTCATAACCATCAGACCCATGGTTAAGGCTTAAAGGGGAACTGTGGTCTCCAAACAGTTGAGTTTAAAGAAAGCCCGTTTCTACCTTTAAACGAGCCATCAACCACCTCTCTACGTGCTGCACAGCCCAAGATATACAGAAATTACTGACCAGAAAGATTTGGTGGGAGGCTGACATGTGACATTCCTAAGGATTCTCCTGCACGTGCCGCGGTGAGCACAGCCTCAGACACCTCAGTGGTGAGGGAGACAGAAGTCCTCCTCTCTCTGTGTGTGAAGTACTGCAGCTGCAGAGAAGGTAAGGGAATCTACAGCCCTTTTCTCACTATGTGAAAACAGCCTTTCAGGCAGAGTCCCCCCACGAGTGGGCAGGGCCACGACACCCGCGAGTGAGTGGGGCCACATGGGGCTGTAAGGAATGGGCCAAGGGGGGCCTGCAACTGGAGGGACCATGGGGTCCATGAATAAGAGGGGGACAAGGGGGCTGCAAAGGGGAGACAAGGAAATGAGACAGGACCTTGACGACAGGTTTCAGAGCAGGAGCAGGAAGGTGCAGGGGACCTGGTGATGGCTGTGCCATATCACACAGAAAATGTAAATATCTTCAAACTATGCAAAATATAAACAATGGAATAAATTGCAAAAACTCTCAGGAGAGAATCTATCAAACCTAAAGTCATTTTTGGACCACAGTTCCTCTTTAAAAAGCAATACCGCGCCTTTATAAATATGGCCCCTTGTGACAAATTGAGCCTAAACACATGGCGTAACATATTACAGGCTGTGCAGACTGGGAAAAGTGATACAATCTACTTTACCAATGTCAGGAAAAACCGAAGGGAAATTAAACTTTAATAGTTAGGAGAAAGACATAAGGTGAGTGAAAGAAAGCGCACATGTCCTTTAAATTCTATTTAAAATTGATCAATTAATTCATTTAGTCTAATGTTTAGTTCTGGTAGGGGTTATTACCCATTATTACAACAGCTGCACTCATCCAGTATACTTTTTTATATATAAGGTGCCTCCAGGCACACAGCTCCCATCTACCATGTGCATTTTTTCAAAGTTACAAATACAAATTACAAATCTACTGACATTTCATGAAGATGAATACAGTGACAATTAATGCACCAAACATTTTGGGCCTCAATCACTCCTGGTAATCTCCCTAAGCAATTCAATATCGTTGCGATGGAATCCTGAAAGGAAGGGATTTACTCACCCCAAGAGTTAAAATCTTGCTATAATTGTGTGTAGGTGCAGCCATTGCCAATATGGAGTTTTAAAGTTGCACTCACTTGACTTTAAATCCAGAAAATTGCCTAGCCCTCCTAGCCCGTTTCATTATTTAAAGTTGACACAGTGTTGGCCAGTGTAATGTTTGTTATACCGCACATTTTAATTACCATTTCATTAAAGGACAACTACACTGTAAGAATTACCTTTTAAAAATCAAAAAACTGGGAAAAAAGGTAGGATTGTTTATTCCTACCTCCCAATATGTTTAATTGAGGAGCTAAGTTTTAAAGGGCGATTTACCCAGGAGCGCTGCCGGGCGCGAAACTCTCCTGCCCCTTCATAACTCACATTAACTGATTTACGCTCAGTTAGCGCAAAGTTAAGGCTTGCTTTGTAGCGCTGCGCGAGATCCGAACAGGAACTTGCGCAGCCATCGCAAACCTATTTACAAGAGGCTGCGCGGCTATCTGCCAGGATAGATACCTGGGCATTCCTGTAATAAAGATAGTGCTGAAACCAATAAGACGCCTGGCAGAAGCAGCTTTCTTCAAGTTAGTTCTCCCGGAAATAAAATTGGGAGGGAAGAATTATCAGTCCTAACTCCCTGCCTCAGGTATTTTATTTTAACAGTTTTTTAAGAAAATACTTTGTGCACTATTATTCTCCTTAAGTCAAACTTTAACTAGATTATTTTATGTAGATTTCTATTAGATTCCTTTAAACTAGATTTATACTTCTTCCTCCAAAGGGAATTTTTTTTTGTTTTCCGTCACAAAAATAATAATAATCTGCAAAACTTCAAGTTGTTTTTGTCATCGTAATAACGGAGTATTATTTATAGTCTGCCACGGATGCAAGGGGAGTCAATGTTAAAAGCAAATCCATATATCTATATAAATCTGTATGTGACTGGTTACATGACAACACACGATTGAATAAAATAACCTTGTACGCCACTTAATGTGATAGGAAAACATTGTCTAACGAAAAAGCTACTAGTATTAAGGCCGTACTCACGTCGAGACGGACAATGAAAAACCCCTGAGCGCGCCGTTCTGGGCTACAATCGCACGTATGTGGCCTTCGGTTGGTGTCGTTTGTAGACCACAGATGAACGAACGACATCGGACGAACACATAGACACATGCCACTATTGGGGAAAGCGGTCGTTCGTCGCACTTGTGCCATTCTCTTGGGGGTCATTCGCCGTTTCACAAGATTTTGTACAAGACTTTAGAGCACAATAACGTTCGCAGACTTAATTATCAGGCAACAAATCTGTGATACGGTTATCCCATCAGCCCCGCCCTGTTATTTGAAGACGATAGATCGGAAATATCACGATTTAATTATTACCACTTTGTACAAACCCCCTTATTATTTATTGGCATTAAAAGGGATAACCTGGTATGTCGTCTGGCACAGACACATTATTATAAGCCACCATTTACAGTGAAGGGAGGTCAGAGACCTAATGCTGCGTCTTCCAAGGGCAAAGGTCAATGATTGTGTGAACACTTTGTGCCATTAAAAAGAGTAATACTTACATATTAAGTGAGCAATCAATACACTCTACTTTTACTATGAACCATTGTCTGATTTCCCATCCTTGGCAAATGCATTAGTTCCAGTCATGCAGTGCTTCCAATTAAAGGGAAAGTGTCCTATTATTTAGCTCGGAAATCCTATGATTGTTTTCTCTGATACAGACAGAATTTCACACATATGATTAATAGCAATGATTTCTGTAGGTCGTAATCATCCACGCATCCCCTGTACCAGCTGGTAGTGGTGTAGATTTAAATTAAAGGGCAACTATACTGAAAAACATTACTTTGTTACTTTGTTACACCTTATCTTAATCTATAACTGTACATGTAAATAGCACTTTGAGGTGGGTGTTGCTGCATTTCTTTAATACAGAATTGTTTTGCTCATAGTAAGTATCCCCATCTCTCTTTTCACCACTCCTACTTCCATCTGACCTGACTTTCTGTCACGCAACACAACGTCAAAACCTTGTCACCATTCAGCTACAGCAAAACATTTTACAGCAGAAAGTATAATCGCTTGATTGACAGTGAAATGTTAGATACTTCAGACTGGATATCTGAAGATAGGGGGCAGATCAATTCAAATTGGTTGGGGCAAAATTAGCACCATTTTAACGATAAGAACTTTTTTATGAATCTCCCGATATTTCCAGTATAATGGGCAATTTAAAATAACTTTTTTCAGAAATGCCCTCCTCGAAAACAATGCTACTTATATAAATGTACACTGTTTTATATTCCCGAGTTACCTTTTACTTTTCTGATGAGAGACAGGTATACAGTAAGTCTAAAACCAAATCATGGAAAGAAGTAATATTGATGGCCCAAGGATTGCATATCTTAATAAGCAGGGAGATTCAATAAAAGTTCTTATCGTTTAAATGGTGTTATTGCCCCAACCAATCATATTATTTTACATTTGAAAGCTAAAATCTGATTGGTTGGGGCAAAATTAGCACCATTTAAACGATAGGAACTTTATTGAAACCCTGAAGATCCCAGTCAAAATGTGTCAGGTTTTGGTCAATGGGTCATGCAATTAAGTGGGGTCTTTGGAATTACCTTGTTAAAAGCAGTCAACTTGCATGGTGACCATAATTAAATGTGGAACAGCCTGGGCCCGTGGCGTAACAACGACCTTAGTGCCATACCGATCAATGAAGAGCATATTTACCTACTCATTACCTATTATTTTACCCTACTCTTCTCTATGATTCTTCACCCTAATCTTTCCTACTGTCTCTCACTCTACTCTTCTCATCTTACTCTTCACCGTACCTTTTCTAAAACTTTCATCCTACCTTTCTTCTCTCTCTTCACCCTACACTTTACCGTGACTTTCTTAGAGATGGCTGAACTTACTGAAGTTCTGTTAGTTTCCGAACTCCCAAAATTCTGTAAAGGTTCGAGTAGTATAGAAACGAACCATTAAAGTCATGGGGAGTGATAGTTTGAAAAGTTTGGATGATTTACAGATAAAATAGCAATGGTAACTTACTGTAATGGTGTGGCACTGGGAAATGTCTGGGGAACATGGCACTATCACCAACTATCACCGGACTTTTGATTGATGCCTGTCAGACCCACTGAGAGACCTTAACAGCGCTGGGAGATAGAGTTGAACTACACAGATGTAGCAAAATCTAACTCACTTTATTTAGTTATTACATTGGGTTTTCACATAGAGGAAAAGGGGGCATGGCCAGACACGAGTCTGCCAATGACGGACTAAAACCTTGGAATATGAAGTAGAGTCAGGCTGACATAAAAAAGTTAGGAGAAGACCTTGCGTCAGAACATTTGGACAAAAACATCTGCAATAACCGACAATAATATAAGACAAAATGAGTGCAGTCAGAGACAAAATGGCTGCTATTAGGCTAAGTGATTAAAGAATATATAAACCTAACATCAGGCAATTGTCGGGTTTGCGCAAGATAATTTGAGGGTTACGCCAATTAAGGGTTCCGAATTATACTTTCTTGGGTTACCGAAAATAAGAACATACATTTGATGATTATCGAAACGAATGATAAACAAGGGTTAGCGAATGATACATTCTAGGGTTAGCGAATTACATTTCTAGGGTTAGCGAACGATACATTCTGGGTTAGCGAATGACATCTAGGGTTAGCGATGATTTCTAGGGTATCGAACGATATCTAGGTTATGAACGATATTCAGGGTTAGCGAGATACATTCTAGTGTAGCGAATGATACATCTTAGGGTTAGCGAATGATACATTCTAGGGTTAGCGAATGATACATTCTAGGGTTAGCGAACGATACATTCTAGGGTTAGCGAACGATAATTCTAGGGGAGCGAATGATACATTCTAGGGTTAGCGAATGATACATTCTGGGTAGCGAATGATAATTCTAGGGTTATCGAACGATACATTCTAGGGTAGCGAAAAAAAACATTATTTGAGTGTTACCAATGATACATTCTAGAGTTAGAGAAAACGAACCATAATTTGAGTGTTACGGAAACGAGCGATACATTCGGTGGGTTAGCGAAAATATTATATTTATTACACCATATTTTTCAATGACCTTCACCCTCCTCTTTCCTCTTTTTACCCTAATATTTTCCAAGACTCTTCTCCCTCTCTTCATCTTAATCTTCTCCCTACTCTTTCTCATCTTAATCTTCACCCTATTTCTCCTTGACTGGAGGAAGTAGCAATAAAGGGACTGATAGTGTTGGTCAGGCAACATTGTGAGAGAGGGGTCAACCCCAAAGTAGGAAAGGGCCCCATTGATTTGTAGTATGCCTCTTCCTGGGCACAATGTGTGTATATCGTCACACCTGACGAGTTTCGTGCAAACAATGCACTTCATCACGCCTGATGAAGTGCATTGTTTGACGAAAACGTGTCAGGTGTGACCATCTTGGAGTATTGTAGTATGTATTTGAAATAAAGCCTTGATTTTACTTCCCTTTGGACGTTGTTCCGGATTGTTTACTAGCGAAGGAGCCGGGGGTTAAACCCACCAGCTCTCATTTTACTCATGTGAGTTGATGCTTATTGCTAATAGATTACTTGCCTTATTGAAGCTCTATTGTCTGTAGCATTATACCTCAGCACTGGAGCAGGGGCGGAGTCCACAAGACCACCACACTGTCCGTGTGGGCACTGTTATATGGATACTTCCTGCCTTTTTATTTCGTGTTTTGTATCCACACCTCTACTGCTACATTATACTTAGTAGGTGTAATTTTCCCATAGCAATATTGTCACTGACTTACTGAGAGTATTATTGATCCCACTCCTGTCTGTCATAGTTGAGTTCTCTATCTGTAATTATTCGTGTATTCTCTTCGGCCCAATCATCTGCAATCAGCAATATGCTGGGAACATTGCCAGACATTCAATGTACAAAACTCATATGTGACCAATATAAAGCCAGTAAACTCCCCCTGACAGGCTAGAACACCTATAAATGTATGTTTTAACATTGGGCCTTCTAGACATCTCCTATTTGCCCACCACTGTAACTGTGAATTAGCCAGTTGCGAACAGATTGGCAATGAATGTAACAAGCACAAAACAAACGATCCTTCGGGGCTTATGTAGTGCACCGGAAGTTCGGCTTTGTCCGCAAATGCAGAGAAATGCTGATGTTCTAATTACATGTAAATTATTGTTCCACTTGTGTAATGGTCAAGGACTAAACCTGCCAGGAGCATTGTGTTCTGTACTTTACACTGCTTATGAATGTGAATCCCTTAGAGCCAGGACTATGTGCTTTACTCTAAAGAAATCATAATAAAGTGGCATAGTAGACAAGGCCCCAATAGGCCCATAGAATCATTTCTTAGATGTAGTGCAGGAAGAGATGATATAGAAAATATTGTTGGTACCGTATAAAGTATAAGAAAATGATAGTTATTCAATTGGAAAGTAACTAGGACTAGATATAATTGTAGTTTTTACCACTTGTACCCTTTTTATGGTAACAGTAGTTCTCTGCCGCATAAGTCACCCAGTGACAGGAAAATAAAAAATTAAAGGGGAACAAAAAGTGTTTATCAATCCTCTCCTAATATTGGGCCAGGGTGAGGAGGACCTAAAACATACAGATGTCTGTTGTAAAAATAATCTGGTCTTTCCTAATCCCCTGGGGTTGACAAATAAAGTGGATTGTTGCCTATGGGGGATGCACTTCTTTATATAGATTGGACTGGATCAGGACTTTGGTTATAAGGTTTTCCTTATTAGCTGTACCACCAGGGGTAATAACCTAGCGTTTTAGGTACCCTTGGTACAGCACATAAGAGGGGATTTAATAACTTTCCCCTTTAAGTCACAATCTATTTTGCCCAGATAGGGAAAATTTTCTGATTCAGATAAAAATATCCCTGGATCAATTTATATAAATTATTACAGTAACAAATACATTTCCCACAAACCGATCCCACCACATAAAACTTGACGTAGCCATGTTGTCCAGTAGAGTATAATATGAAGACGAGTAATGTAGCATATAGCAATCATATTTTTATCGTGACCGACAATTTATATTATAAAGAGGCTTTAAAGATGCACGCAGTCGGAATTACAAAGCTCACGCCTTTCTAAAGGAGATTCTCTTCTACGATATCCTGGAACTATGGGAATCAGGACGACTTGACCCCAGGAAGCGTGGAATCTTGTATAAAAAATTAATTGAAATAATGTTTTTATTTTAAAACTACCAGTACATCATCTTCTGTGTGACCTGTCCACAGTTTAACTCCTATTGTGAAAAACCCTTTTCTTCTAATCTTAGTGAAAGTATCGTAAAAGAAACACTTGTGGTAAGAGGGACTGTAAAGGGACTGGTGGTAACAGGTGACACTGGTGTACAAACAAAGGAAGGTAGTAACTGTGAAAGGGACTGGTGGTAACAGGGTGACACTGGGTACAAGCAAAGTGACAGGTAGTTAACTGTGAAAGGGACTGGTGGTAACAGGGTAACACTGGTGGTACAAAGAAAGTGACAGGTAGTAACTGTGAAGGGACTGTGGTAACAGGGTGACACTGGGGTCCCATGCAGTGGTACTTAAGTTGTACAAGATATAGACAACTAGCAGTACTGTCGACATGTAAAGTGTAATGTGATGGCTAGGACAGCTGAGTATGTAAACTAGTGGTGCTAACCCTAGCCATTGTATCGTATTCTTTGTGAAAGGGACTGGTGGTAACAAGGTGACACTGGTGGTACAAAACAAAGGTGACAGGTAGAACTGTGAAAGGGACGGTGATAACAGGGGGACACTGGTGGTAAAAGCAAAGTGCAGGTAGAGAACTGTGAAAGGGACTGGTTGTAACAGGTGACACTGGTGGTGTACAAGCAAAAGTGACAGGTAGAAATTGAAAAGGGACTGGTGGTAACGGGTGACACTGGTGGTACAAGGCAAAGTGGACAGGTAGCAACTGTGAAGGGACGTGTGGTGGTAAAGACAGGGTGACACTGTGGTACAAAGCAATGTGCAGGTAGCAACTGTGAAAGGGACTGGTGGTAAAAAGGGTGACACTGGGGTACAAAGCAAAGTGACAGGTAGTATATTTTAAAGGGACTGGTGGTAACAGGGTGACACTTGTGGTAAAGCAATGTGACGGTAGCAACTGTGAAGGGACGGTGGTAACAGGGTGAACTGGTGGTACAAAGCAAAGTGACAGGTAAATTGAAAGGGACTGGTGGTAACAGGGTGACACTGGTGGTACAAAGCAAAGTGACTGGTGTAAACTGGAAGGAGTGGTGTGGTAACAGGGTGACACTGGTGGTAGAATCAAAGGACAGGTAGCAACTGTGAAAGGGACTGGTGGTAACAAGGTGACACTTGGTGGTACAAAGCAAAGTGACAGGTAGCAACTGTGAAAGGCACTGGTGGTACAGGGTGACCATGTGGTACAAAGCAAAGTGACAGGTACTAACTTTGAAGGGATGTCAGGGTAACAGGGTGACACTGGTGGTACAAGAATGTGACGGTAGTAACTTCAAAGGGACTGGTGGGAACAAGGTGACACTGTGGTACAAAGAGAGTGAGGTAGTAACTGTGAAGGGACTGGTGTAACAGGGTAACACTGGTGGTACAAAGCAAGAGTGACAGGTAGTAAGTGAAAGGTGACAGGTGGTTAAGGGTGACAGGGTACAAAGCAAAGTGACAGGTAATAACTGTGAAAGGGACTGGAGGGAACAGGGTGACACTGATGGTCAGTGACACCCAGTTACACCACGTCCATCAGTGTCACAATTTACCACCAGTCCCTTACCCCTTCCCCCTCTACGATAGAAAATCTTCCGCAATTAGCGTTTTTTAAACAGTGATCGCGCGTATGAATGAAACATATTGCGATCAGCTGTTTAAAAGACACAGCCCGATATCCGGTTCGGTTCTGGAAGTTCGGGTCTGTCTTTTAAAACAGCTGATCGGCGTTCAAAGGGCTATTGAGGAATAGTTTGTGGGGTTGTGGCTGGCCTGCTACCGTCCGCAGTTGCAGTGGGGTTGTTGCGCAAGCTGATGGTACAAGAAAAAGTGACATGGTGGCAACAAAGGTAACACTGGTGGTACAAAGCAATGTGACAGGCAGTAAACTGTAAAAGGGATGTGGTGGTAACAGGATGACAACTAATGGTAACATGAAAAATGACAGGTTGTAACGTTGAAAGGGACTGGTGGTAACAAGGTTATTAATGATGGTACAAGGCAAGTGACAGGTAGTAACTGTGAAAGGGACGTGGTGGTAACAGGGGACACTGGTGGTAGAAAGCAAAGTGACAGGTAGAAACTGTGAAAGGGCTGGTGGTTACAGGGTGACACTGGTGGTACAAAGCAAAGTGAGAGGCAAGTAGTAGTAGTAGTCACTGTAAAAGGGATGGTGGGTAACTACCTGTCATTTTTCATGTTACCATTAGTGTCATCCTGTTACCACCAGTCCCTTTTACAGTTACTGCCTGTCACATTGCTTTGTACCACCAGTGTTACCTTGTTGCCACCAGTCCCTTTCAAGTTAACCTGTCATTTTTCAGTTACCATTAGTCATCTGTTACCACCATCCTTTACAGTTTACTGCCTGTCACATTGCTTTGTACCACCAGTGTTACCTTGTTGCCACCAGTGTCACTTTTTCTTGTACCATCAGCAGTTGCGCAACAACCCCCATGCAACTGCGGACGGTAGCAGGGCCAGCCACAAGCCCACAAACTATTCCTCAATTAGCCCTTTGAACGCACGATCAGCTGTTTTAAAAAGACGAGACCCGAACTTCCAGAACCGAACCGGAAGTTCGGGTCTGGTCTTTTAAACAGCTGATCGCACATATGTTTCATTCATACGCGCGATCAGCTGTTTAAAAACGGCTAATTGCGGAAGAGTTTTCTGATCGTAGAGGGGGAAGGGGTAAGGGACTGGTGGTAACAGGGTGACACTGATGGACATGGGTGTAACAGGGTGTCACTGACCATCAGTGTCACCCTGTTACCTCCAGTCCCTTTCACAGTTATTACCTGTCACTTTGCTTTGTACCACCAGTGTCACCCTTTTACCACCTGTCCCTTTCACAGTTACTACCTGTCACTTTGCTTTGTACCACCAGTGTTACCCTGTTACCACCAGTCCCTTTCACAGTTACTACCGGTCACTCTGCTTTGTACCACCAGTGTCACCTTGTTCCCACCAGTCCCTTTGACAGTTACTACCAGTCACATTGCTTTGTACCACCAGTGTCACCCTGTTACCACCAGTCCCTTTCAAAGTTAGTACCTGTCACTTTGCTTTGTACCATCAGTGTCACCCTGTTACCACCAGTGCCTTTCACAGTTGCTACCTGTCACTTTGCTTTGTACCACCAGTGTCACCTTGTTACCACCAGTCCCTTTCACAGTTGCTACCTGTCACTTTGATTTCTACCACCAGTGTCACCCTGTTACCACCAGTCCCTTTCACAGTTACTACCAGTCACTTTGCTTTGTACCACCAGTGTCACCCTGTTACCACCAGTCCCTTTCAAAATTACTACCTGTCACTTTGCTTTGTACCACCAGTGTCACCCTGTTACCACCAGTCCCTTTCACAGTTGCTACCAGTCACATTGCTTTGTACCACAAGTGTCACCCTGTTACCACCAGTCCCTTTAAAAATTACTACCTGTCACTTTGCTTTGTACCACCAGTGTCACCTTGTTACCACCAGTCCCTTTCACAGTTGCTACCTGTCACATTGCTTTGTACCACAAGTGTCACCCTGTTACCACCAGTCCCTTTCACAGTTGCTACCTGTCACTTTGCTTTGTACCACCAGTGTCACCCTGTTACCACCAGCCCTTTTCAAATTTACTACCTGTCACTTTGCTTTGTACCACCAGTGTCACCCTGTTACCACCAGTCCCTTTCACAGTTACTACCTGTCACTTTGCTTTTTACCACCAGTGTCCCCTGTTATCACCAGTCCCTTTCACAGTTACTACCTGTCACTTTGTTTTGTACCACCAGTGTCACCTTGTTACCACCAGTCCCTTTCACAGTTACTACCTGTCACTTTGCTTTCTACTACTAGTGTCCCCCTGTTACCACCAGTCCCTTTCACAGTTACTACCTATCACTTTGCTTTGTACCACCAGTGTCACCCTGTTACCACCAGTCCTGGCACAGTACTACCTGTCACTTGCTTTGTACAACAGTGTCACCCTGTTACCACCAGTCCCTTTCACAGTTACTACCTGTCACTTTGCTTTGTACCACCAGTGTCACCCTGTTACCACCAGTCCCTTTCACAGTTACTACCTGTCACTTTGCTTTGTACCACCAGTGTCACCCTGTTACCACCAGTCCCTTTTACAGTCCCTCTTACCACAAGTGTTTCTTTTACAGATACTTTCACTAAGATTAGAAGAAAAGGGTTTTTCACAATAGGAAGTTAAACTGTGGACAGGTCACACAGAAGATGATGTACTGGTAGGTTTTAAAATAAAAACATTTATTTCAATTAATTTTTATATACAAGATTTCCACGCTTCCTGGGGTCAAGTCGTCCTGATTCCCATAGTTTCCAGGATATCGTAGAAGAGAAATCTCCTTTAGAAAGGGCGTGAGCTTTGTGAATTCCGACTGCCGTGCATCTTTAAAGCCTCTTTATAAATATAAATTGTTCGGTCACGATAAAATATGATTGCTATATGCTACATTACTCGTCTTCATATTATACTCTACTGGACAAACATGGCTACGTCAGTTTTATGTGGTGGGATCGGTTTGTGGGAGAAATGTATTTGTTACTGTAATAATTATATAAAGTTGATCCAGGGAATATTTTATCTGAAATCAGAAAATATTTTCCCTATCTGGTGCAAAATAGATGTGACTTAAAGGGGAAAGGTTATTAAATCCCCTCTTATGTGCTGTACCAAGGGTACCTAAAACGCTAGGTTATTACCCCTGGTGGTACAGCTAATAAGGAAAATACTTATAACCAAAGTCCTGATCCAGTCCAATCTATATAAAGAAGTGCATCCCCCAATAGGCAACAATCCACTTTATTGTCAACCCAGGGGATTAGGAAAGACCAGATTATTTTTACAGACATACTGTAGTATTTTAGGTCCTCCTCACCCTGGGCACAATATATAGGAGAGGATTGATTAAACACTTTTGTTCCCCTTTAAATTTTTATTTTCCTGTCACTGGGGTGACTTATGCGGCAGAGAACTACTGTTACCATAAAAAGGGTACAAGTGGTAAAAACTACAATTATATCTAGTCCTAGTTACTTTCCAAGTGAATAACTATCATTTTCTTATACTTTATACAGGTACCAACAATATTTTCTATATCATCTCTATCCTGCACTACATCTAAGAAATGATTCTATGGGCCTATTGGGGCCTTGTCTACTATGTCACTTTATTATGGATTTCTTTAGAGTAAAGCACAATAGTCCTGCTCTAAGGGATTCACATTCATAAAGCAGTGTAAAGTACAGAACACAATGCTCCTGGGCCAGGTTTAGTCCTTGACCATTACACAGTGGAACAATAAATTTACATGTAATTAAGAGACATCAGCATTTCTCTGCATTTGCAGACAAAGCCGAAACCTTCCGATGTGCACTACATAAAGCCCCGAAGGATCGTTTGTTTTGTGCTTGTTACATTCATTGCCAATCTGTTCGCAACTGGCTAATTCACAGTTACAGTGGTGGGCAAAATAGGAGATGTCTAGAAGGCCCAATGTTAAAACATACATTTATAGGTGTTCATGCCTGTTCAGGGGGAGTTTACTGGCTTTATATTGGTCACATATTAGATTTGTACATTGAATGTCATGGCAATGTTCCCAGCATATTGCTGATTGCAGAATGATTGGGCCAGGAAGAGAATATACACGAATAATTACAGATAGAAGAACTCAACTATGACAGACAGGAGTGGGATCAATATAACTCTCAGTAAGTCAGTGACAATATTGCTATGGGAAAATTACACCTACTAAGTATAATGTAGCAGTAGAGGTGTGGATACAAAAACCGAAATAAAAAGGCAGGAAGTATCCATATAACAGTGACCCACACGGACAGTGTGGTGGGTCGTGTGGACTCCGCCCCTGGCTCCAGTGCTGAGGTATAATGCTACAGACAATAGAGCTTCAATAAGGCAAGTAAATCTATTAGCAATAAGCATCAACTCACATGAGTAAAAGGATGAGCCTGGTGGGTTTAACCCCCGGCTCCTTCGCTAGTAAAACTATCCGGAACAACGTCCAAGGGAAGTAAAATCAAGGCTTTATTTCAAATACATACTACAATACTCCAAGATGGTCACACCTTACACGTTTCGTGCAAACAATGCACTTCATCAGAGGCGTGATGAAGTGCATTGTTTGCACGAAACTCGTCAGGTGTGACGATATACACACATTTGGGCCAGGAAGAGGCATACTTACAAATCAATGGGGCCCTTTCCTAAACTTTGGGGTTGACCCCTCTCTCTACAAATGTGCCCTGACCAAACACTATCAGTCCCTTTATTGCTACTTCGCAGTCAAAGGAGAAGAGTAGGGTGAAGATTAAGATGAGAAGAGTAGGGAGAAGAGTCATTGGAAAAGATTAGGGTAAAAAGAGGAGAAGAGGAGGGTGAAGAGTCATTGGAAAAATATAGGGTGTAAATAAATATAATTATTGTTCGCTAACCCACGAATGTATCGCTCGTTTTCGGTAACACTCAAATGTATGGTTCGTTTTCTCTAACTCTAGAATGTATCATTTGGTAACACTCAAATGTAATGTTTATTTTCGCTAACCCTAGAATGTATCGTTCGATAACCCTAGAATGTATCATTCGCTAACCCTAGAATGTATCATTCGCTAACCCTAGAATGTATCATTCGCTAACCCTAGAATGTATCGTTCGCTAACCCTAGAATGTATCGTTCGCTAACCCTAGAATGTATCATTCGCTAACCCTAGAATGTATCATTCGCTAACCCTTGAATTTATCATTCGTTTTCGATAATCATCAAATGTATAGTTCTTATTTTCGGTAACCCAAGAAAGTATAATTCGGTAACCCTTTAATTGGCTGTAACCCTCAAATGTATCTTGCGCAAACCCGACAATTGCCTGATTGTTAGGTTTTTATATATTCTTTATAATCACTTAGCCTAATAGCAGCCATTTTGTTCTCTGACTCCATTTTGTCTTATATTATTGTCGTGTTATTGCAGATGTTTTGTTTCCAAATGTTCTGAGCGCAAGGTCTTTCTCCTACATTTTTTATGTCAGCCTGACTCTATCTTCATATTCCAAGGTTTTAGTACGTCATTGGCAGACACTGTGTCTGGCCATGCCCCCTTTGAAAACCCAATGTAATAACTAAATAAAGTGAGTTAGATTTTTGCTACAAATCTGTGTAGTTCAACTCTATCTCCCAGCGCTGTAAAGGTCTCTCAGTGGGTCTGACAGGCATCAATCAAAAGTCCGGTGATAGTTGGTGATAGTGCCATGTTCCCCAGACTATTTCCCAGGTGCCACAGCCATTTACAGTAAGTTACCATTGCTATTTTATCTGTAAATCATCCAAACTTTTCAAACTATCACTCCCCATTGACTTTAATGGGTTCGTTTCTATACTTCCGAACCTTTACAGAAGTTTGGGAGTTCGGAAACTAACAGAACTTCAGTAAGTTCAGCCATCTCTAGAGAAGAGTCATCGGTAAAGTGTAGGGTGAAGAGTAAGAGAAGAAAGGTAGGATGAAGAGTTATTAGAAAAGGGTACGGTGAAGAGTAAGATGAGAAGAGTAGAGTGAAGAGACAGTAGGAAAGATTAGGGTGAAGAATCATAAGAGAAGAGTAGGGTAAAAAATAATAGGTAATGAGTAGGGTAAATATGCTCTTCATTGATCGGTATGGCACTAAGGTCGTTGTTACGCCACGGGCCCAGGCTGTTCCAACATTTAATTATGGTCACCATGCAAGTTTGACTGCTTTTAACAAGAGGTAATTCCAAAGACCCCACTTAATGCATGACCCATTGACCAAAACCTGGACACATTTTGACTGGGAGCCTTCAGGGTTATTCAATAAAAGTTCCTATCATTTAAAATGGTGCTAATTTTGCCCCAACCAATCAGATTTTAGCTTTCAAATGTAAAATAATATCTGATTGGTTGGGGCAATATTAACACCATTTTAAACGATAAGAACTTTTATTGAATCTCCCTGCTTATTTTTAAGATATGCAATCCTTGGGCCATCAATATTACTTCTTTCCATGATTTGGTTTTAGACTTACTGTAATACCTGTCTCTCATCAGAAAAGTATAAGGTAACTCGGGAATATAAAACAGTGTACATTTATATTAAGTAGCATTGTTTTCGAGGAGGGCATTTCTGAAAAAAAAGTTATTTTAAATTGCCCATTACTGGAGACTATCAGGGAGATTCAATAAAAGTTCTTATCGTTTAAAATGGTGCTAATTTTGCCCCAACCAATTTGAATTGATCTGCCCCCTATTTCTTCAGATATCCAGTCTGAAGTATCTAACATTTCAGCTGTCAATCAAGCGATTATAAACTTTTCTGCTGTAAAATGTTTTGCTGTAGCTGGAATGGTGACAAGGTTTTGACAGTTGGTGTGCGTGACAGAAAGTCAGGTCAGATGGAAGTAGGAGTGGTGAAAAGAGAGATGGGGATACTTACTATGAGCAAAACAATTACTGTATTAAAGAAATGCAGCAACACACACCTCAAAGTGCTATTTACATGTATTCAGTTATAGATTAAGATAAGGTAGTAACAAAGTAACAAAGTAATGTTTTTCAGTATAGTTGCCCTTTAATTTAAATCTACAGCACTACCAGCTGGTACAGGGGATGCAGTGATAGATTACGACCTAGCAGAAATCATTGCAATATTAATCATATGTGTGAAATTCTGTCTGTAATCAGAGAAAACATAACATAGGATTATCCGAGCTAAATAATAGGAGACACTTTCCCTTTAATTGGAAGCACTGCATGACATGGAACTAATGCATTTGCCAAGGATGGGAAATCAGACAATGGTTCATAGATAAAGTAGAGGTGTATTGATTGCTTCACGTAATATGTAAGTATTAATCTTTTTAATGGCACAAAAGTGTTCACACAATCAGTGACCTTTGCCCTTGGAAGACGCAGCATTGAAGGTCTCTGACCTCCCATTCACTGTAAATGGTGTAGCTTATAATAATGTGTCTGTGCCAGACGGACATAGCCAGGTTATCCCTTTTAATGCCAATAAATAATAAAGGGGTTTGTACAAAGTTGTAATAATTAAATCGTGATATTTCCAGATCTATCGTCTTCAAATAACAGGGCGGGGCTGATGGGATTAACCAGATCATCGGATTTGTTGCCTGATAATTAAGTCTGCGAACGTTATTGTGCTCTAAAGTCTTGTACAAAAGTCTTGTGAAACGGCGAATGACCCCCAAGAGAATGGCACAAGTGCGACGAACGACCGCTTTCCCCAATAGTGGCATGTGTCTATGTGTTCGGTCCGATGTCGTTCGTTCATCTGTGGATCTACAAACGACACCAACCGAATGCCTACATACGTGCGATTGTAGCCCAGAACGGCGCGCTCAGGGGTTGTTCATTGGTCCGTGCGTCGGACGTGAGTACGAGGCTTAATACTAGTAGCTTTTTCGTTAGACAATGTTGTTCCTATCACATTAAGTGGCGTACAAGGTTATTTTATTCAATGCGTGTTGTCATGAAATACTCATGTCACATACGAGATTTATATAGATATATGGATTTGCTTTTAACATTAGACTCCCCTTGACATCCGTGGCAGACTATAAATAATACTCCGTTATTACGATGACAAGAAAACAACTTGAAAAGTTTTGCAGGATTATTATTATTTTTGTGACGGGAAAACAAAAAAAAATTCCCTTTGGAAGAAAGTATAAATCTAGTTTAAAGGAATCTAATAGAAATCTACCATAAAATAATCTAGTATAAAGTTTGACTTAAAGGAGAATAATAGTGCACAAAGTATTTTCTTAAAAAAACTGTTAAAATAAAAAGTACCTGAGGCAGGGAGGTAGGACTGATAATTCTTACCTCCCAATTTTATTTCCGGGAGAACTAACATGAAGAAAGCTGCTTCTGCCAGGCGTCTTATTGGTTTCAGCACTATCTTTATTACAGGAATGCCCAGGTATCTATCCTGGCAGATAGCCGCGCAGCCTCTTGTAAATAGGTTTGCGATGGCTGCGCAAGTTCCTGTTCCGGATCTCGCGCAGCCGCTGCAAAGCAAGCCTTAACGTTGCGCTAACTGAGCGTAAATCAGTTAATGTGAAGTTATGAAGGGGCAGGAAGGTTGCGCGCCGGCAGCGCTCCTGGGTAAATCGCCCTTTAGAAAGCTTAGCTCCTCAATTAAACAATATTGGGAGGTAGGAATAAACAATCCTACCTTTTTTCCCAGGTATTTTTGATTTTTAAAAAGGTAATTCTTACAGTGTAGTTGTCCTTTAATGAAATGGTAAATTAAAATGTGCGGTATAAACAATTACACTGGCCAACACTGTGTCAACTTTAATAAATGAACGGGCTAGGAGGGCTAGGCAATTTTCTGGAGTTAAAGTCAAGTGAGTGCAACTTTAACTCCATATTGGCAATGGCTGCACCTACACACAATTATAGCAAGATTTTAACTCTTGGGGTGAGTAAATCCCTTTCAGGATTCCATCGCAAACGATATTGAATTTGCTTAGGGAGATTTACCAGGAGTGATTGAGGCCCAAAATGTTTGGTGCATTAATTGTCACTGGTAGTCATCTTCATGGAATGTCAGTAGATTTGTAATTTGTATTTGTAACTTTGAAAAAATGCACATGGTAGATGGGAGCTGTGTGGCCTGGAGGCACCTGGATATATAAAATAGTATACTGGATGAGTGCAGCTGTTGTAATAATGGGTAAATAACCCCTACCAGCTAAACATTAGATAGAATTAATTTACATTTTAAATAGAATTTAAAGGACATGTGCGCTTTCTTTCACTCACCTTATGTCTTTCTCCTAACTTTAAAGTTTAATTTCCCTTCGGTTTTTCCTGACATTTGTAAATAGTAGATTGTATCACTTTTCCCAGTCTGCACAGCCTTGTAATATGTATACGCCATGTGTTTAGGCTCAATTTGTCACAAGGGGCCATATTTATAAAGGCGCGGTATTGCTTTTAAAGAGGAACTGTGGTCCAAAAATGACTTTAGGTAAATTGATAGGAATTGCTCTCCTGAGAGTTTTTGCAATTTATTTCCATTGTTTATTTTGCATAGTTTTGAAGATATTTACATTTTTCTGTGTGATATGGCAGCAGCATCACCAGGTCCCCTGCACTTCCTGCTTCCTGCTCTGAAACCTGTCAGTCAATCTGTCCTGTGTCTCTTCCCCTTTGCAGCCCCCTTGGTCCCTCTTATTCATGGACCCCATGGTCCCTCCAGTTGCAGGCCCCCCTTGGCCCATTCCCTTACAGCCCCATGTGGCCCCACTCACTCGCGGGTGTCGTGGCCCTGCCCACTCGTGGGGGGGACTCTGCCTGAAAAGGCTGTTTTCACATAGTGAGAGAGAAGGGCTGTAGATTCCCTTACCTTCTCTGCAGCTGCAGGTACTTCACACAGCAGAGAGGAGGAGGGACTTCCTGTCTCCCTCACACACTGAGGTAGTCTGAGGCTGTGCTCACCGGCGGCACTGTGCAGGAGAATCCTTAGGAATGTCACATGTCAGCCTCCCACCCATTAACTTTCTGGTCAGTAATTTCTGTATATCTTGGGCTGTGCAGCACGTAGAGAGGTGGTTGATGGCTCGTTTTAAAGGTAGGAAACTGGCCTTTCATTTAAACTCAACTTGTTTGGAGACCACAGTTCCCCTTTAAGCCTTTAACCATGGGTCTGATGGTTATGACTGCTACTGTAAATTTACGATAGTGGCCATAAATGTACGACCGCGATCATAGATTTACTGCCGCTATAGAATACCATTGGTGGACCCTGGTTTTATACTTCCTGATGGACACTGGTTTTATACTTCCTGATGGACCCTGGTCTTATACTTCCTAGTGGAAAGTAGTCTTATATTTCCTGGTGGACCCTGGTTTTACACTTCCTGATGGACCCTGGTCTTATATTTCCCAGTAGAACCTGGTCTTATACTTCCTGGTAGAAAGTGGTCTTATATTTCCTTTTGGACCCTGGTTTTACACTTCCTGATGGAATCTGGTCTTATATTTCATGGTAGATCCTGGTCTTATACTTCCTGATGGAAAGTGGTCATATATTTCCCAGTGGACCCTGGTTTTACACTTCCTGATGGACCCTGGTCTTATATTTCCCGGTAGACCCTGGTCTTATACTTCCTGGTGGAAATTCTTCTTATATTTCCTGGTGGACCCTGGTCTTATACTTCCTGGTGGAAAGTGGTCTTATATTTCCCGGTGGACCCTGGTTTTATATTTTCTGATGTACCCTGGTCTTATACTTCCTGGTTGACACTGGTCTTATACCTTCTGGTGGGCCCTGGTCTTATACCTTCTGGTGGACCCTGGTCTTATACCTTCTGGTGGGACCCAACACCCCAGTCCAAAACTGTCACCCTTCCCACCATTAACATTTTTGAGCAAAAACAGAGAATATTATAAGCTGGATAAGACACATTCCAAGACTAAATGTGAGATGTTTATTTTATTTACAATAACCAAGATGGATGGAACTGCAAGGAAAGGGCACCCACTTCATTCCTGGGAGAAATGTCATTTTCACGCTGTTAATAAATCATTTGTCCTGATAGGATTATATAAGAAAGAGGTTATTAAAGGGATGCAACAACAGCACATGTCCGAAACGGAATGGGATTCAGAGGCAGGACTGACATCAATCACTCCAGTGTTAGGTGGCCAATACATCATTGCAAATAGATTTGTATTTTTTCTTATATAATGCTGAACACATTTCAGACTCAAAGTGCTTGACAATTAGCCTAGACATTAAAGGAAAACTATGGTCTAAAGCACAATTTATCCAGACTTACAGAAGTGAAACTACAAATGAAAAAATAGACAACTTTTCTTTCTTAGATATTCCTAAGTAATTGTATGCCCTAGCCCCTCCTTCACTCTCACAGTGGGACAAAAGACATGCTCAGTGTAATTCACCCCGGAATAGAGAAAGTTGTTCAATAAACAGTTTTTCTTATTTCTCACAGATATATCTTCAAGAAAAGAAACAAATGAATCATTGTAATCAGCAATGATGGGTTTTACACTAATTTTGTGGTAAAATTTGAACCTCGTCTGACCAGGATACCCTGATGCAGTAAGATTCGCAAAGGGATTGTGGTATGGTAAGCAACACCAGCAAAACTATAATATCGCACCCTATCTACCCTATCACACATAGGGTCATATTTATATTCGGTTTAACGATCGCTAAAATGATCACTAAAAGCTACAACCACGATTGTAGATTGATGATTCCCATAAAATGTTCAAATTTAGCTAGCCCTCGACTATAGCACTCCATAACCTTAGAATGTGGCGTACATTCGAAGGTTATCACCGAATTCGAGGGTTACCGAACACCGTATTCAAGTGTTATGGTTGAATTTGAGGGTTGTCGAATTCCACATTTGAGGGTAATCACCGAATTCAATAGTTACCCAATGGCGCATTCAAGGGTTAGGGTTGAATTCGAGGGTTAGCGAATGGCAATATCCCTCGAATTCGGCCATAACCCTCAAATGCGGCATTTGGTAACTATTGAATTCGGTGATTACCCTCGAAATCCCAGCATTCCTTGGTTGCATTCTGCAGCATCCCAAGCATGTTATAAACCACAAAGGATCCTGCATTGTGCTGTATGAGCCATGAATCAGCATTACATCTCTATGTATGTTCGTTCCGTCAGCGTTTCCCAAGAAAAGAATTAAATTGTGAATTTATTTTCCCTGTTTTCCCCTCCTGCGTTCCATATTATTTTATTTCCATCTCATGCAGGAAAATATCAGAACTGTTATTTTTTTTATATTTGATTTACTGGACAACTCACATTTATTTCCAGTGTGCGTTAGGTTTCATATGTAAAGATGTAATTGTAATTTACACCAATCAATTAAAGTTCCGTTCTGCCTTTTGTTGATTATAGTTCTGGGTTTTATAAAATAAATTTGGATTTGTCTGGGATATAAATCCTGATTGTGTGTGATCTCCACCCCAAAATATAACTTTCTGTTATTACTTGGTATTACTAGCAACCCTACACGCCATGGTATTACTTGCAACCCTAGACGCGCGGTGGTATGACTTGCAACCCTAGACGCCTTGGTAGTTCGTGCCAGACCTAGACGCTGTGATACTGTGCAACCCTAGGGCCATGGTATTACTTGCGAACCCGAAGAGCCACTGGTTCTG
Organism: Hymenochirus boettgeri; assembly: GCA_019447015.1. NCBI lineage: Eukaryota > Metazoa > Chordata > Amphibia > Anura > Pipidae > Hymenochirus > Hymenochirus boettgeri. The sequence continues at coordinate 311,384,345 of CM033470.1, read as the reverse complement.
CAACCCGACTGGTAATTCTTGCAACCCTAGACAACCCATGATATTAATTGCAAAGGCCCTAGACACCATGGGTATTACTGCAACCCTAGACCCCATGGTATACTTGCAACCCTAGACCGCATGTATTACTTGCAAACCCGTAGACAACCATGGTATTACGTGGCAACCCTAGACACCATGGTATTACTTGCAACCGCGCTAGCGCCCATGGATTACTTGAACCTCGACACCGTATTAGAACCGACGCAAATGGTATTAAACGGAGGTGGCAACCAAGACCGAAAAAGACGCCATGGTGATTAACTCAACCAAGACCTACGACGAACCCGGTGAAAGGTTTAACTTCAACGGCGGCTCGACAAACGAACGGGATGGGGTTGGATGACTTCGAAACCCTAAGACACGCATGGATTACTTGCAACGGCTTAGGAAAAGCCATGGTAGGTGATTGCCTGCAACCCTGATATGCCGATGGGAGTACTGCAGACCCTATTTCCAGGTATTGATTATGCACCACTAGACAGGGGGTAACCATGGTATCACTTGCAGCCCCATGCTGCCATTGGTAGAATGTTAACTGGCAACCCTATATGCGCAAATGGTAAAATACATATGCAAACCGGTATAGATCCATGGGGGGTATTATTGCAAACCCTGTAGACGCACATGGGGGGTACACGGTACTTGGACAAAACCGGTTATAGGCCATGGTATATTACTTGCAAAGCCACCTAGACCGCGATGGCTATTGCATGGTGAAAAATGGTCAACCGTAAGACGTCGATGTGGTATACGGGGGGGGAGGGGTTGCAACCCTTCGACGCAGAGGCCGATGGAATTACTTGCAAACCCTAAATCCATGGGTAAGATACTGTGGCAAACCCTAAAAACACGCAAGTATTACCTGGCAAACCGAATGCCATGAATACTTGACAAGCCCTACTGCGCCATGGTGCGTACCTTGGCAAGCCCTAACACGGCATTGTAGTGTTAAAGGGCGTGGGCAACCCATAGCAAAAACCAGATGGTAATAGGAATTTTAGCAACCGCGTATAACGCCAGGAAATAGTACGTGACAACCCTAAAACTACACCTGGTACATACTTGGCAACCACTAGCACGCCATGAGATAGTGTGAAGCTTGCATCTAGATGAACCAGTTAGGTTGCTTGCAAAACCCTAAATGCCAGTAGGGGGTATTATACTTCACCCTAGACACACATTGGGTAATGGGAGACTTGCAGGAGCATGCGACTCCATGGGATTCTTGGCGAGGATCCGCGTAGGTCAAGGGTATTCTTGCAGAACCCTAGAGTGAAAAACCAGAATGTATTTACGTTGCAGAAGCCCTAGATAGCCTGGTGGAATTACTAATGCACCACTAACATGTCCCTGGAAGCTACATTATACTATCAAGGGGCCCGTGACGAGCAGCCATGTTGATACTTGCAACCGCTAGATTGCTATGGTAATACATGTGCAACCCTAGACCCATGGTTTTACTTCAACCCGAGACGCCAAAATGAAGTCTTACAACTGTACCAACACTAGACATCATGGTAGTACTTGCAGCCTAAACGCAATGGGGGTATGTACTTGCAACCTAGAAGCGCCATGAAGTGTACTGAGCACCCCTAGGGGGGGGAGACGCCATGGTGATTACTTGCAACAAACCCTATCACCGCAATGTAGTTGACTGCAGTACCCTAGACACCATGGTAGGTACTTGTAACCCTAGGACACCCCGGTATCTGAACCAAGCCATGGTATTACTAGCAACGCCAGGAGGACGCCATGGTAGTACTGTGCAAGCCCAGACGACGGCAAATTGGTAGTATTTTGCAACCCTAGAACGCCATGTATTCTGTCAACCCGATCCACAACACGTATTAGTTTGGCAACACCTAGACACCAGGGTGTTATTAAAATGGTGTAAAAACAAGGCCCTAGACTGCCAGTTATTATTTGCAACCCTCTAAACATCAGGTAGTACTTGCAAACCTAGCAACCCATGAGTATACGTGCAAACCAGAAACGCCCGCCAATTGAGATATACTGAAAGACAACCCTAGCCGCCAGTGGTGTTGGAGCTTTGCAACCCTAGATTGCGCATGGTTGATTACAGGGTCTCAACCGCTATATGCCAGGGGTATTGGGGGAACAAAGAGGGAGAAAGAAGCGGAAGGAAAAGGGGGAAAAAAAGGGGAAGAAGAGGGGGGGGGAAGGGGGGAGGGATGGAAGGGAAGGAAAGGGGGAGAAAGGATATCTAAAAGCCCGCATGAGACTCCTTTTGTCTACATGTTTTCGCCTCGAACTAGCCCCGAAGGATTTCGTATGGGTGACTTGAACGCGATAGGCCCTCGGCGATTTTATTACTTTCACAGACCCTAAACACGCCATTGGGGTATGTCTTGTCAAATACCCATACACACGCCATGTTTATACATTCACTTACAGCCTAATTTCGCGATGGGTAAAGGACAGTTTAGAAAAAGTCAGAAAACGAGCCAAACAAACAACCAGGACTTCCGAATCTTCAATGTCCCTTGGGTGCTTGTCGGTGTCTGCATAACTGAAATAAGGAAAAATGTCCGGGCAACAGAGAGACTCAGGATCGGGTTGCCAAAGAACTGCAACCGCATTTGTGAGGCTGAAAAAGCACAAAGGACAAAGCGAGGTTCCACATAAAAATTTAGTCTATTGTTCTCTGTACTTTTTTTACAACGGTAATACCATGGCATTTTGCGTTACCGGCAGTCCCCCCGCTAACTACAGACATAAGTTGTATTGTTATTTAAAAAAGAACTGTAAAGGGTAATGTCTACCCCCGAGGCACTAAACTAAGATTTTGACTTTTTGAAGGGAATTGCTATAAACCTGGACCTTGCACGGCTCCGATAACCGATCGGATATTAACCAGGAGGTACGTTAGATCTCCGTAAATAAATGTAAATGGCACGGCCAAGAGATAACAGAGGGAAATAGTCGACCGAGGGAGGTAGTTGCCTCCTAGTAATGGAAATGTAATGGGGGCAACTGCCAATAGATAACAGTGGGAAGTTGCACAGAGTATTATGACTCCCTAATAAAGAACATATCGGTTAGGGAAAAAAGAGGCAGTTTGGCCCAATAAGATACACGGATTTGGAATAGTACCAAGTAGTTGACTCCCAGTGAGGGTATGAATATAGGCACTGGCAAAATATAGCGCGGGGGAAGTGGGTAATAGGTGCGCAGAACTTATGTTACTGCCCATATGAATTATATAGGCACATGCAATAGATCCCGATGAACTTTACTAGAGTAGTTGGACTGACAAACTAAAGTAATATAGTTAGGAACGGACTCTGAAAAAAAAGCCAGAGGTTATAACAGATGAATGATTACCGAGAGTAGTTTCTCTACCGTATGAATATCTCAGTGACATGGAGCACAATAGATACAGTGAATAGTGTGGCAAAATCAAATATTGCCAGAGATAAGTTGACTACCTATAATCAATACTAGCACGTGCCAATAGAAATTAACAGAATGGAATAGTCACCGAGGAGTAGTTGACGCCTGATAAATGGGTGGATAGCCACTGCCAACAGCTAACCATAATGGAATATCCCATGTAGTTTACGCCCTAGAATAGTGTAAAAATTGGAGGGGCACTAGGCCATAGAAGGAACAGATGGAAAATAGTACACAGAGGTGTTGGCCGGCCACTAGAAATAATATTAGGCCGGCTGGCCAATAGATACCAGTCTCTGAATGGGAGTGGACTATATATTTGACGTAGCCTACATAATACACTAGCAAATAGCATAGATAACATAGTGTGAAGTAGTACCGAAGGAAGGAGTGTTTGACTACCTATAATATAGATTAGGGGCAACTGGGCTAGGGCCAACTAAAGCAATTACAGAGTGTGAATAGTGAGCCGGAGTGAGTGAGTTTGATCGCTACCTATGAATGCACTTAGGCAAAGTTAGAGCCCAGTAAAGATAACGAGTGACTAGTGGTGGCATCGGAAATGTAAGCCAGAGATATTTGATACCTATAATATACTAGGCAATGCCAATATATGAAACAGATGGATATGTCCGAGAGTAGTTGACACCACTATAATATATATAGGCACGCCAATGAGATAACAGATGGAAAGTACCAAGTAGTTGAACTCCTATAAATATTATGCACTGCCAGATACAACAGAGAATAGTACGGAGAGTATAGTTCGCTCACCATAATATATTAGGACTGCCAATAGATACAGATGGAATAGTACTAAAGTAGTTTGACTACAACATATATACTAGGCAATGCCAAGAGATAACAGATGGAGACACGAGTATGTTGACTACCTATAATATATAGGCCGCTCCAAATAGATTACAGATGGAATGTAGTGCAAGAAAAAAAAAGGAAAAGAAGTAGTTGGACATCCCGCTGTTGATATAAAAAGGGTTAAGGTGCCCTAATGCACAATGGATCCAACAGAGGTGGTTGGATGGGTGACTGAGAGTCGTTGCTACTATAATCAAAATAAATTAGTCACGGCCAATAAGGTCAACGAATATGGTAAAATTTCCGTAGGAAAAGAAAAGTTAGTTGACTGTCCACTATAATATAACTAGGCGAATTCCACGGTAGAGATACAGATCAATAGCCCCGGAGAGGATAGTTAACTACTAGTAACTGTAACTCGGCAATGCCATCTGGGAATACAACATATAATGATAAAATAGAGGAGTACCGGAGGAAGGGAGAAAACCGAAAAAGTAATTATTGACTACCCTAAGATTAGCATAGTGCCACAGAAGTGAAAAGGCGGCTATAGATAAACCGAGATGGGCGATAGTACCAGATTAGTTGTAACTACCAAATAAAGTAAATATACTAAAGGCATTGCCAATAGCTCACATCAGTGTCAAAATAAAAAAGTGCAAAGTCGATCTATCACATAGTAGTGTGCTACACCTCTTGAATACTAGGCCAAAAAAATGGCGCGATAGATAAACCTATGACGTAGTGAAGACGGCGAGATAAGTTGGTACTACCATTGGAATATATTAGGCACGATGCCCATGATAATAAACAGAGTGGAATGGAGGTAAGCACACGAAGAATAGTAGTCTGACCATCCCGGCTATCAATCATATTGAGTGGACACAATGCCCGAGAACCATGGATAAGTCCACCAGAGTAGTTGAGACGGTAGGGAGTGCCCTAGTCCGTACGTCAGTCGGGGCACTGTGTCCAATAAAGGAAATACCAGATTGAGTTAGTAACTAATGAGTAGTTTAAAACTACCCATCAATATATTAGGCACAATAATCATAGAATAACAGATGGAGGCAAGTCGGCTATGTCAGTAGTAAGGGGGGGGAAGGAATGTCCTACCCTATAATATACTAAGCTGGAGGCCGGTAGCCGGGAGAAAAAATAGATAGACAGTAGGGAGAAAAGGAAACGATGCTACGAACATACGACCGGAGTATGGTGACGACGTATAATATATAGGCATGCGCAATAGATAACAGATGGAAATAGTGACCGGAGGAAGAATATTGACTACTATAGATTAATAGGCACATGCCGCAATAGCATACATAGATGGAATAGACCAAGAGAGTTTGACTACCCTATAATATACTAGGCAATGCCAATAGATAACAATGGAATAGTACCAGAGTAGTTACTACCTATAATATACTAGGCAATGCCAAAGAGATACAGGATGATAGTACGGTACGATAGTTGACTACCTATAATATACTAGCAATGCCAATAGATAACAGATGGAATAGTACTGGAGTAGTTGACTACCTATAATTACTAGGCACTGCCAATAGATAACAGATGGAATATCCAGATTATATCTGTTGTATTCAATTAGATCAACTGGACTTGAAATGTAGTTCTTGAAGACGTTTCGCTAGTCATCCGACTGGCTTTCTCAATTCAAATGACTTGTACAAAATCTGTGGCAATTATGTACCCTGGAAAATCCCAATTAGCATATCACAGCCAGGTGTTAAGGGTGTGATTGGATAGTGGCTAAGAGGTGTTGTAGAACGCCCAGGGTAAGGTGTTAAAACAGCATTGTACATGGCAGACAGTTGGTGTCGAACCCCCCCACCTCTATTTAGGCTGGTTTCTTTATTTTCACATAAATGGCCTCCTTAACACCTCTCTTGAACCAGTCACTTCCTTCGCCAGTATGTTAACATTACAATCTTCAAAGGTATGTCCTTTATCCTTAAGATGCAGGTACACGGCTGAGTCCTGACCCAGGAATTGGCTCTTCGTGCTGGGCCATACGTTGATGCAGTTGCTGTTTGTCTCCCCCCCCACATACAAATCAGAGCATTCTTCGCTGCACTGCACTGCATATATGAGTCGCTTTTCTTGTGTTTAGGTATTGGGTCTTTCGGATGTACCAATTGCTGCCTCAGTGTGTTGTTCGGTTTAAAGCAGACGAGGATCACGATGTTTTTGTAGAAATTCTTCTTAATTTCTCGGAGACCCCGTGCTACATTGGGATGACACATGTTCTTCCTTCTGTCTTGCTTTTCCCCTTCCACTGTGGTATTTATTCGTGTGTTCTTATTTCTTTCCTGTCTCTTCTTTCTTTGACAAAGGCCCAGTCTGGATAGTCCACAGTATTTTAAGGGCCCTCTGAGAGATGTTTTCATTTCTTTAGCCTTCGCCTCTGTGTCTATGGGGATGTTCTCGGCTCGTTGCGGTTCGTGATGACAACCCAGGCTGTGATGCTAAAGTTGGTGTGGAAGTCAAACATCAAATACTGATCTTCTGTGTGGTTTTGGTTTCTATAAACCGCTACTATCCATTTACCATTTCCTTAACGTTTCTAACGTTCTACCAAGTAGTCCAATAAGAAGCCGGTTTGTTGTTTTGTACCTCTTCCCTTGTGAATTGGATGTTTATGGTCTATCAGGCATTAATAGCACAATCTTCGTGTACAAGACGTTCTGCACTATTGCAAAGCCAGTGAAGACTAGCGAACGTCTTCAAAACTACTTTCAAGTCCAGTTGATCTAATTGAATACACAATATACCATGACCTGGAGCAGTGAGACCTTCACAAGTACCAGGAGTAGTTTGACTCCCTATATATGCATAGTAGGCAGCTCTCTGCCATATCGATAACAGATGGAATAAAGTGCCAGCGCTAAGTTGAGGACTAAAATCCCTATCATATAATGTCGGGACATTAGCCAGAGGGTAGATAGAAAACAGATGGAAGAGTGAACGCGGAGAAGTATTAAAGACAAACTGGGACTGCCGAGGGATAAATGAGAGTTAAAGAGTGCTCTTGCCATGGAGATAAAGGTCGGAAAAAGGGGAAAAAAAGGGGGGGGATGGAAATGAAAGTGCAGATGAGTGGACAGAATCGGCCTATAAATGTTTAGGCACGGGCATAGATAGCAGATGGAAAAGGTGTACGAAAGACAAGGGGGTCGTTGCTCACATATAATAGTATTTGGACACGTTGCTGACTAAGGGGGATACATGGATGGAAAGGACTGAGTGAACCCAAAAGGGGGAAACGGGAGTCGTTGACTACCTATAAAATACATACTATGCGACTGTTCCAAATAGATAACAGAGTAAGACGTAGTGCATGCAAATAGTGCCCAGGTAGTGTTTGTGCCTACCTATAAGTGATAACTATGGGCAAAGGTGGGGGGGCGCAGCAAGATAAAGAGAGGATAGGCAGAACAAACAGATGGAATAGTAAACCGGGGAAGTTTGACTACCATAAAAGATATTGGCAAAACTGCCATAAGATAGGCAAAATGGAATAGGTAAACAGCAAGGGAAGAGTATTGACTCCCGTAGGAGTGTAAATAGGTGCGGGGGACTGCCGATAGAAAAAACAGAATAGAGGGAGTACCGGGATAGTAATTGGACGAATCCCTATATGACTAGTACGATTGAGTGTGAACACTTACTGCAAAAAGATCTAGGGGAATAAGGGGACAAGATATGCAATAGTAACTGGGAGAGGAGGGTTAGCACTAACTAAATAATATCTATCTGCAATGCACTAGGATAAACCGATGGAATCAGGGTAACCGAGGGGAAAGAAGAGTAGTTGAGCTACGGCGAAATAAATATGACTACGGCACTGGCCATGAGGATGTAACGAGGATGGATAGTACCGAGGAGAGTAATTTGACTACCTCTAATATAAAAGCGTGCCATGCTTGGCCAACAGATAAAAGATGAATAGCTAAAGGCAAACCGGAAAAATCGAATAGTGCCGAAGATGTATTTGTGCACTACCTATAATATACTAGACACTGCCAATAGATAACAGATGGAATAGTACCGGAGTAGTTGACTACCTATAATATACTAGGCACTGCCAATAGATAACAGATGGAATAGTACTAGAGTAGTTGACTCCCTATAATATATTAGGCACTGCCAATAGATAACAGATGGAATAGTACTAGAGTAGTTGACTACCTATAATATACTAGGCAATGCCAATAGATAACAGATGGAATAGTACCGGAGTAGTTGACTACCTATAATATATTAGGCACTGCCAATAGATTACAGATGGAATAGTACCAGAGTAGTTGACTCCCTATAATATATTAGGCACTGCCAATATAGATAACAGATGGAATAGTACTAGAGTAGTTGACTACCTATAATATATTAGGCACTGCCAATAGATAACAGATGGAAAAGTACTAGAGTAGTTGACTACCTATAATATACTAGGCAATCCAATAGATAACAGATCGAATAGCACCGGAGTAGTTGACTACCTATAATATACTAGGCAATGCCAATAGATAACAGATGGATAGTACCGGAGTAGTTGACACCTATAATATATAGGCAATGCCATAGTAAACAGAGGAATAGTACCAGAGTAGTTGACTACCTATAATATACTAGGCATTGCCAATAGATAACAGAGTGAATAGTGCATCGAATAGTGCCAGAGTAGTTGACTACCTATAATATACTAGGCAATGCCAATAGATAACAGATGGAATAGTACCAGAGTAGTTGACTACCTATAATATATTAGGCACTGCCAATAGATAACAGATGGAATAGTACCAGAGTAGTTGACTACCTATAATATATTAGGCACTGCCAATAGAAAACAGATGGAATAGTACCAGAGTAGTTGACTCCCTATAATATATTAGGCACTGCCAATAGATAACAGATGGAATAGTACTAGAGTAGTTGCTACTATAATATTACTAGGCAATGCCAATAGATAACAATGATGGAATAGTACCGGAGTAGTTGATCCTATAATATATTAGGCATGCCAATAGATTACAGATGGAATAGTACCAGAGTAGTTGACTCCCTATAATATATAGGCACTGCCAATAGATAACAAGATGATAGTATAGAGTAGTTGACTACCTATAATATATTAGGCACTGCCAATAGATAACAGATGGAAAAGTAGTAGAGTAGTTGACTACCTATAATATACTAGGCAATGCCAATAGATAACAGATCGAATAGCACCGGAGTAGTTGACTACCTATAATATACTAGGCAATGCCAATAGATAACAGATGGAATAGTACCGGAGTAGTTGACTACCTATAATATACTAGGCAATGCCAATAGATAACAGATGGAATAGTACCGGAGTAGTTGACTACCTATAATATACTAGGCAATGCCAATAGATAAAACGATGGAATAGTACCAGAGTAGTTGATACATATAATATATAGGCACATGCCAATAAATAACAATGGAATAGTACCAGAGTAGTTGACTACCTATAATATACTAGGCACTGCCAATAGATAACAGATGGAATAGTACCAGAGTAGTGACTACCTATAAAATACTAGGCAATGCCAAAGAAACAGATGGAATGACCGAGTAGTTGACTACCTAATATACTAGGCAATGCCAATAGAAACAGATGGAATAGTACCGGAGTAGTTGACTACCTATAATATACTAGGCAATGCCATAGATAACAGATGGTAGTACAGAGTAGTTGACTACCTATATATACTAGGCAATGCCAATAGATAACAGATGGAATAGTACGGAGTAGTTGTGACTATAATATACTAGGCAAGCCAATGATAACAGATGGAATAGTCCCGAGTAGTTTGACTACCTATAATATACTAGCAATGCAATAGATAACAGATGGAATAGTACGAGTAGTTGACTACCTAAATACTAGGCACTGAATAGATAACAGATGAAGTAGCGGAGTAGTTGACTACTATAATATACTAGGCAATGCCAAAGATAACAGATGGAATAGCACGGAGTAGTTGACTACCTATAATATACTAGGCAATGCCAATAGATAACAGATGGAATAGTACCAGAGTAGTTGACTACCTATATATTACTAGGCAAGCCAATAGATACAGATGGAATAGTACGAGTAATTGACTACTATAATATACTAGGCAATGCCAATAGAACAGATGGAAATAGTGCCAGAGTAGTGACTACCTATAATATACTAGGCAATGCCAATAGATAAACAGATGGAATAGTACCGGAGTAGTGACTACCTATAATATATAGGCATGCCAATAGATAACAGATGGAATAGTACTAGAGTAGTTGACTCCCTATAATACATTAAGCACTGCCAATAGATAACAGATGGAATAGTGGCAGAGCTTAATGTATTATAGGGAGTCAACTACTCTAGTACTATTCCATCTGTTATCTATTGGCAGTGCCTAATATATTATAGGTAGTCAACTACTCCGGTACTATTCCATCTGTTATCTATTGGCATTGCCTAGTATATTATAGGTAGTTGACTACCTATAATATATTAGGCACTGCCAATAGATAACAGATGGAAAAGTACTAGAGTAGTTGAAAGGTCTCAGATACTGGTCACATAAGCAGAGCTGCTACTAGACGTCCTTCGTCCGGGGGTAGGTGGGACTACCTATGAATATACTAGGCAAATCCAATAGATAACAGATGAATATGGACGGAGTATGACTACAAACAGTATGACTAGGAATGCCAAGAAATGATAACCCACGAGGAAGGAGTACATGCGAGTGGTTGGCTCGCGGCTACTCCGCGATAATATACAGGCAGCCAAAGATAACAGGGAGACCGGAGTAGTGACACAGAAAATATTAGGCCTGCCATAATAAACAGATGGAATAGTACCAGAGTAGTTGACTACCTAAATATACGTAGGCAATGCCAATAGATAACAATGGAATAGACCAAGGTAGTTGACTACCTATAATATACTTAGGCAATGCCAATAGATCAACAGGGATAGTACCGGAGTAGTTGACTACCTATAATATCTAGGCAATGCCAATAGATAACAGAGGAATAGTACCGGAGTAGTTGACTACCTATAATATACTAGGCAATGCCAATAGATAACAGATGGAATAGTACCAGAGTTATTGACTACCTATAATACTAGGCAATGCCAATAGATAACAGATGGAATAGTACCGAGTAGTTGACTCACCTATAATATACTAGGCAATGCCAATAGATAACAGATGGAATAGTACCGGAGTAGTTGACTACCTATAATATACTAGGCAGCCAATAGATACAGATGGAATAGTACCGGAGTAGTTGACTACCTATAATTACTAGGCATGCAATAGATAACAGATGAATAGCAGGTATAGTTGACTACCTATAATATACTAGGCAATGCCAATAGATAACAGATGGAATGCACCGAGTAGTTGACTACCTATAATATACTAGGCAATGCCTATAGATAACAGATGGAATAGTACCAGAGTAGTTGACTACCTATAATATACTAGGCATGCCAATAGATAACAGATGAATAGTACCAGAGTATTGACTACCTAATATACTAGTCAATGCCAATAGATAACAGATGGAATAGTGCCGAGAGTAGTTGACTACTATAATATATTAGGCATTGCCAATAGATAACAATGGAATAGTACCAGAGTAGTTGACTACTATAATATATTAGGCACTGCAATAGATAACAGATGGAATAGTGCCAGAGTAGTTGACTCCCTATAATATATTAGGCACTGCCAATAGATAACAGATGGAAAAGTACTAGAGTAGTTGACTACATATAATATATTAGGCACTGCCAATAAATAACAGATGGAATAGTACCAGTAGTTGACTACCTATAATATACTAGGCATTGCCAATAGATAACAGTGTGAATAGTGCATCAAATAGTGCCAGAGTAGTTGACTACCTATAATAACTAGGCAATGCCAATAGATAACAGATGGAATAGTACCAGAGTAGTTGACTACCTATAATATATTAGGCACTGCCAATAGATAACAGATGGAATAGTACCAGAGTAGTTGACTCCCTATAATATATTAGGCACTGCCAATAGAAAACAGATGGAATAGTACCAGAGTAGTTGACTCCCTATAATATATTAGGCACTGCCAATAGATAACAGATGGAATAGTACTAGAGTAGTTGACTACCTATAATATACTAGGCAATGCCAATAGATAACAGATGGAATAGTACCAGAGTAGTTGACTACCTATAATATATTAGCCCTGCATAGTTACAATGGAATAGTACCAGAGTAGTTGACTACCTATATACTAGGCATTGCCAATAGATACAGAGTGAATAGTGCATCGAATAGTGCCAGAGTAGTTGACTACCTATAATATACTAGGCAATGCCAATAGATAACAGATGGAATAGTACCAGAGTAGTTGACTACTATATATTAGGCACTGCCATAGAATAAAATGGAATTACCAGAGTAGTTACTCCCTATAATATTTTAGGCACTGCCAATAGAAAAAGATGGAATAGTACCAAGAGTAGTTGACTCCCTAAATATATTAGGCACTGCCAATAGATAACAGATGGAATAGTACTAGAGTAGTTACTACCTATAATATACTAGGCAATGCCAATAGATAACAGATGGAATAGTACCGGAGTAGTTGACTACCTATAATATATTAGGCACTGCCAATAGATTACAGATGGAATAGTACCAGAGTAGTTGACTCCCTATAATATATTAGGCACTGCCAATAGATAACAGATGGAATAGTACTAGAGTAGTTGACTACCTATAATATATTAGGCACTGCCAATAGATAACAGATGGAAAGTACTAAGTAGTTGACACCTATAAATACTAGGCAATGCCATATGATAACAGATCGAATACACCGAGTAGTTGACTACCTATAATATACTAGGCAATGCCAATAGAAAACAGATGGAATAGTACCGGAGTAGTTGACTACCTATAATATACTAGGCAATGCCAATAGATAACAGATGGAATAGTACCAGAGTAGTTGACTACCTATAATATACTAGGCATTGCCAATAGATAACAGAGTGAATAGTGCATCAATAGTGCCAGAGTAGTTGACTACCTATAATATACTAGGCAATGCCAATAGATACAGATGGAATAGTACCAGAGTAGTTGACTACCTATAATATAGGCACTGCCATAGATAAATAGATACACAGATGGAATAGTACCAGAGTAGTTACTCCCAAATATAATTAGGCACTGCCAATAGAAACAGATGGAATAGTTCCCAGAGTAGTTGACTCCCTATATATATTAGGCACTGCCAATAGATACAGATGGAATAGTACTAGAGTAGTTGACTACCTATAATATTAGGCACTGCCAATTAACAGATGGAAAAGTAACTAGAGTAGTTGACTACCTATAATAACTAGGCAATGCCAATAGATAACAGATCGAATAGCACCGAGTAGTTTGACTACCTATAATATACTAGCGCATGCCAATAGATAACGATGGAATAGTACCGGAGTAGTTGACTACCTATAATATACTAGGCAATGCCAATAGATAACAGATGGAATAGTACCGAGGAGTTGACTACCTATATATACTAGCAATGCCATAGATACAGATGAATAGTACCAGAGGTATTTGACTACCTATAATATACTAGGCAATGCCAATAGATAACAGATGGAATAGTACCGGAGTAGTTGACTACCTATAATATACTAGGCAATGCCAATAGATACAGATGGAATAGTACTGGAGTAGTTGACCTACTATAATATACTAGGCACTGCCATAGATAACAGATGGAATAGTACCAGAGTATATCTGTTTATTCAATTAGATCAACTGACTTGAAATGTGTTCTTGAAGACGTTTCGCTAGTCATCCGACTGGCTTTCTCAATCAGAATGACTTGTACAAGAATCTGTGGCAATTAGTACCCGGAAAATCCCATTAGCATTCACAGCCAGGTGTTAAGGGTGTGATTGATAGTGGCTAAGAGGTGTTGTAGGAACGCCCAGGGTAAGGTGTTAAACAGCATTGTACATGGCAGACAGTGGTGTCGAACCCCCCACCTCTATTTAGGCTTGGTTTCTTTATTTTCACATAAATGGCCTCCTTAACACCTCTCTTGAACCAGTCACGTTCCTTCGCCAGTATGTTAACATACAACTTCAAGTATGTCCTTTATCCTTAAGATGCAGGTACAGGCTGAGTCCTGACCCGAGGAATTGGCTCTCGTGCTGGGCCATACGTTGATGCAGTTGCTGTTTGGTCTCCCCCACATACAAATCAGAGCATTCTTCGCTGCACTGCACTGCATATATGATGTCGCTTTTCTTGTGTTTAGGTATTGGGTCTTCGGATGTACCAATTGCTGCCTCAGTGTGTTGTTCGGTTTAAAGCAGACAGGGATACGATTGTTTTTGAAAATTCTTCTTAATTTCTCGGAGACCCCTGCTACATAGGGATGACCATGTTCTTCCTTCTTCTTGCTTTTCCCCTTCACTGTTGGTATTCGTGTTCTTTTCTTTCCTTCTACTTCTTTTGACAAAGGCCCAGTCTTGGATATCCACAAGTTTTAAGGCTCCTCGGAGATGTTTCATTCTTTAGGCCTTCGCCTCTGTGCTAGTGGGGATGTTCTCGTCTCGTGTTGCAGGGTTCTGATGACACCCAGCTTGTGATCTAAAGGTGGGTGGGAGTCAAACATCAAATACTGATCTCTGTGTTGTTGGTTTTCATAAACCTTACTTCCAGTTATACCATTTTCCTTAACTTCTACCAAGTAGTCCAAGAAAGCCAGTTTGTTGTTTTGTACCTCTTCCCTTGTGAATTTGATGTTTTGGTCTACCGCATTAATGCCACAGATTCTTGTACAAGGCATTCTGAATTGAGAAAGCCAGTCGGATGACTAGCGAAACGTCTTCAAGAACTACATTTCAAGTCCAGTTGATCTATTGAATACAACAGATATACCATGACCTGGATGAATGAGAACCTTCACAAGTACCAGAGTAGTTGACTCCCTATAATATATTAGGCACTGCCAATAGATAACAGATGGAATAGTGCCAGAGTAGTTGACTCCCTATAATATATTAGGCATTGCCAATAGATAACAGATGGAATAGTACCAGAGTAGTTGACTACCTATAATATATTAGGCTCTGCCAATAGATAATCGATGGAATAGTGCCAGAGTAGTTGACTCCCTATAATATATTAGGCACTGCCAATAGATAACAGATGGAAAAGTACTAGAGTAGTTGACTACATATAATATATTAGGCACTGCCAATAAATAACAGATGGAATAGTACAGAGTAGTTTGACTACCTATATACTATACTAGCATATGCCAATAGTAACAGAGTGAATAGTGCATCAAATAGTGCCAAGTAGTTGACTACCTATAATATACTAGGCAGCATGCCAATAGATAACGATGGAATAGTACCAAGTATTTGACTACCTATATTATTGGCACTGCCAATAGATAACAGATGGAATAGTACCAGAGTTTGACTCCCATAATTATTAGGCACTGCCATAGAAAACGATGGAATAGTACCAGAGTAGTTGACTCCCTATAATATATTAGGCACTGCCAATAGATAACAGATGAATAGTACTAGAGTAGTTGACTACCTATAATACTAGGCAGCCAATAGATAACAGATGGAATAGTACCAGAGTAGTTGACTACCTATAATATATTAGGCACTGCCAATAGGTTACAGATGGAATAGTACCAGAGTAGTTGACTACCTATAATATACTAGGCATTGCCAATAGATAAAAGAGTGAATAGTGCATCGAATAGTGCCAGAGTAGTTGACTCCATAATATACAGGCAATGCCAATAGATAACAGTGGAATAGTACCAGAGTAGTTGACTCCCTATAATATTATGCACTGCCAATAGATAACAGATGGAATAGTACCAGAGTAGTTGACTCCCTATAATATATTAGGCACTGCCAAAGAAAACAGATGGAATAGTACCAGAGTAGTTGACTCCCTATAATATATTAGGCACTGCCAATAGATAACAGATGGAATAGTACTAGAGTAGTTGACTACCTATAATATACTAGGCAATGCCAATAGATAACAGATGGAATAGTACCGGAGTAGTTGACTACCTATAATATATTGGCACTGCCAATAGATACAGATGGATAGTACAGAGTAGTTGACTCCCTATAATATATTAGGCATGCCAATAGATAACGAATGAGAGTACTAGAGTAGTTGACTACCTATAATATATAGGCACTGCCAATAGATAAACAGATGGAAAAGTACGAGTAGTTGACTACCTATAATATACTAGGCAATACCATAGATAACAGATCGAATAGCACCGGAGTAGTTGACTACCTATAATATACTATGCAATGCCAAAATAGATAACGATGGAATAGTACCGGGTAGTTGACTACCTATAATATTAGGCAATGCCAATGATAACAGATGGAATAGTACCAGAGTAGTTGACTACCTATAATATACTAGGCATTGCCAATAGATAACAGAGTGATAGTCATCGAAGTGCAAGTGACTCCTATAATATATAGGCATGCCATAGATACAGATGAATAGTACAGGTATTTGACTACCTATAATATACTTAGGCATGCCAATAGATAACAGATGGAAATAGTACCAAGTAGTTGACTACTATAATATATTAGGCACTGCCAATAGTAACAGATGGAATAGTACCAGAGTAGTTGACTCCCATAATATATTAGGCACTGCCAATAGATAACAGATGGAATAGTACTAGAGTAGTTGACCTACCTATAATATACTAGGCATGCCAATAATAACAGAGGAATAGTACCGAGTAGTTGACTACCTATAATATATAGGCACTGCCAATAGATTACAGATGGAATAGTACCAGAGTAGTTGACTCCCATAATATATTAGGCACTAGCCAATAGATAACAATGGAATAGTACTAGAGTAGTTGACTACCTATATATTTAGGCACTGCCATAGATAACAGATGGAAAGTACTAGAGTAGTTGACTACCTATAATTACTAGGCAATGCCAATAGATAACAGATCGAATAGCACCGGAGTAGTTGACTACCTTAATAACTAGGCAATGCCAATAGAACAGATGGAATAGTACCGGAGTAGTTGACTACCTATAATATACTAGGCAATGCCAATAGATACAGATGGAATAGTACCGGAGTAGTTGTCCTACCTATATACTAGGCAATGCCATAGTATAACAGATGGAATAGTACCGGAAGTAGTTGACTACATATAATACATTAGGCACTGCCATAATAACAAATGGAATAGTACCAGAGTAGTTGACTACCTATATATCTAGGCAATGCCAATAGATAACAGATGGAATAGTACCAGAGTAGTTGACTACCTATAATATACTAGGCAATGCCAATAGATAACAGATGGAATAGTACCGGAGTAGTTGACTACCTATAATATACTAGGCAATGCCAATAGATAACAGATGGAATAGTACCGGAGTAGTTGACTACATATAATATATTAGGCACTGCCAATAAATAACAAATGGAATAGTACCAGAGTAGTTGACTACCTATAATATACTAGGCAATGCCAATAGATAACAATGAATAGTACCGGAGTAGTTGACTACCTATAATATACTAGGCAATGCCAATAGATAACAGATGGAATAGTACCGGAGTAGTTGACTACCTATAATATACTAGGCAATGCCAATAGATAACAGATGGAATAGTACCGGAGTAGTTGACTACCTATAATATACTAGGCACTGTCAATAGATAACAGATCGAATAGCAGCGGAGTAGTTGACTACCTATAATATACTAGGCAATGCCAATAGATAACAGATGGAATAGCACCGGAGTAGTTGACTACCTATAATATACTAGGCAATGCCAATAGATAACAGATGGAATAGTACCAGAGTAGTTGACTACCTATAATATATTAGGCAATGCCAATAGATAACAGATGGAATAGTACCAGAGTAATTGACTACCTATAATATACTAGGCAATGCCAATAGATAACAGATGGAATAGTGCCAGAGTAGTTGACTACCTATAATATACTAGGCAATGCCAATAGATAACAGATGGAATAGTACCGGAGTAGTTGACTACCTATAATATACTAGGCAATGCCAATAGATAACAGATGGAATAGTACAGGAGTAGTTGACTACCTATAATATACTAGGCAATGCCAATAGATTACAGATGGAATAGTACTGGAGTAGTTGACTACCTATAATATACTAGGCAATGCCAATAGATAACAGATGGAATAGTACCGGAGTAGTTGACTACCTATAATATATTAGGCACTGCAAATGATATCAGATGGAATAGTACCAGAGTAGTTGACTACCTATAATATACTAGACACTGCCAATAGATAACAGATGGAATAGTACCGGAGTAGTTGACTACCTATAATATACTAGGCACTGCCAATAGATAACAGATGGAATAGTACTAGAGTAGTTGACTCCCTATAATACATTAAGCACTGCCAATAGATAACAGATGGAATAGTGGCAGAGTAGTTAACTACCTATAATACATTAAGCACTGCCAATAGATAACAGATGGAATAGTGCCAGTGTAGTTGACTACCTAAAATATACTAGGCACTGCCAATAGGTAACAGATGGAATAGTGGCAGAAGGTCCCTAAGGGAGGATAATTGGGCATGTTAAATGAAGAATGTACAGGGAATAGAAGATTTCTGAGCAATAGAAGCCCATTAAATTTACCATTAACAGCTTTAGACTATATTATTTTATACCTCTATATTCTCTGTTCTTTAGCTGGTTTCCTACCATGGCTGTAATTTAAACAATTATCTCTAATGGAGGTCTATATTTAATGCCTCAGCTAAAGCTAAATATATTCAGTCAGATGCTTTCCCCTGATCTATGTGTAGTTTTAGCTTACATTATCAAAAAAACCCAAACAATTAGATTAATTATATATATCCGTGTTATTCAGTCCATTTTATATTTATACTGATGGTTAGACAATAGACATCTTTATTCATTTTATTCAAGCCTAGGGCCATATGTATAAAGCAGGGTATCCTTAAACAATGTATTGTAAAATAATTCCCTATTTTCATTTAAGGATCAATATCGTTATTTATGTTTCATTATTTAAGGTTCTGTAGAGTTATTTAGGAAGGGCTATTATTATTGAAGGGGAGAATCTTAATTAGGGAGGGGTTATATTATATTTAGGAAGGGTATTCTATTTAGGAAGGGTATTTTATATAGGGAGCGGGGTATTATTATTAGGAAGGGCATTCTTATTTAGAAGGGTATTATATAAGGGAGGGGTATTATTATTTAGGAAGGGCATTCTATTTAGGAAGGGGTTTATTATATAGGGAGGGGTATTATTATTTAGGAAGGGCATTTTATTAGGAAGGGGTGATTATTATATAGGGAGGGGTATTATTATTTAGGAAGGGGTTATTCTTATTGAGGAAGGGGTATTATATATAGGAGGGGTTATTATTATTTGGAAGGGTATTCTATTTAGGAAGGGTTTATTATATAGGGAGGGTATTATTATTTGGAAGGGCAATTCTTATTTAGGAAGGGGTATTATTATATAGGGAGGGGTATTATTATTAGGAGGGGCATTCTTATTTAGGAAGGGGGATGGGTATTATTATATAGGGAGGGGTATTATTATATTAGGAAGGGTTATTCTTATTGAGGAAGGGGTATTATTATATAGGGGGGGTATTATTATAGGAAGGGCATTCGTATTTAGGAAGGGGTATTATTATATAGGGACGGGTATTATTAGGAAGGGGGTATGTTCTATTTAGGAAGGGGTATTATTAATAGGGGGGGTATATATAGGAAGGGGTATGGTAGTTATTTATTAGAAGGGGTTTATTATTGGAGGGGTATATATTATTTAGGAAGGGGTAAATTCTGAGGAGGAAGGGGTATATATATAGGGAGGGGTATTATATAGGAAGGGCATTGTATTTAGGAAGGGGTATATTATATAGGGACGGGTATTATAGGAAGGGGGTTCTTATTTAGGAAGGGGTGGTTTATTCATATAGGGAGGGATAGTTTAATAGGGAGGGTATCCTTATAGATTAGGATCATAATCTTATAATTACTGTCGCAATGTAATGAACCCTCGGCTGTACAGTACAATTGTGATACTCTAGTACCATATGGTACTGTGACAGCTGCAAGGTCGGAGGTTTCTGATTTCCGCGGGATACTAAAGATGTTATTGAGACACATTTATAGGGCTTTGCACAGAGAGCCATAAACAGCTTTTAACTTCTTAAAGTCATATTAACCCATGTACAAAGGGTACTGTGACTTTAAGACTTATTTACTTATAGTGGTTCAGCGGTAGGCAAACCTCGGCAAACTCGGCAAAGTATGTATAAGCGGATAACGACTCTTTAAGACAGAATCTTTAACGTCAGCAGGCAGCTGGTGTTAAAGTTTTGGAATGGGTAAACCCCATTTGCCATGCACGTGAGAGAGGCTATGGGTCAGGGCATTGCCTAGAGGAGGAAATAAAGAGCGGTACGGCTCTCTTGTGCATAGCCTATTCATTGGGTATCTAAAATGGAGACAGGCTATATAAAACTACGTGTACTGCTAAAAATGAGTCTAAATCCTAATGTAATATCAGTCAATCAGCATTGGGTGCACGTGCTGTTTTCAGAAAGATCCCTTAAAATGAATTTTGAACTCACACATACCCAGTAATATACTTTAAACATCATTGGGGGACATTGCCTGAATAGGCAAACAATGTTTTTTTATGCCTCCTGGTGTTTGTCTGCTGCAACTACATAACAGGAAAGTTTTTCCCCCCCTTAAGTCAATTTGGCCTGAGATTTCTTTTGGGATCTCACAACTGAAGCTTCACCATCTGTATTAAACAATAGTAACAATTATGCATCCCCCCAAATCTGTAATTCCCGGGGAGGTAGGAACAATAACTCATACCTTCCATTTCTACTTACAAATCACAATGTTAAACTCCACTTTGTCGTGAGACAGTGACTTGTTGATGGATGAGATGAATAGGCAGAAATAGAGAGATACTGAGAGAGACACAGAGTTAACATAGAATTATGTCTCCTCACATAGGTGGTGCATCTGGGGTAAGGCCAGACAGGAGCGGAGCTGCAACTTTGGTTTTAATTTTCTAGCATATCTAAGGTAAAGACAAGATGCCAGAGGTAATGACCTAGTGATTTAGGTTCTCACAATAGGTACATTACAGGGGAGAGTTAGTTCCTCTGTTTGATCTTTTTCTCTCTCTACACATCTCTCTCAATAACTTTAGCTAAATGATTCCCACCCCCTAAACCCATTTTGTATTAACAATAGTTTCCAAAGATGCCCTGAAGGGACTTACCTGATCCAATCCTCTCCGCCTAGGCGCCACTCCCTGCTCCTGTTTTGTGCTTGTGTCAAACAAAAACAGGAGCCGGGGGCTTTGCGGCTGTCAGGCGATGGGATGTCACGTTGCACCTTTACTGACAGCCGCAACCAGGAAGTGGAACGGCTGTCAGCCACAGAGCAGAGAAGGAGCGGCGAGGGACCAGGTCAGGTAAGAAATCTCAGGGGCATCTTGGAAATTATTGACAATGCTAAAGTGGAGTTTGGAGGTGGAGATCATTTATAGAGAAAGTTATTTTATACCTGGACATGCCCTTTAACATCTTGCCTTAGTTTCCTTTTTATTGTACAAAACCCCAAAATTTTATAGGTTGTGTTAAGATTTTATATCCACTGTATCCTCACACGCACAAACACACACACACACACACATATTCCCACTGTGCACCCAACGGCACACGTTTGCTAGTTTATTATATATGTATATGTGTTTGTGAGAATTGGAAGAAGAATGTGCCATGTAGTTATAACATGAATGTATTTCTTGGTAACTACATCCACAATGAATAGACCCAATGTCAATTTGGATTAAATATATTACGTCAGGAAAGGGAATGGGAGCAATTCATCCCCTTCTAGTGGCTAAAATAGAATTAAAGTAATCACATTCATTTTCACTCAGGAACACAAATAGCCACCGATAATGAAAAACCATAGAGTATAAATATGCTTGTGAAGGTTCTCATTCATCCAGGTCATGGTATATCTGTTGTATTCAATTAGATCAACTGGACTTAAATGTAGTTTCTGAAGACGTTTCGCTAGTCATCCGACTGGCTTTCTCATCAGAATGACTTGTACAAGAATTGTGGCAAGCTGGGGGTCATCAGAACCCTGCACACAGAGCCGAGAACATCCCCACTAGCACAGAGGCGAAGGCTAAAGAATGAAACATCTCAGAGGAGCCCTTAAAACTTGTGGATATCCAGACTGGGGCTTTGTCAAAAGAAGTAGAAGGAAAGAAAAGAACACGAAGAATACCAACAGTGAAGGGGGAAAAGCAAGACAGGAGGAGAAGAACATGGTCATCCCATATGTAGCAGGGGTCTCCGAGAAATTAAGAAGAATTTTCAAAAAAACATGTATCCCTGCTGCTTTAAACCGAAACAAACACACTGGGCAGCAATTGGTACATCCGAAAGACCCAATACCAAACACAAGAAAAAGCGACATCATATACGCAGTGCAGGGCAGTGAAGAATGCTCTGATTTGTATGTGGGGGAGACAAACAGCAACTGCATCAACGTATGGCCCCGCACAGAAGAGCCAATTCTCGGGTCAGGACTCAGCCGTGTATCTGCATCTTAAGGATAAAGGACATACCTTTGAAGATTGTAATGTTAACATACTGGCGAAGGAACGTGACGGTTCAAGAGAGGTGTAAGGAGGCCATTTATGTGAAAATAAAGAAACCAAGCCTAAATAGAGGTGGGGGGGTTCGACACCAACTGTCTGCCATGTACAATGTCTGTTTTAACACCTTACTTGGGCGTTCTATAACACCTTTAGCCACTATCTAATCACACCCTTAACACCTGGCTGTGATATGCTAATTGGGATTTTCCAGGGTACATAATTGCCACAGATTCTTGTACAAGTCATTCTGAATTGAGAAAGCCAGTCGGATGACTAGCGAAACGTCTTCAAGAACTACATTTCAAGTCCAGTTGATCTAATTGAATACAACAGATACATAGAGTATAAAGCAGAAAAGTTAACATACTCAGTGCGAACTCCCGGGCTGTAGAGAGATTATGAAAAGCCATCACAGTTAAGGTTTTTTGATTGTAAATCTGCATTGATCTTTTCTAAATACTGAAACTAAAATGCATTTCCGTTAGTAGCTACTATGTGTCCTGCAGTAGTTCAAGGGCTTAGGGTGAGGTGCGCTGACCAATCAACATGCACTAGAGCCACACGTGCAGCATGGCCGTGATATCACTGTCATGGCGGTAATGGGACAGCAAATAGGAGTTTGAGGGGGGGGTGTGAACATTCCATTTATACACTGTAGGCTGCACAGGTGAAATTACGATTTCGCTAAATGATTGGAGAGACAAACCTAAGCAGTTTCCTCCATCTTTATTCTTTAACAGAATTTAGAAAGAACCAATAGTACAGTTGATCTTTTTGCATTTATATTGTGGAATGCTGTAAAAAAACTTTTATTAGGTTCCTATTTACAGTAGGTTTTTAAAATAAGTCCTGTACATGTATTTTTCAATAATAAAAAGATGAGGGACTGAGAATGTGGGACCATCCTCTATGGTTATAGAGGATGCGAAAAGGCTAATGTGCAAATAGTCCCTACCCCTGTATTCAATATAAAGAATCCTAGTGCTTTTAGCAGGGACTGTAATAATATGAAGGTAGAAATGAGAAATATCCAATCTGGCTGACAGAGGATATGGAACGGAGGAAACAATTAGCCAAAGTTAAAACCAATAAAGCCCCAGGACCAGATGGAATACATCCTCGGATTTAAGAGAGCTAATCTAGTTTTATGGAACCAATACACTAACAAATCTTGGTGTACGATCAAGCGATTGTCCCAAAAAAATCCCATTGGGCCGATAACAAAATTTTCGTACAATAATCCATACACAAACTGACGATCGTATGATATCCAATTGTTGATTGGTGCGTATATGGTCCCCATTAGCCATGTTTCTTATCTTTTCAGATTTATATTTGTCTGGTGATGTTCTCTGGATTGGAAAAGAGACTATGTAATACCAATATTCAAAAAAAAGTAGTCGTTCACGGCCTGGTAACTATAGACCTGTAAGCCTAACATCAGTGGTGGGAAAAAATACAGGAAACTTTGTAACATGATCTATCCAGAACTGGTCTGATATGTAGGAGTCAGTGTACATTAAAGTGAGGTGAGTAAGAATTTGGATTCTAGCATAGCAGGGGATGCAGTATACTTAGACTTGTTAAAGCTTTCGATATTGTGCCACATATGCTATTTATTAAATAACTAAGATCTGTTGGCCTTAAACATTTGTACATGGGCAGAGAATTTGTTGTTAGATCGCGTACTGAGTAGTTGTCAGTGGAGCTACATATATTTGATTCAATGTTGATAAATGTAAGGTGATGTATTTGGGGTTTAATAATCCCTGTGCCACCTACACAGTAGTGTAGTGGCTGTAGTACTATGTTATATACACATAGAAAGGTATATCACTCCCCCAAGTGATTGTCTGCTGCCGACGTACTGCTCTCCGATCCACATGCAACAGGACACTCCCATTCATTATTGGGTGTGCAACTCAAATTTCTTTGGAGTGTCCTGTTGCACGTTTTTGTTAATACACAAAGAAAGGGTGACCGCTTCTGGATCCAGGCATACGGGTTCAGAAAGGCTGCATCTCCCCTTGTGGCGTCCTCGTCTAAGTTCTGGCTCTACCCCAGTCCCGGCAATTGTGGGATTACCCCCTGTGCATGAACACAACAGCCAAAAAGTGAGAGAACGTTAATGTGGCGTAGCTACAGACTTATGGGCCCTGATGCAAAATTTGGGCATGGCCCCCCAGGCTCCAACATCGCAAATCTACGCCGCAAACCAAATAATCATTTCCATAAAAACATCCAAATTCATCATTAACATTTTTTTAAAGGCACTCATTTATAACAGGACAAACATACTTTACCCAGACACCTAGCAAAACTATTCAATCAGATTAACAGTATTTCTAAACTTAGATCCTCAAACCTTCTAAAATTACTAACCAACTGATGCTAGTAAATGCTTGGCACAGAGAGTGGTAAAATGCTTTGTATATAACAGCTGGTAAAATAGTTGGCACAAAGACCGGTTAAATGCTTGGCATGCAGACACTGATAAACTGGTTGGGAAACTGGCACTGCACACAGCTAGACACTGGTTAAATGCCTGGAACACAGACAATGTAAAAATGCTTTGTACACAGACCATTGGTTAAAACAGTTGGCACACAGACTGGTTCTTGGCCAAGATCCTGGTGCGGGCGCATCCCATGCACCCCGTAAATACGCCCCAGTGTATTAGCTACATACCCCTGATATTTTGTAGTATAAAAACAAACATTAAAACAGAAAGAGTGTGGAGTGGACTGAAGGGGATAATTGTATTTCTCAACTCAACTAGAGTAATGGAAATTTACCCTTCATCCATTCATTTAAAATTACATTGGATTGGCCTACATATTGAGAGTGTTTTTGAAATCAGTTGTCCCATTACCCCTATGACTGTTCTATTCCCACCATAGCACAAAAAAGGCTTGGAATTAATGGAATTTCATCTTGTTTTAATATTTATAGCATTTATTCTGCCAATATGACTTTTTACGAGATGTCATCCTATAAAATACACTTAAATACATTTAGTAAATCTATTTCTTTCATCGCTGTACTTATAATATATGTAAATGTTGAAAAATAATCAATGAGATCTATAAATGTTTCAGGGGCTTGATACAAACCTACATTGAATTTAATAGCTCCATAAAGTGACCTGTCTTCCCGTACTGATGCAAAGCTTTAAAGGTGCTAGTAAATTCCACATGTTAGCAGAAAGTGGTGTTTTTGTTTTACGCATAATATAAATCATCTAATGAGACATAAAGGGCAAAACATTAGGTGAGAGAAACTAAACCATGGCCCATGGGCACTTTCAATGGCAAGATGAAGAGGGCACAGGTGAGTATATATGTCCTTCTTACACATGGAATGTGTGGAAGACATTTCAAGATTTATTATAGACTAGCCAGTTAAGCCGTTATAAAAATGGGCGCTAGAGCTACACAGATATTCTGTCTCTCTCTGTCTGCTCTCCTGTCTCTCTTTGTCTCTCTCTCTCTCTCCCCAATTCAAAGCCAAATCTCGTGGATTCCTGTCTCACTCTTCTGATTCAAAGATTGAAAGCCCGACTCACATCACAGACACTTCCCCTCGGCCATGCTAAAAGAAAAAGAAAAAAACCTGGCAACGCGCAAGGTTCCCAGCTACTCCCACTCTCCTCTCACGTCTCCCCTCTCTATCTTACACGCACATGCGCAGAAGAGGAAAAGCCACACAGGATTCACGGACGCAGGTTTAGCCTTTTATTATATAGGATATTAAAGGAGAAACAAAAACAGATTTTTATACTCCACAATTGGAAATATCCTCTCTAGAAACACCATTAGGGCTAGGCCACACTGTGTGCAATTTTTTCCGCAATTTTTTTATAACAGCAATCACGGCAATGCATGCGACTGCGATTTAGTTTGCGATGGACCACCATTGCAATAACATGCGATTTCGTATCTCAAAAAGAAGAATCGCATGCACAATGCAGCGATTTGAAAGTGAAAATCCCATATAGTAAATGGCATTAAAGTAAATGTAACCCCTGAAGAACTGGATGAAATAACTGTGTGTATCTACAGTGACTGGCCACACCCCTGACCCTGGTCACATGCTCCCTGGACTAATCTGTCCTAAAAGGATTCCTGCAGTATGTTAGGAATGAGCATGTTGTAAAGAACTTAATGGTCAGTGACCACACTGTGTGATACTGAGATGTTGGGGAAAAAAAACATAAACCCCTTGTTAGAAAGGTAAATTTCCAGGCACCATATCAAAACGAGAGGTGAGACACAGATCTACTGTTATATTAAGGTACTCTTCCATCTTAAGATTGTTGATATGAGGCTTTAGTTGTCCTTAACAGAAACAGTTGGTAATGGCCGATCTATCCACCCAGGAGCTAAACCATTGAAGGCAATATACCTCAATATAGATGGAGAACTCTAGGGTCTTATGTCTAAATTTATTAGATAAAAAATTCTACACGTTTCAGCCATATTGTTGGCTTGTCATCAGGAAGATTTAGAAATTATAATATATTTGGTTTGGACTGCATCAAACAGCCTTTTGGTTGGCTTGAAATCCCTTACACCTCCCATGCTTGGAAGGAAGTTGGAACCTACAGGTCGGATGGTGTATTGTTGTGTTTACAAATGGTTCACAGTAAAATGGTAATTCGATTAATGTTACTAATCTAAAAGAACTAAAAAAATCGAAGTTTTATCTCAAAAAATATGAACCTTCAGAGTTTGGGGTTATCAAGAAACCAACATTAATCCTGGAAGCAATAATGAGCGCAGCAATTTAATCGCTCCCGAGAAATGTGTAAATCTCAAAATAAATTACAAATGAACAAATCAAAATTACCTACAGTCAACAAGAAAACATAATAATAAAGTAACACTAAGAGACACTTTAGGGTTCCCAGCATTGGATGGTGGTACCAAAGAATGGTATGTCCAAGAGCAAGACAACAAATTAGTTATGTGTAATAGAGTGGGACAATGAATTGTGCTTATGTTGATTTAGAGACGGGAACTTTCGTAACACAAGGGATCTCAAATGCAATTACTCTGTTCTAATTAGTATCCAACCTTTCCCAGAACATATTGAAGATGCCAATAACTATCTATCTTAGGGGGAAAATCTACTTTTGTTCAATTGTTCCAAATGTTAAATCCACTTTTTTAGGTGGCTCTTACTTGGAACAAGCATGGTTGACTTGTATTCCAGCAAATTCTCTACCCTGCACCTACAAATATCAAAAATCACTGTAAACGATATCATGGCAGAGACATGGCAGAATGTTTCCAGCTGGGTGGCATGAAAAGTAGCCGGGTGGGGTAGAACAGGGAAATTTGGTATATCTGAGATGTTAACTGTTTTAGTGCCAGCTGATTCCTAGAGTATTGGCATTAATAATTTCAGTGCCAGCACTATCCCAGAGTATTGGCATTAAACCTTTAGTGCCAGCTCAATATTACCTTTAACCCTTTCAGCTGCCAGCATTGACATGATATACAGTTGTACCTGCTTTCATGTCTCCATTGAATTGTTTCACTCCTCACCTACTCTAGTTCTAATTGGAGAGTTGGGTGGAAGGAAGAAGAGAAAGAGGCAGGGATAGGGATTCTCATGGCTGTAGTCACAGGGTCACTGTTATAACATCTGCAGCAGCTTTTACCTGGCATTTTAGAATTGTTCCTCAGTAATATTACTGAGCTCATCTCCCCCTCCTTCCTCACCTTCAGTCATTTGTAACATGTATCCAAGTAGAGGGAGTGAGTTCAGGCTCCCTACTCACTACAATGTTAAAAAAAGCTGACAGGGAGATGTTTGGGGAGAACACTGGGCGGCGGGCGCCCCAGTTCAACATAGGCACCCTAATCTTTGTTAGGTGGCCTATGCCTAAAAACGCCCTGTTTGAAGCCGCCTTTAAGAATGAGATAGGTGCAGGGATAATACTAAGCCTTTTGAGTGGATTGAGCACAGAAAAAATAAGGCTGAGAATGGATTATGGTGTCTGTTACAAGTCACAAAATTCGAATGACAATTTAGCTGCCACATGCTCAAAGCTGATCTTATAATTTTAATCCTGGAGAATATAAATTGACATGTTACTACAATGGTTATAGAGGATGCTGAGATGGCAAACATACCAAACCATTTTGTAAACTGAATATGCAATAGAGAAACCCCAGTCTGACAGCACAGATTATAGCAGGGACTGTGTTAACTGGAGGCATGGGCTGCATTTACCGAGAGGCATGGCACTATTTTTTTACTTAAAGAGCATGTCCACCCTTATATGAAATTTTCCCATATGATAGAGTACCCTCCCCCAGCCCCAACCGCTATAAAATTAATTTCAGAAATCCAGTTCTTCACTTACCTCTCTCTCTCTCGCTCCGCGCCGGCCTTCTGTTGCAAGACACTGCAAGCAGGGGGCGGGACCGGCAGCGTGTCCGTGATTGGCTGAGAGGCAGCCAATCAGGACGCGGTGCCGGCTTCTCAGAATGCCGGGGGAGAGAGGGAAGGTAAGTACAGTTCTGGTCACTTTCTAAAAATATTTTTATGCGGTTGGGGCTGGGGGAAGTTGTTCTATTACATGGCCAGGGGTTTTAGCTAGGGGGAGGGTAGCAAAACGGGAGGGAGAGGGAGGGGGAGAGGGCTGCAGTACGCATGCCAAACTTCTCCCGGAGGCCAGGTAGGCGGAGACTCCTATATGGACTCTGCTATCCTCCGGTGGGCAGTTTTGGGAATTTGGGGGGGACTACAGGAGAACCTTATGGAGCTGGGATGTGAGGTAAGTATTAAACTACACTACATGATGGGGCCATTAGTGGGGGGGATTATAGTTTGGGTGGGGGTGGACATGCCCTTTAAAGTCGCGATAACCGATTTAAATCATTTTGCACCAGCACTAGCGTGGGTATCGCCAAAGACACCTCCTAGCTTGCAACCTATTTAATGTAGTGGTTGTGCCATATGTTTGCACAATGGGTAGTACCAATCGCAATTTACCCAGAGTCACAACCAAGAGTATCAGAGAACAGTTGTTTGCCATTGTTCGCTTATGTCTGTAGATATCCTGTGAATCCCAATTTAAAATAAGTATACACAATCTGTTTTATAATGAAAGTGGAAATTAATCTGTGATGGTAAATATTAGGGATTCACTGGGCTCCAACATGAACTTGGTGAAAAATCCTGGTTTACATTCCAAATTCCACTGGTCTAAACTACCAATGGATGGCGACTCGGGAATAACAAAAATTTCTTTGTTTTTGAGATTTTGAATTTTTGATTGGCTGAACAGAACTACGTTCCTGAACGGCAGATTGTATTTTATTTGCTACCCACCGCAGTGCTTATGTTTCTGTGTCACCCCATGTTGCGGGCCTGTTGAGCTGTGTGCACACACAAGCGTATAGTTTAAAGGGAACTCTGCCCAGAATGGTTCATTAAATCTAGTCATACAGATACTGGAAAGTTTCCATAAAATTAATTTATTCAAATGCTATATGAACAAATATAAGTACTCAGAATAGCATTCGGGTGGCACACTTAGATTTAGCTAAAGCTTTGTAGGCGACTAGAGACGGCTGAACTTCATAAAATTTGGTCCTTTCTTGTTCTTTCGAACTTCAGTTTCAAAGTTTGAAAGTTTAAATTCGAACCCATTAAGTCATGGGTAGTGAAGTTCGAATGTCCGAGTGATTTACAGCTAAACAAGGGAACTTACTGTAAATGGCTGTGGCCCTCGGAAATGGTCTGGGG
The DNA here is from genome assembly GCA_019447015.1 of Hymenochirus boettgeri. Classification (NCBI taxonomy): domain Eukaryota; kingdom Metazoa; phylum Chordata; class Amphibia; order Anura; family Pipidae; genus Hymenochirus; species Hymenochirus boettgeri. The sequence goes on along the minus strand of CM033470.1, from coordinate 311,353,441 downwards.
AACACATCGCTATCACCAAAACCTGTTTAAACACCTTAAACACGAGTGGGCAATTGTGGGTTTTGCGCAAGCTACATTAGAGGGTACAGCCAATAGAGGGTTACAGAATAATTATTTCGAGGGTACTAGAATAGAACTATAAATTTGAGGGTTACTGAAATCGAACGAATTCGATAATTCTGGAAACAGCGACGACGAACGAATAAAGAATTGGTCAATAGATTGTGTAGAGAGAATAGTTGTCAATGGAATATCAATGGATAGAAATGTACGTATATTGGGGACAAATTATTTATGTTGTTTACAATAAATGTTTATTAATGATACAATGCTATTTCGCTAGGCATTCAGTTCGACTGGATCTCTCAATTCAGAATGACTTGTACAGAATCTGTTGCAATTATTTACCCTGGAAAGTCACAATTAGCGTATGACAGCCCGGTGTTAGGGACTTCTGATGCATAAACCATGATATACCATGATATACCATGACTTGGATGAATAAGAACTTCGCAAGCAAGTGCAATCCTTGTAAAAGATCTTTATTATGTGTTAAATTAGGCAGCAAAGTGGGGAGATGAGGTGATACATTTAAGTGTACTGTACAAATCAGTTGCTGCTTATAATTGAATAAGCACTTAGAAGTTTTTAAACCCAGGCTAGTGAGTGTACAAGCCAGAAGACGCTAGAGCTGCAATACATTGTCTTCTTTAAAGAGAGGTTTAGATTCAAGGGACCGTGTTATAAAATGGAGGACGTGCCTGGTAAGCTGCGTTATAGGTACATACCGATGCTACAGCTTTTAAATTAGCTCCCTAGATTAGAGAGAATTAATTGAATTCAATATTAGTATTAAGTTGGTGACACTATGCTCTGTGTAAAAACCACTCGCCTTAAGAAACAGAATATACAGCTAGAAAAAAGATTAAGTAATTGTATAATCCCTTACCTGAAATGAGATTGACAGACCTCTGTAGGAGAAGGCGACACAGAGAGTTAATGGAATATAGTAATTATGTAAAATAAGTCTATTTTTTACACGTCCTGGTATTCCATAGTTCCATAGTGTTTAAAAATAGCTATCGGAATGGAAAGGAAGCAGCAGGTAGGATTTATGAGAGATGGAATAAATCACAGTTATATCAAAAAGCCAGACCGAAATAGAAAACAACTCAAGTTTCTTTTCAAACCAACGATACACAGAATGTTCCCTGGCTTTTTATAAAAACAGCCTATTAGTAATCATCCAGGAACTGATCATTCAACAAGCTGAAAGGCTTGAGAGTTACATAATGGAAAAAGGAAAACTAGGAACACGAACAACTCACAGGACAAGTCAAAAAAGGTCTTTAAATGAAAATAAATGGGGATTGTTTTCTTTGTTATTCGTATTTTTTCTAATATAATTTATTATTATATTATATATCTTATATAACAAACAACATTTCCCGCTTTCCAAGGGATAGGCCAAACTGGCGCATTCTCACACATGCGTGAGAAACTGCAATCTGTGTGCGTTTTGCTGCAATATGTTTTCAGACGCAATCATGTTTTTTAGTGAATCAAAAAGAAAAGGAGAAGTTTGTGTATTTACCTGCGATCCGCCACCGCGTGTTTCACAAGGAGAGTCAGTCGAAATAGAGTCCGAGAGATGAAATGTGAAAGAAAGGACCAGGACTCCATCCCATCACTTGGATAAAATGTAAATCAGCCGATGATTTAAAACAATAGCACAGAAGAAACCTTGACGCGTTTCATAGCATCATCAGAGGGAGTTATGTGAATCGCATGCACTCCGATAATGAAATATTAGTGTAATCGCAAATGGACGAAACATACGTGAGCAAATAAACATTGCGCTTGCTCATTTCACGTGCGTACGCAGTGTGTGGCCGCAGCCCTAATGACTATAGACTATTCCATCTCCCCTGGTATAAAGTATAGAGTGATGGGTTCTGGTTTGGAAAAAACCCGGTTTAGATACAGAAACTGATGGTTTGAAATCTGCAGATTCTACAGAATTTCCAACATTTCCGAAAAATTGCAATTTAAAGTTTGAAAATTTGGAAAATTCGGATTTAATTGGGTTTGAACTGGATTTTGGAACTTCAAAAGGTTCAGTGGAACTGCTTTTCTAAAGAAACTCGTCACTTACATACGTACAGTCGAGATGTCTGAACTTCCATTCCGCTCGAGGATTCACGGACTTTCGAAGAAATCTGAATTCAAAATTCTGCAAATTTTGCCATTAAAGTCAATGGGGAAAGAAGTTTGGATATTTCCACCTAAATAAGGAATTAAATAGCAGTGTAACTTACCGTAAATGCCTCTGGGACCTGGGAAATGGTCCGAAAGCACAGGTGATCTACCAGTTTCCGCCAGCCGTTTTCGGTATCCTTGAACAGCCGATTCGAGAATCCCCGACATTTGAGGATTCTTGAATCGGCCATTCAGGAAAGTCCGGGTCCGGATGTTTGGGGGTCCCGAGTAACCTGGGACCCCCTCCCAGCTCCTTAGATGAACCATTGTGGCCTTACAAGGACCTTTTCAGGACCCCCCCCTCCCCAGCACTTATAAGTGTCCATGTGGCCCTTGGAAGGGCCTTGTGGCACTGACAAGTTCTTTGGGCTAAAGAGATCTCGCAGCTCAAACCAGGACCCCTCCCTGGCACTTATAAGTGCCTTGTGGCCCTTAGAAGGGCCCTGTGGCACTGACAAGTGCCCTTTGGGGCTTAAAGGGTCCTGCAGCCATCACTGTAATGGCTTCTGAGCTCTGCGGGTTTGCACCTCTTTATTTAGGTTTGCTGAAGGACCAAATGAAATTGAGATTGGTTAATATTTCAATGCTTGCAATTAAATGATCACACAGACACCATCAATTGGAATAATTAAATTCAAATATGATTGGTTAATGTCACAATGTTGGTTACATAGGCACAAATAAGCATGCACCTAGGGGCACCTGAGGTTGGAGGGGGCGGTCAATCTCCTCCCACCAATCCAGCCTTTATAGTCTATTTTCTTCCCCCAAAAAGAGAAAATGGGTGTGGTTTAGGGGTGTGTGGTCTGTGTTTAGGGGTGGAGCTAAGGGTGCCAGGCTCTTAAGGCCTACAGGCTCCTGAGGTGTAAATCCAGCCCTGGTTAATGTGTGATCATATGATTGCAAGCATTGAAATATTAACCAATCACAATTCGATTTGGACCTTAGCAAACCCATATAAAGAGGTGCAAATCTCGGGGAGCTCAGAAGTCATCACAGTTATGGCAGAAAGAAGAAGAGGCAACAACGGCAATGTTGCCAGCGCTGGCGGTGTCTTCTGGTGTCACTGATGGATGGAAGAAGACACGCCCCAAGGGCTCTTCTATGCTATGGGACTCTAAGCCCCAAAAGGCATGTAAGTGCCACAAGGGCCCTTCTAAGGTCCACAAGGACACTTATAAGTGCCGGGGAGAGGGTGTTTAAGGATCGAGCTGCAGGATTCCTTACACCCAGAGGGCCCTTGTAAGGGCCACAATGGCTTCTAAGGACCCAGGAGGAGGTCTCGGGTGACCTGCGGGACTTTCGGCCGTTCAGATATCCTCGGCTGTCCAAGATTACCGAACAGCCTGAAGTTTGAGGATTTTGAAAATTTCTGATGAAGGGACGAACTCACGGGTCTTAATATTCATCCGAACAATTATGTAGACATAAATCTTTTTTCAGCTGAGCGTCCAATTAGCTATTTGTATATTGTATGTACGAAGGATGTAAATAAATGGGGGAAACAACTGTGTGATTACCGTAGCAAAATATTATACTGGCTTCAAATGTCTCAATGTATACCTTTATTTAGAGAGACTGGTGAGTTTCGTCCGGGACAGAAGTTCTGAAAATCCGGTTGAATGTTGATTTTCAATACACACTTTCAATTCTCGATAGACATTTTCGATTTTGCGCTAGAATTTTGCAATAGACATTTTTTCCCAAAAGGCATTTGTGATTTCTCGATAGACTTTTAATTTTCCGCTAGAAATTTTCGATTTATTGATAGAAATTTTCGATAGAAATTTTCGATTTTTCAAAAGGCATTTTCAATTTGTCGATAGACATTTCGGATTTCTCGTTTTCCGATAGAATTTTCAATTTCTCAATAAATTTTCGATTTTTCAATATTAATTTTAGATTTTTCAATAGACATTTTTAATTTCTCGTTAGACATTTTGATTTTTTACAGAAATCTTTGATTTTTCAATAGACATTTTTATGATTTTCTGATTCTCGATAGGATTTTTCGATTTTCCAATAGAGTTTTTGAATTTTCAATAGACGTTTTAATTTCTCAACAGACATTTTTGATTTTTTCAATATGAATTTTGGAGTAGTTATTAATAAACTATACAGAATGGAATGATATTATGAATTTAATATACTTACATTCCATAAAAGGGCATGTCCACCCCCAAAAACTAATCCCCCCAGTAATGGCCCCACCATGTAGTGTAGGTAATCCTTACCTCACATTCCAGCTCCATAGGGTCTCTGTAGACCCCCCCCTAAAGTCCCAAAAACTGTCCACCAGGAGGCTAGAGGGCTCTGCCTGCTACTTGCCTCGTAGATATTGTCATGCGTACTGCAGCCTTCTCCCCCCTCTCCCCTCCTCCCCCCCTCTCTCCCCCCGTTCTACTATCCCTCCCCCTAGCGTAAAACCCCTAATATGATATTCCCCATGTCTGGCAGCCCCAACTGCAGGTTTGATTTTCCCAAAGCTCCCAAACTCTTACTTACCTCTCCCTTTCACAACACAAGAAAAATCAACTCTAGAGCCCCCATCACTTCAGATGGAATTAAACAAGCAATAAAATACTAAAACAGGCAAGGACCAGGCCCAGACAGCTCACAGCAGGCATTACAAAAAATTCAAAACAGAAATAATCCCCCAACTCACCTTGCCTCTACAATAGAATACTACAAGGAACAGAACAAAATACCCAAGATCGCTACGAGCTAATATCGTAGTAATCCCAAAACCCGGAAAAGACACCACCCAATGCAAAAAATATGCCCAATCGCTCTCATTATATAGACCTAAAACTACAGACATACACGTATAAACTCATTTCTACCACGCTTAATTCACCCCGAACAATGTGGTTTTATACACCGGTAGACAACACCACTGACAATTTAGAAAGACATTGCAACTACTCAATATAACTCACACAAACAATCTCCATCTGCTTTCCTGGCTCTTGTGATCCGAAAAGGCATTTGACCGCATAGATTGGAACTATCTACAAGAAGAAAAATCCTTCAACCCCCCAAATCATAATATCGCCCTATACTCAAGACCATTAGCCAAAGAAAACAATATGGGATTAATATCCGAGGAGTTTCAATATTAATGGAACAAGACAGGGTTGTCCCTTATCCAGGGATAGGCAACCAGTAGATCTCCAGATGTTTGAAAACTACAACTCCCAGCATTCCCCAACTCCAGAATCCTTATAGGGAATGCTGGGAGTTGTAGTTTTCAAACATCTGGAGATCTACTGGTTGCCTATCCCTGCCTTATCCCATTACTGTTCTCACTTTGTATAGAAACCTCTTGCACAACATATAAGACTTAACCAACATATAACTGGCATACAAATAGGTTTCTCAGAATTCAAAATAACATTATTCGCAGACGACACCCTTTCACTCTAAGCAACCCGCTTATCCTCACCTCCCACATCTCACAATCAGCTATCACAATTTGTGAAGCACCTGGCTTTAAATTCAACCCCACAAAAAAACAATACAAACCAAATAGCCATATCACACCATGCTGAAAAATATCGAACTAAATTTTGATCTCAACATGGACAGAAAAAACCGTTACCATACCTAGGTACCCACCTGTGTTCAACCCAACAGAAATTTACACAGCAAACTACACACCAATTTTCAAACTATTGAAAGCTCTCCTCCGAATAAACTCTCTCTATTTGGCCAATCCACGCTGTTTAAAATGACCCTTTTACCCAAGCTCTTATACCTTTTTTTATGCTACGACCCAGAAAAAATGGGCGGAGCAGCCCTCCCTCTCTCCAACACTACTGTGCGAGCCAGGATAGCCCAAACCCTACAATGGCATGACTTTTGGATCACCCCAGCAAAAATACCATCCTTGGCTATTCCCATACGAACAAAAACACCCCAACCCATATATAAAAAATACATACATACCTGGCAACACATGATCCCACTATAAACACACAAAACCCATATTCTCCACTAAACACCTATTTCATAACCCAACTTCCTCCCCCCCATAATGGATCAGGGGTGGCGGCCTAGAGAGAGTCAAAGGAATCACCAAAATAAAACATCTACACCACACAAACAGACTTCTAACATGGGAAGAGTTTAAAGACTAAATGGAAATTCCCAGAAAAATGAGTGGTTCAGATATACCCAATCATGCACTACGCTAAGACCCTTTTAGCACAAAGACAACCACCACTCTAACCAGACTTGAACATTTCAGCATACACACACCCCTAGGTCCCAAGATTACAACTTTACGACATATTTTGATTCCCCACCACTTTATGACCCGATTTTTTTTTATTCCCCCCCCTATTGTGAATACATTAAGCACTGCCAATAGATAACAGATGGAATAGTGGCAGAGTAGTTAACTACCTATAATACATTAAGCACTGCCAATAGATAACAGATGGAATAGTGCCAGTGTAGTTGACTACCTAAAATATACTAGGCACTGCCAATAGGTAACAGATGGAATAGTGGCAGAAGGTCCCTAAGGGAGGATAATTTAAGGATCACTATCGTTATTTATGTTTCATTATTTAAGGTTCTGTAGAGTTATTTAGGAAGGGCTATTATTATTTAGAAGGGGAATTCTTAATTAGGGAGGGGTATTATTATTTAGGAAGGGTATTCTTATTTAGGAAGGGGTATTATTATATAGGGAGGGGTATTATTATTTAGGAAGGGCATTCTTATTTAGTAAGGGGTATTATTATATAGGGAGGGGTATTATTATTTAGGAAGGGGTATTCTTATTGAGGAAGGGGTATTATTATATAGGGAGGGGTATTATTATTAGGAAGGGCATTCTTATTTAGGAAGGGGTATTATTATATAGGGAGGGGTATTATATAGGAAGGGGTATTCTTATTTAGGAAGGGGTATTATCATATAGGGAGGGATAGTCTTAATAGGGAGGGGTATTCCTTAATAGATTAGGATCATAATCTTATAATTACTGTCGCAATTGTAATGAACCATCGGCTATACAGTACAATTGTGATACTCTAGTACCATATGGTACTGTACAGCTGCAAGGTCGGAGGTTTCTGATTCCGCGGGATACTAAAGATGTTATTGAGACACATTTATAGGGCTTTGCACAGAGAGCCATAAACAGCTTTTAACTTCTTAAAGTCATATTAACCCATGTACAAAGGGTTACTGTGACTTTAAGACTTATTTACTTATAGTGGTTGCAGCGGTAGGCAAACCTCGGCAACCTCGGCAAAGTATGTAATAAGCGGATAACGACTCTTTAAGACAGAATCTTTAACGTCAGCAGGCAGCTGGTGTTAAAGTTTTGGAATGGGTAAACCCCATTTGCCATGCACTGAGAGAGGCTATCGGCTCAGTGCATTGCCTAGAGGAGGAAATAAAGAGCGATACCGGCTCTCTGTGCATAGCCCTATTCATTGGGTATCTAAACTGGAGACAGGCTATTATAAAACTACGTTACTGCTAAAATGAGTCTAAATCCTAATGTAATATCAGTCATATCAGCATTGGGTGCACTGTGCTGTTTTCAGAAAGATCCCTTAAAATGAATTTTGAACTCACACATACCCAGTAATATACTTTAAACATCATTGGGGGACATTGCCTGAATAGGCAAACAATGTTTTTTTATGCCTCCTGGTGTTTGTCTGCTGCAACTACATAACAGGAAAGTTTTTCCCCCCCTTAAGTCAATTTGGCCTGAGATTTCTTTTGTGATCTCACAACTGAAGCTTCACCCATCTGTATTTAAACAATAGTAACAATTATTGCATCCCCCCAAATCTGTAATTCCCGGGGAGGTAGGAACAATAACTCATACCTTCCATTTCTACTTACAAATCACAATGTTAAAACTCCACTTTGTCGTGAGACAGTGACTTGTTGATGGATGAGATGAATAGGCAGAAATAGAGAGATACATAGAGAGACACAGGAGTTAACATAGATATTATGTCTCCTCACATAGGTGGTGCATCCTAGGGGTAAGGCCAGACAGGAGCGGAGCTGCAACTTTGGTTAAATTTTCTAGCATATCTAAGGTAAAGACGAGATGCCCAGAGGTAATGACCTAGTGATTTAGGTTCTCGCAATAGGTACATTACAGAGGAGAGTTAGTTCCTCTATTTGATCTTTTTCTCTCTCTACACATCTCTCTCAATAACTTTAGCTATAAATGATTCCCACCCCCCCAAACCCCATTTTCGTATTAACAATAGTTTCCAAAGATGCCCCTGAAGGGACTTACCTGATCCAATCCCTCTCCGCCTAGGCGCCACTCCCTGCTCCTGTTTTGTGCTTGTGTCAAACAAAAACAGGAGCAGGGGGCTTTTGCGGCTGTCAGGCGATTGGGATGTCACGTTGCACCTTTACTGACAGCCGCAACCAGGAAGTGGAACGGCTGTCAGCCACAGAGCAGAGAAGGAGCGGCGAGGGACCAGGTCAGGTAAGAAATCTCAGGGGCATCTTTGGAAATTATTGATAATGCTAAAGTGGAGTTTGGGGGGTGGAGATCATTTATAGAGAAAGTTATTTTATACCTGGACATGCCCTTTAACATCTTGCCTTAGTTTCCTTTTTAATTGTACAAAACCCCAAAATTTTATAGGTTGTGTTAAGATTTTATATCCACTGTATCCTCACATAGCCAAACACACACACACACACACACACATATTCCCACTGTGCACCAACAGGCACACGTTTGCTAGTTTATATATATATGTATATGTGTTTGTGAGAATTGGAAGAAGAATGTGCCATGTAGTTATAACATGAATGTATTTCTTGGTAACTACATGAATAGACCCAATGTCAATTTGGATTAAATATATTACGTCAGGAAAGGGAATGGAGCAATTCATCCCCTTCTAGTGGCTTAAAAATAGAATTTAAAAGTAATCACATTCATTTTCACTCAGGAACACAATTAGCCACCGATAATGAAAAACCATAGAGTATAAAGCAGAAAAGTTAACATACTCAGTGCGAACTCCCGGGCTGTAGAGAGATTATGAAAAGCCATCACAGTTGAAGGTTTGTTTGATTGTAAACTCTGCATTGATCTTTTCTAAATACTGAAACTAAAATGCATTTCCGTTAGTAGCTACTATGTGTCCTGCAGTAGTTCAAGGGCTTAGGGTGAGGTGCGCTGACCAATCAACATGCACTAGAGCCACACTGTGCAGCATTGGCCGTGATATCACTGTCATGGCGGTAATGGGACAGCAAATAGGAGTTTGAGGGGGGGGGGTGAACATTCCATTTATACACTGTAGGCGAACACAGGTGAAATTATGATTTCGCTAAATGATTGGTGAGACAAACCTAAGCAGTTTCCTCCATCTTTATTCTTTAACAGAATTTAGAAAGAACCAATGGTACAGTTGATCTTTTTGCATTTATATTGTGGAATGCTGTAAAAAACTTTTATTAGGTTCCTTATTTACAGTAGGTTTTTAAAATAAGTCCTGTACATGTATTTTATCAATAATAAAAAGATGAGGACTGAGAATGTGGGACCATCCTCTATGGTTATAGAGGATGCCGAAAAGGCTAATGTGCTAAATAGTCCCTACCCCCTGTATTCACTATAAAGAATCCTAGTGCTTTTAGCAGGGACTGTAATAATATGAAGGGTAGAAATGAGAAATATCCAATCTGGCTGACAGAGGATATGGAACGGAAACAATTAGCCAAAGTTAAAACCAATAAAGCCCCAGGACCAGATGGAATACATCCTCGGATCTTAAGAGAGCTAATCTAGTTTTATGGAACCAATACACTAACAAATCTTGGTTGTACGATCAAGCGATTGTCCCAAAAAAAATCCCATTGGGCCGATAACAAAATTTTCGTACAATAATCCATACACAAACTGACGATCGTATGATATCAGGATATCCCAATATCGTACAATTGTGATTGGTGCGTATATGGTCCCCATTAGCCACTGTTTCTTATCTTTTCAGATTTATATTTGTCTGGTGATGTTCCTCTGGATTGGAAAAGAGACTATGTAATACCAATATTCAAAAAAGGTAGTTGTTCACGGCCTGGTAACTATAGACCTGTAAGCCTAACATCAGTGGTGGGAAAAATACAGGAAACTTTGTAACATGATCATATCCTGGGCTTTGTCTCCAGAACTGGTCTGATATGTAGGAGTCAGTGTACATTAAATTGGTTTTTATGAAGAAGTGAGTAAGAATTTGGATTCTAGCATAGCAGGGGATGCAGTATACTTAGACTTTGTTAAAGCTTTCGATATTGTGCCACATATGCTATTTATTAAATAACTAAGATCTGTTGGCCTTAAACATTTGTACATGGGCAGAGAATTTGTTGTTAGATCGCGTACTGAGTAGTTGTCAGTGGAGCTACATCTATTTGATTCAATGTTGATAAATGTAAGGTGATGTATTTGGGGTTTAATAATCCCTGTGCCACCTACACAGTAGTAGTAGTGGCTGTAGTACTATGTTATATACACATAGAAAGGTATATCACTCCCCCAAGTGATTGTCTGCTGCCGACCGTACTGCTCTCCGATCCACATGCAACAGGACACTCCCATTCATTCATTGGGTGTGCAACTCAAATTTCTTTGGAGTGTCCTGTTGCACGTTTTTGTTAATACACAAAGAAAAGGTGACCGCTTCTGGATCCAGGCATACGGGTTCAGAAAGGCTGCATCTCCCCTTGTGGCGTCCTCTGTCTAAGTTCTGGCTCTACCCCAGTCCCGGCAATTGTGGGATTACCCCCTTACAGGGCAAGATAATGGAAGTGCATGAACAGCAACAGCCAAAAAGTGAGAACATTACATGTGGCGTAGCTACAGACTTATGGGCCCTGATGCAAAATTTGGGCATGGGCCCCCCAGGCTCCAACACCGCAAATCTACGCCGCAAACCAAATAATCATTTCCATAAAAACATCCAAATTCATCATTAACATTTTTTTAAAGGCACTCATTTTATAACAGACAAACATACTTTACCCAGACACCTAGCAAAACTATTCAATCAGATTCCAACAGTATTTCTAAACTTAGATCCTCAAACCTTCTAAAATTACTAACCAACTGATGCTAGTAAAATGCTTGGCACAGAGAGTGGTAAAATGCTTTGTATATAACAGCTGGTAAAATAGTTGGCACAAAGACCGGTTAAATGCTTGGCATGCAGACACTGATAAACTGGTTGGGAAACTGGCACTGCACACAGCCAGACACTGGTTAAATGCCTGGAACACAGACAATGGTAAAAATGCTTTGTACACAGACCATTGGTAAAACAGTTGGCACACAGACTGGTTCTTGGCCAAGATCCCTGGTGCGGTCGCATCCCATGCACCCCTGGTAAATACGCCCCAGTGTATTATGCTACATACCCCTGATATTTTGTAGTATAAAAACAAACATTAAAACAGAAAGAGTGTGGAGTGGACTGAAGGGGATAATTGTATTTCTCGACTCAAATAGAGTACATGGAAATTTACCCTTCATCCATTCATTTAAAATTACATTGGATTGGCCTACATATTGAGAGCTGTTTTTGAAATCAGTTGTCCCATTACCCCTATGACTGTTCTATTCCCACCATAGCACAATAAAGGCTTGGAATTAATGTAATTCTACCTTGTTTTAATATTTTATAAGCATTTATTCTGCCAATATGACTTTTTACGAGATGTCATCCTATAAAATACACTTAAATACATTTAGTAAATCTATTTCTTTCATCGCTGTACTTATAAATATATGTAAATGTTGAAAAATAATCAATGAGATCTATAAATGTTTCAGGGGCTTGATACAAACCTACATTGAATTTTAATAGCTCCATAAAGTGACCTGTCTTCCCGTACTGATGCAAAGCTTTAAAGTGCTGGTAAATTCCCACATGTTTAGCAGAAAGTGGTGTTTTTGTTTTACGCATAATATAAATCATCTAATGAGACATAAAGGGCAAAACATTAGGTGAGAGAAACCTAAACCATGGCCCATGGGCACTTTCAATGGCAAGATGAAGAGGGGCACAGGTGAGTATAATTGTCCTTCTTACACATGGAATGTGTGGAAGACATTTCAAGATTTTATTATAGACTAGCCAGTTAAGCCCGTTATAAAAATGGGCGCTAGAGCTACACAGATATCTCTGTCTCTCTCTGTCTCTCTTTGTCTCTCTCTGTCTCTCTTTGTCTCTCTCTCTCTCTCTCCCGATTCAAAGCCATAATCTCGTGGATTCCTGTCTCACTCTTCTGATTCAAAGATTGAAAGCCAGACTCATCATTCACAGACACTTCCCCCTCCGGCCATGCTAAAAGAAAAAAGCCTGGCAACGCGCAAGGTTCCCAGCTACTCCCACTCTCCTCTCACGTCTCCCTCTCTCATCTTACACGCACATGCGCAGAAGAGGAAAAGCCACACACGGATTCACGGACGCAGGTTTAGCCTTTTATTATATAGGATATTAAAGGAGAACCAAAACCAGATTTTTATACTCCACAATCTGAAAATATCCTCTCTAGAAACACCATTAGGGCTAGGCCACACTGTTGCAATTTTTTCTGCAATTTTTTTATAACAGCAATCACGGCAATGCATGCGACTGCGATTTAGTTTGCGATGCGACCACCATTGCAATAACATGCGATTTCGTATCTCAAAAGAAGAAATCGCATGCACAAATGCAGCGATTTGAAAGTGTAAAATCCCACTATAGTAAATGGCATTAAAGTAAATGTAACCCCCTGAAGAACTGGATGAAATAACTGTGTGTATCTACAGTGACTGGCCACACCCCTGACCCTGGTCACATGCTCCCTGGACTAATCTGTCCTTTAAAAGGATTCCTGCAGTATGTTAGGAATGAGCATGTGTAAAGAACTTAATGGTCAGTGACCACACTGTGTGATACTGAGATGTTGGGGAAAAAAACATAAACCCCATGTTAGAAAGGTAAATTTCCCAGGCACCATATCAAAACGAGAGGTGAGACACAGATTACTGCTTTTATATTAAGGTACTCTTCCATCTTAAAGATTGTTGTTATGAGGCTTTAGTTGTCCTTTAACAGAAACAGTTGGTAATGGCCGATCTATCCACCCAGGATCTAAAACCATTGAAGGCAATATACATCAATATAGATGGAGAACTCTAGGGTCTTATGTCTAAATCTTTTATTAGATAAAAAATTCTACACGTTTCAGCCATATTGTTGGCTGTCATCAGGAAGATTATAGAAATTATAATATATTTGGTTTGGACTGCATCAAACAGCCTTTTGGTTGGCTTGAAATCCCTTACACCTCCCATGCTTGGAAGTAAGTTGGAACCTACAGGTCGGATGGTGTATTTGTTGTGTTTACAAATGTGTTCACAGTAAAATGGTAATTCGATTTAATGTTACTAATCTAAAAGAACTAAAAAAATCGAAGTTTTATCTCAAAGAAATATGAACCTTCAGAGTTTGTGGTTTATCAAGAAATCCAACATTAATCCTTGGAAGCAATAATGAGCGCAGCAATTTAATCGCTCCTCGAGAAATGTGTAAATCTCAAAATAAATTACCAAATGAACAAATCAAAATTACCTACAGTCAACAAGAAAACATAATAATAAAGTAACACTAAGAGACACTTTAGGGTTCCCAGCATTGGACTGGTGTTACCAAGAAATGGTATGTCCAAGAGCAAGACAACAAATTAGTTATGTGTAATAGAGTGGGACAATGAATTGCTGCTTATGTTGATTTAGAGACGGGAACTTTCCGTAACACAAGGGATCTCAACTGCAATTACTCTGTTCTAATTAAGTATCCAACCTTTCCCAGAACATATTGAAGATGCCAATAACTATCTATCTTAGGGGGAAAATCTACTTTTGTAGTTCAATTGTTCCAAATGTTAAATCCACTTTTTTCAGGTGGCTCTTACTTGGAACAAGCATGGTTGACTTGTATTCCAGCAAATTCTCTACCCTGCACCTACAAAACTATAAAATATCACTGTAAACGATTATCATGGCAGAGACATGGCAGAAATTGTTTCCAGCTGGGTGGCATGAAAAAGTAGCCGGGTGGGGTAGAACAGGGAAATTTGGTGATATCTGAGATGCTTAACTGTTTTAGTGCCAGCTGACTTTCCTAGAGTATTGGCATTAATAATTTCAGTGCCAGCACTATCCCAGAGTATTGGCATTAAACCTTTAGTGCCAGCTCAATATTACCTTTAACCCTTTCAGCTGCCAGCATTGACATGATATACAGTATGTACCTGCTTTCCATGTCTCCTCCATTGAATTGTTCACTCCTCACCTACTCTAAGTTCTAATTGGAGAGTTGGGTGGAAGGAAGAAAGAGGCAGGGATAGGGATTCACGGCTGCTAGTCACAGGGTCACTGTTATAAAATCTGCAGCAGCTTTACCTGGCATTTTAGAATTGTTCCCCTCAGTAATATTATCTGAGCTCATCCTCCCCCTCCTTCTTCACCTTCAGTTCATTTGTAACATTGTATCCAAGTAGGGAGCTCAGTTCAGGCTCCCTACTCACTACAATGTTAAAAAAAGCTGACGGGAGATGTTAGGGAGAACACTGGGCGGCGGGCGCCCTAGTTCAACATGGGCACCCTAGTTCTTTGCTTAGGTGGCCTATGCCTAAAAACAGCCCTGATTTGAAGCCGCCTTTAAAGGATGAGATAGGTGCAGGGATAATTACCTTTTGAGTGGATCTGAGCACAGAAAATAATAAGGCTGAGAATGGATATTGGTGTCTGTACAAGTCACAAAATTCAATGACAATTTAGCTGCCACATGCTCAAAGCTTACGCTGCATTTTAATCCTGGAGAATATTAATTGACATGTTACTACAGGTTATAAGGATGCTGAGATGGCAAACATACCAAATCATTTTGAAACTGAATATGCAATAGAGAAACCCCAGTCTGACACCACAGATTATAGCAGGGACTGTGTTAACTGGAGACATGGGCTGCATTTACCGAGAGGCATGGCACTATTTTTTGTACTTAAAGGGCATGTCCACCCTTAATATGAAATTTTCCCATATGATGAGGTACCCTCCCCCAGCCCCACCGCTATAAATAATTTCAGAAAGTCCCCATTTCTTCACTTACCTTCTCTCTCTCCTCCGACGCCCGGCCTTCTGCTTGCAAGACACTGCAAGCAGGGGCGGGACCGGCAGCCATGTCCGTGATTGGCTGAGAGGCAGACAATCACGGACGCGGCTGCCGGCTTCTCAGATGAGCCGGGGGAGAGAGGGAAGGTAAGTACAGTTCTGGTCACTTTCTAAAAATAATTTTTATGCGGTTGGGGCTGGGGGAAGTTGTTCTATTACATGCCATGGGGTTTTATGCTAGGGGGAGGGATAGCAAAACGGGAGGAGAGGGAGGGAGAGGGAGGGGGAAAGGGCTGCAGTACGCATGGCAAACTTCTCCCGGAGGCCAGGTAGGAGGCAGAGTCCTATATGGACTCTGCTATCCTCCTGGTGGCAGTTTTTGGGACTTTGGGGGGGGACTACAGAGAAACCTTATGAGCTGGGATGTGAGTAAGTATTAAACTACACTCAATGATGGGGCCATTAGTGGGGGGGATTATAGTTTTGGGGGTGGACATGCCCTTTAAAGTCGCGATAACCGATTTAATATCATTTTGCACCAGCACTAGCGTGGGTATCGCCAAAGACACCTCCTCAGCTTGTGCAACCTATTTATGTAGTGGTTGTGCCATATGTTTGCACAATGGGTAGTACCCAATCGCAATTTACCCAGAGTCACAACCAAGAGTTATCAAGAACAGTTTGTTTGCCATTGTTCGCTTTATGTCTGTAGATATCCTGTGTAATCCCAATTTAAAATAAGTATACACAATCTGTTTATAATGAAAGTGAAATTAAATCTGTGATGGTAAATATTAGGGATTCACTGGGCTCCAACCTGAACTTGGTGAAAACTCCTGGTTTTATCATTCCAAATTCCACTGGTCTAAACTACCAATGGAATGGGCGACTCGGGACTAACAAAATTTCTTAGTTTTGAGGAGTTTTGAATTTTTTGATTGGCTGAACCGAAACTACGTTCCTGAACGGCAGATTGTATTTTATTTGCTACCCACCGCAGTGCTTATGTTCTTGTGATCACCACTGTTGCGGGCCTGTTGAGCTGTGTGCACACACAAGCGTAAGTTTAAAGGGAACTCTGCCCAGAATGGTTCATTAATACTAGTACAGATACTGGAAAGTTTCCATAAATATTAATTTATTCAAATGCTATATGAACAAATATAAGTACTCAGGAATAGCATCGGTGTGGCACACTTAGATTTAGCTAAAGCTTTTGTAGGCGACTAAGATGGCTGAACTTCATAAAATTTGGTCCTTTCTTGTTCTTTCGAACTTCAGTTTCGAAAGTTTAAAGTTAAATTGAACCCATTAAAGTCATTGTGGAGTGATAGTTCGAAATGTCCGAGTGATTTACAGCTAAACAAGGGTAACTTACTTAAATGGCTGTGGCACCTCGGAAATGGTCTGGGGAACACATCACTATCACCAAAACCTGTTTAAAACACCTTAAACACGAGCGGGCAATTGTCGGGTTTTGCGCAAGCTACATTCGAGGGTAAGGGCCAATTCGAGGGTTACAGAATAATATTTTCGAGGGTTACTAAGAATAGAACTATAATTTTGAGGGTTACTGAAATCGAATGATATTCGATAATTCTCGAAACAGCGACGACGAACGAATAAAGAATTGGTCAATAGATTGTGTAGAGAGAGTAGTTGTCAATGGAATATCAATGGAATAAATGTACGTATTATTGGGACAATTTATTTATGTTGTTTACCAATAACTGTTCATTAATGATACAATGCTATTGGCATTATGAAGTCAATCCTTATCTTTTGTAGTCAGTTTGAAGACATTTCGCTAGTCATCCGACTGGATCTCTCAATTCAGAATGATTTGTACAAGAATCTGTGGCAATTATTTACCCTGGAAAGTCACCATTAGCGTATGACAGCCAGGTGTTAGGGACCTTCTGATGCATAACCATGATATACCATGATATACCATGATCTACCATGACTTGATGATAAGCAAGTGCAATCCTTGTAAAAGATCTTTATTATGTGTTAAAATGGGCAGCAAAGTGGCAGATGAGGTGATACATTTAAAGGACAACTAACACCCACCTCACCCTCGCTCCTCTTCCTCCATAGCAGCATAGTACCCAGGGTGAGGACCTAAAATCACTAAGTCCTCACCCTGGGTACTTTCCCTAACTCCTGCACTACTTACCGCAAACTGCTTCACCACCGATTGCTCCCTCCTCCCGCTCTTCCTGCTTCAGTGACAGATCGCGAGGCAGCCAATAGGAAATATGCTCTGCAAGGAGGCGTGTCTTCCAATTGGCTGCCTCGCAACTGTCACTGACAGTAGAAGAGAGGTGGAACAGTGTGGATCAGCAAGCAGATTTGCGGTAAGTAGTGCAGGAGTTAGGGAAAGTCCCAGGGTTAGGACTTAGCGATTTTAGGTCCTCACCCTGGGTACATGCTGCAGTGGATCGGAAAAGGTGAGATAATTGTCCTTTAAGTGTACTGTACAAATCATTGTGCTGCTTATATTTTGAATAAGCACTTAGAAGTTTTAAACCAGGCTTAGTGAGTGTACAATCCAGACAGCTAGAGCTGCAATACTTGTCTTCTTTAAAGAGAGGTTTTGATTCAGGGACCGTGTTATAAAATGGAGACGTGCCTGGTAAGCTGTGTTATAGGTACATACCGATGCTACAGCTTTTAAATTAGCTCCCTTAGATTAGAAGAGAATTTAATTTGAATTCAATTTAGTATTGAAGTTGGGGAACTATGCTCTGTGTAAAACACACTCGCCTGAGAAACAGAATATCAAGCTAGAAAAAGATTAAGTAATTGTATAATCCCTTACCTGAAATGAGATTGACAGACCTCTGTAGGAGAAGGCGACACAGAGAGTAATGGAATATTAGTAATTATGTAAATAAGTCTATTTTTTACACGTCCTTGGTCATTCCATAGTTCCATAGTGTTATAAAAATAGCTATCGGAATGGAAAGGAAGCAGCAGGTAGGATTTATGGAGATTGAATAAATCACAGTTAATATCAAATAAGCCAGACCTGAAATAGAAAACAACTCAAGTTTTCTTTTCAAACCAACGATACACCAGATGTTCCCATGCTTTTTATAAACAGCCTATTAGTCATTCTCCAGAACTGATCATTCAACAGCTGAAAGGCTTGAGAGTTACATAATGGAAAAAGGAAACTAGGAACACGAACACCTCACAGGACATCAAAAAAGGTCTTTAAATGAAAAGAATTTGGGGTTGTTTTCTTTTTTTATTAGTATTTTTTCTAATATATTTCTAACAAACAACATTTTCCCTGCTTTCCAAGGGCTAGGCCAAACTGGCGCGTGTCTCACACGCTTACAATCCGTGAGTGTGTGAGAAACTGCAATCTGTTGTGCGTTTTGCTGCAATATGTTTTCAGACCAATCATGTTTTTTATGTGAATCAAAAAGAAAAGGACAAGTTTGTGTATATTACCTGCGATCCTGCCACCGCGTATTTCCACAAGAGAGTCGGTCCGAATAAAGTCCGGAGTACTCCAAGAAGTCAGCAAAATGTGAAAGAACGGACCAGGACTCCATCCCATCACTTGGATAAAATGTAACTTTTATTCGACCGATGATTTAAAAACCCTGACGCGTTTCATAGTCATCAGAGGAGTTTTTAGTGAATCGCATGCTCTCCGAAATGAAATATTAGTGTAATCGCAAATGGACAGAAACATACGTGAGCAAATAACATTGGCGCTTGCTCATTTCACGTGCGTACCGCAGTGTGTGGCCGCAGCCTCTGACTATAGACTATTCCATCTCCCCTGGTATAAAGTATAGAGTGATGTGTCCTGGTTTGGAAACAAACCCCGTTTAGATACAGAACTGATGGTTTGAAAATCTGCAGATTCTACAGTTTCCAACATTTCCGAAAATTGCAATTTAAGTTTGAAAATTTGGAAAATTCGGATTTAATTGGGTTTGAACTGGATTTTTGGAACTTCAAAAGGTTCGTGGAACTGCTTTTCTAAGAAAACTCGTCACTATACATACGTACAGTCGAGATGTCTGAACTTCCATTCCGCTCGAGATTCACGGACTTTCGAAAGAAATCTGAATTCAAAATTCTGCCAATTTTGCCATTAAAGTCAATGGGGAAAGAAGTTTGGATATTTTCACCTAAAATAAGGAATTATAGCAGTTGTAACTTACCGTAAATGCCTCTGGGACCTGGGAAATGGTCCGAAAGCACAGGTGATCTACCATTTCCGCCAGCCGTTTTCGGTAATCCTTGAACAGCCGATTCAGAATCCCCGAACATTTGAGGATTCTTGAATCGCCGTTCAGGAAAGTCCTGGGTCCGGATGTTTTGGGGGTCCCGCAGCTCAACCTGGGCCCCCTCCCAGCTCCTTAGATGAACCATTGTGGCCTTTACAAGGACCTTCAGACCCCCCCCCTCCCCAGCACTTATAAGTGTCCATGTGGCCCTTGGAAGGGCCTTTGTGGCACTGACAAGTTCCTTTGGGGCTAAAGGATCTCGCAGCTCAAACCAGGACCCCCTCCCTGGCACTTATAAGTGCCCTTGTGGCCCTTAGAAGGGCCCTTGTGGCACGACAAGTGCCCTTTGGGGCTTAAAGGGTCCTGCAGCCATCACTGTAATGGCTTCTGAGCTCTGCGGGTTTGCACCTCTTTATTTAGGTTTGCTGAAGGACCAAATGAATTGAGATTGGTTAATATTTCAATGCTTGCAATAATGATCACACAGTAACCAATCATATTGAATAATAAAATTCAAATATGATTGGTTATGTCACAATGTTGGTTACCATTAGGCACAAGGCATGCACCTAGCACCTGAGGTTGAGGGGCGGCTGTCAATCTCCTCCCACCAATCCAGCCCCTTTATAGTCTATTTTCTTCCCCAAAAAAGAGAAAATGGGTGTGGTTTAGGGGTGTGGTCTGTGTTTAGGAGTGGAGCTAAGGGTGCCAGGCTCTTAAGGCCTACAGGCTCCTGAGGTGTAAATCCAGCCCTGGTTAATGTGTGATCATATGATTGCAACATTGAAATATAACCAATCACAATTCGATTTGGACCTTTAGCAAACCCATATAAAGAGGTGCAAATCTCGGGGAGCTCAGAAGTCATCACAGTTATGGCAGAAGAAAGAAGACCAACACCGGCAATGTTGCCAGCGCTGGCGGTGTCTTCTGGTGTCACTGAGGAGAAGACACGCCCCCAAGGGCTCTTCTATGCTATGGGACCCCTTAAGCTCCAAAAGGCACTTGTAAGTGCCACAAGGGCCCTTCTAAGGTCCACAAGGACACTTATAAGTGCCGGGAGAGGGTGTTTAAGGATCGAGCTGCAGGATTCCTTACACCCCAGAGGGCCCTTGTAAGGGCCACAATGGTCTTTCTAAGGACCCAGGAGAGGTCTCGGTTGACTGCGGGACTCGGCCGTTCAGATATCCTCGGCTGTCCAAAGATTACCGAACAGCCTCGAACGTTTGAGGATTTTTGAAAATTTCTGATGAAGGGACGAACTCACGGGTCTTAATATTTCATCCGAACATATATGAGACATAAATCTTTTTTCAGCTGAGCTGTCCATTAGCCATTTGTATATTGTATGTACGAAGGATGTAAATAAATGGGAAAATAACTGTGTGATTACTGTACAAAATATTATACGGGCTTCAAATGTCTCAATGTATACCTTTATTTAGAGAGACTGGTGAGTTTCGTCCGGGACAAAGTTCTGAAAATCCGGTTTGAATTGGATTTTTCAATACACACTTTCAATTTCTCGATAGACATTTTCGATTTTGCGCTAGAATTTTGCAATAGACATTTTTCCCAAAAGCATTTGTGATTTCTCGATAGACTTTTTTAATTTTCCGATAGAAATTTTCGATTTATTTGATAGAAATTTTCGATAGAAATTTTCGATTTTTCAAAAGGCATTTTCAATTTGTCGATAGACATTCGGATTTCTCGTTTTTCCGATAGAATTTTCAATTTCTCAATATACATTTTCGATTTTTTCAATATTAATTTAGATTTTTCAATAGACATTTTAATTTCTCGTTAGACATTTTTGATTTTCTTACAGAAATCTTTGATTTTTCAATAGACATTTTTATGATTTTCTGATTCTTCGATAGGATTTTTGATTTTCCAATAGAGTTTTTGAATTTCAATAGACATTTTTAATTTCTCAACAGACATTTTTGATTTTTTCAATATGAATTTTGGAGGAGTTATTTATAAACTATACAGAATGGAATGATATTATGAATCTAAATATCTTACATTCCTAAAAAGGGCATGTCCACCCCCAAACTATAATCCCCCCCATTAATGGCCCCACCATGTAGTGTATTGTAATCTTACCTCACATTCCAGCTCCATAGGGTTCTCCTGTAGACCCCCCCCTAAAGTCCCAAAACTGTCCACCAGGAGGCAGCAGGGCTCTGCCTGCTACCTGCCTCCGTAGATATTTGTCTCGTACTGCAGCCCTTCAAAACAGAATTAATCCCCATCTCACCTTGCTCTACAATAGAATACTACAAGGAACAGAACAAATACCCCAGAATCTGCTACAGCTAATATCGTAGAACCCAAAACCCGGAAAAGACACCACCCAATGCAAAAACTATCCGCCAATCGCTCTCATTAATATAGACCTAAACTACTATCTAAAATCATAGCACCGTATAAACTCATTCTACCACGCTTAATTCACCCCGACCAATGTGGTTTTATACCCGGTAGACAAACCACTGACAATATAGAAAGACATTGCAACTACTCAATATAACTCACACAAACAATCTCCCATCTGCTTTCCTGGCTCTTGATGCCGAAAAGGCATTTGACCGCATAGATTGGAACTATCTACAAGAAGTATTAAAATCCTTTCAATTCCCCCCAAATTTTTATCATTAATATCAGCCCTATACTCAAGACCATTAGCCAAAGTAAACAATATGGGATTTATCCGAGGAGTTTCCAATATTAAATGGAACAAGACAGGGTTGTCCCTTATCCCAGGGATAGGCAACCAGTAGATCTCCAGATGTTTGAAAACTCAACTCCCAGCATTCCCAACTCCAGAATCCTTATAGAGGAATGCTGGGAGTTGTAGTTTCAAACATCTGGAGATCTACTGGTTGCCTATCCCTGCCTTATCCCCATTACTGTTCTCACTTTGTATAGAACCTCTTGCCAACATATAAGACTTAACCAACATATAACTGGCATACAAATAGGTTTCTCAGAATTCAAAATAACATTATTCGCAGACGACACCCTTTCACTCTAAGCAACCCGCTTACCTCACTCCCACATCTCTACAATCAGCTATCACAATTTAGTGAAGCACCTGGCTTTAAATTCAACCCCACAAAAACAATACCTAAACCAAATAGCCATATCACACCATGCTTGAAAACTTATCGAACTAAATTTTGATCTAACATGGACAGAAAAACCGTTACCATACCTAGGTACCCCCTGTGTTCAACCCCACAAAATTTACACAGCAAACTACACACCAATTTTCAAACTACTGAAAGCTCTCCTCCAATAAACTCTCTCTATTTGGCCAATCCACGCTGTTAAAATGACCCTTTTACCCAAGCTCTTATACCTTTTTTTATGCTACGACCCAGAAAAATGGGCGGAGCAGCCCCCCCTCTCTCCACCATACCACTTGGCAGCCAGGATAGCCCAAACCCTACAATGGCATGACTCACCCAGCAAAAATAGATGGGTAAATTGAAAACCAACTCATCACAGACACCCACCAGATACCATCCTCTGGCTATTCCCAATACGACATCTAAAACACCCCACCCATACTAAAATATACACTACATACCTGGCAACACATGATCTCACTATACAAACACACAAACCCATATTCTCCACTAACACCTATCTTTCATAACCCAAACTTCCTCCCCCCCATAATGGATCAGGGGTGGTCGGCCTGGAGAGTCATCACCAAAATAAACACTCTACACCACACAACAGACTTCTAACATGGGAAGAGTTAAAGATTAAATGGAAATTCCCAGAAATGAGTGGTTCGATATACCCAAATCATGCACTACCTAAGACCCTTTTAGCAAAAGACAACCACCCACTCTAACCAGACTTGAACATTTCGCATACACACACACCAGGTCCCAAAGCATTACACCCTTATACGATATTTTGATAACTACCAGGACACCAGAGAAACTTATGGTCCAATGTCAATGGGAAACCAGGCTGGCTCAACTCTCTCAACAGAGAATTGGAATCAGATATTTATAAATATGCGCAAATGCTCTGTTAATACTCTAATACAAGAAAAGAACTTAAAATCCTCAACAACAAAGGTAATAAACTACTGCATTATATATGTGCCTGTACCAGATGCACAATAGCAGCAACCTGGAAATCTCCAGCCCCAACTTATCAACAGCTAAAAAACAAAATCACATGGGTCTACCAAACTGAATATCTGCTACATGCCGCTAAAGGAACAATAGATACATTTATGAATATTTGGGATATTTGGTGTCTGAGGATGGAGGAGGAGACCTAATCTGCAAAACATCTTTAAACATAATCAAACCATAAATTCAACCACAGCAAGCCCGGAGAAAAGGACAATTTTGTTTTAAATGTTATTTTTATTTAATAATATTGCACTATCTACAAGTTATAACCTTTATATAAGTATATAAAATAGGAAGCTATGTCATTTTCATAATACTGTAACCAAAACTGAATATATTTCCTTTTCTCTTTATTTTATTGTTAAATATGTCTAAAACTACAATAAAATTTATTGAGAAAAAAAAAGAAAAGACCAAGCAAGCACCAGAACAGCACAGAATAAAGCCTGCATGCCCCTGGTGGTGGATAGGCACAATGAGTATTTAAAGAATTTAATATATGGAAGTGTCAATTTTTTTACAGAGACCTTGATCTTAACCTATTTATTTTTGTTTTTAACCCTTGCCCTACCAATACCCCCAAGCGCAAGCAAGAAACTTATAGAACCGTACACCTGCCCCCTTCTGAGCCCTAAGAACGGCTGTGGACTGTCCAAGAAACATTCATGCAGAAGCTGAAATCTCTCCACTCCTTCCCCTGCTGGCTTCTATGACTTTGCTTCTACATAAGCTGGGTCCACATGTGAAAGGTAATTTTCTAAAGATCCCTCTACACGCAGATGTAAAGCTTTGGGAGAATGCTCGGGACAAGCAAATTTCTGGGCATTTCTGAATGTCAGTCGGCCTCTTACATGGACGATACTGTCAGACAAAATGTCATGGTGGTCACGGGCTGGTTACATGTATCAGCATGTATCCGCATGTATCCTGGTGATCACATGCTGGTTAAGGGTTGCCACCGTTTTGCTAAAGCAAACCCAAACACGTGGGAGGAGCTTGAAGCACGTCACGCTGCGCACAAGTAACGTGGATTAAGTTGGTGTGGCTTATTGGGAGTGAATGTTAAAAAATGTATGCACTAAGAGCCACTACTGGTGAAATGCACCAACAATGTTCAAGGTGCACTCTGATCTTGAACCATTGTAGGACTTTAAACACCAGCTAGGGGGCAAAAAGTCCCAAAAGGCAAGCCGGTGACATCCTTGCGGTGGCTACACTGGTAAATTTTTCCTTAATTACGCAGCCGCAGCATAGAAGTTAAACTCGCACTAACTGGTATAACATCTTTTAGCCGGAGTTTAACTTCACTTTTTAGCTTCCTCTCTACGGGTGTCCCATAAGTTTTTTTTTTTCACTTTATTTATATTCAATATTTACTACCTACCTATGGCACTCTACTGTTCCCTACTATTACCCATGGGCCTCTATCTTGTTCCGTACTACCTACCCATGGGCCTCTACTGTTCCTACTATTTACCCATGGGCCTCTACTGTTCCCTACTATTTACCCATGGGCCTCTACTGTTCCCTACTATTTACCCATGGCCTCTACTGTTCCCTACTATTTACCCATGGGCCTCTACTGTTCCGTACTACCCCCATGGGAACTCTACTGTTCCCTACTACCTACCCATGGGATCTACTGTTCCCTACTACCTACCCATGGGCCTCAGCTCATTTTGAATCTTTATCTGCAACTATTTTCTTGATGATCTGTGACAGGGGTAAATACCAGTTAGTTATCCAGATGGTTTAAAAAAACTACAACTCCCTGCATGTACCTATAGCCAAGGAATGCTGGGATTTTCTGACATCTGGAGATCACTGGTTACCTATCTATGATTTTATTGTCCGGGAGAATATACATTTTAACCTCCGCCCACTGTGTAAACTTGCATTATGGGAGACAGTAAGTTACAATGAGCAGGTACGATAACAGATGATTATGGTAGGGTAGGTGGAGCTGCAGTGAAATACCCACATCTTTATATACACCTTGTTTTTAAAATTCACAACAATATTAATGTTATTGATTAAGTGGCTGCCGATGATTATATTGGCGCTATGCAATAAAACGTGGGGTTTGGATACATTTTGGCACTCGCCCTCTAAAAGGTTCGCCATCACTGGAATATATACAGCATTTGACAGCATCCCCTCATGTGGGCACATCTGATCACATGCTGATCACATGCTGGTTACATGCTGATCACATGCTGATCACATGCTGGTTACATGCTGGTCACATGCTGGTTGCATGCTGGTCACATGCTGTTTTTTGTGACATCATGTCTTATGGTGGTCACATGCTGTTCCATGTGACAATTGCATCATGTTATTGTGATGTCATAATGAGTATATATCAGCATCACTTGTACCTTGAACCATTGCGTTGTTGCTGAGCTGCGATAGTCACTCGTGGCTGCTCTGTTGTGAACATTAAACGTATATCTGGCGATTCATTGGTAAGTAGAAACTACGTATAGAGACAATAGGAAATTGTTTATTGTTTTATATGGAGGGTGCTGTTAGACGATTTATATAGAAACTAGTCAGTTAACCTGTTATATAAATATGGCCGCAAGACATAGAGTCTCTCCCTCTCCCCCCTCTCTCTCCTCCCCCTCTCTCTCTCCCTGTCTCTCTCTCTCTCCCTCCCCTCTCTCTCTCCCTCTCCCTCCTCTCTCTCTCTCTCTCTCTCTCTCTCCCCTCCCCCTCACTCCCTCTCTCTCTGTGGCAGGGCAGGGCAAGGGGAGAGTGGGTGGGGCAGTGGGTGGGAATAGGCATGTGGGAGCTTCAGTGTCAGGTTGCCATGGTAACTGGAGGACCATTGGTGAGATGGTGCTGGAGACACAATGTCATTATCCTATTGGGAGATTCATTTACAATTCTACTGTTAGATCACAGTCCCCTCCCACTCATCCTCCTTGCCTAGCTCTCACAGTGAACCATTGAGGCCAACCCTGCTCTATACCTGCTTCATATAAATTATATTAAAGGGGAACTGTTCATTGTCACACTGAGTGGGGTAAACTGGTTGTAAAGCAAGGACTGGGGCAATGGGCAGAGGATCAGTTCCCTGGGGCTGGAATCCCAAACTCACATCTACAGATGCATTAATATTTACACATGTGCGATCGTGGGTGCTGACCCGTGACGCACGATGTGTACGACGCCCATTTCGGGTGATAATCGGCCATTGTATGGGAATTTTATCGGCCGAAATGGGCGCTCTTTCGGGATCTGCCTGGCGGATCGGGCAATGATCCCAGAACAAATGGCAGTTTCGGCCTATAAAGTTCCCATACACGGCCAATCATCACCGAAATGGCCGTCGTACATAGTGCATCACGGGTCGGCACCCACGATCGCACTTGTGTATGAACCTTAACACTGGGAGGGATTTGGGGGGTGGGAAGGCAGAATTAATCTCTGCAGAGAGCAACTGGGATACTGTAAGGCTGGGTCCAGACTGCTGAATTTTTTCGCCTCGACGACTGTTCGCCACAATGAGCGCCGGCAGTTTCCCACATCCTCCCCCTCCTTCCTTCACCTTCAGTTCATTTGTAACATTGTATCCAAGTAGAGGGAGCTCAGTTCAGGCTCCCTACTCACTACAATGTTAAAAAAAGCTGACAGGGAGATGTTAGGGAGAACACTGGGCGGCGGGCGCCCTAGTTCAACATGGGCACCCTAGTTCTTTGCTTAGGTGGCCTATGCCTAAAAACAGCCCTGATTTGAAGCCGCCTTTAAAGGATGAGATAGGTGCAGGGATAATTACCTTTTGAGTGGATCTGAGCACAGAAAATAATAAGGCTGAGAAATGGATTATTGGTGTCTGTTACAAGTCACAAAATTCGAATGACAATTTAGCTGCCACATGCTCAAAGCTTACGCTGCATTTTAATCCTGGAGAATATTAATTGACATGTTACTACAATGGTTATAGAGGATGCTGAGATGGCAAACATACCAAATGGGAAACTGCCGGCGCTCATTGTGGCGAACAGTCGTCGAGGCGAAAAAATTCAGCAGTCTGGACCCAGCCTTACAGTATCCCAGTTGCTCTCTGCAGAGATTAATTCTGCCTTCCCACCCCCCAAATCCCTCCCAGTGTTAAGGTTCATACACAAGTGCGATCGTGGGTGCCGACCCGTGATGCACTATGGTACGACGGCCATTTCGGTGATGATTGGCCGTGTATGGGAACTTTATAGGCCGAAACTGCCATTTGTTCTGGGATCATTGCCCGATCCGCCAGGCAGATCCGAAAGAGCGCCCATTTCGGCCGATAAAATTCCCATACAATGGCCGATTATCACCCGAAATGGGCGTCGTACACATCGTGCGTCACGGGTCAGACCCACGATCGCACATGTGTATGAATATTAATGCATCTGTAGATGTGAGTTTGGGATTCAGCCCCAGGGAACTGATCCTCTGCCCATTGCCCCAGTCTTGCTTTACAACCAGTTTACCCCACTCAGTGTGACAATGAACAGTTCCCCTTTAATATAATTTATATGAAGCAGGTATAGAGCAGGGTTGGCCTCAATGGTTCACTGTGAGAGCTAGGCAAGGAGGATGAGTGGGAGGGGACTGTGATCTAACAGTAGAATTGTAAATGAATCTCCCAATAGGATAAAACTGACATTGTGTCTCCAGCACCATCTCACCAATTGGTCCTCCAGTTACCATGGCAACCTGACACTGAAGCTCCCACATGCCTATTCCCACCCACTGCCCCACCCACTCTCCCCTTGCCCTGCCCTGCACAGAGAGAGAGGGAGTAGGGGGAGGGGAGAGAGAGAGAGAGAGAGAGAGAGAGGAGGGAGAGGGAGAGAGAGAGGGGAGGGAGAGAGAGAGAGAGAGGGAGAGAGAGGGGGGAGGAGAGAGAGGGGGGAGAGAGAGAGACTCTATGTCTTGCGGCCATTTTATATAACAGGTTAACTGACTAGTTTCTATATAAATCGTCTAACAGCACCCTCCATATAAAACAATAAACAATTTCCTATTGTCTCTATACGTAGTTTCTACTTACCAATGAATCGCCAGATATACGTTTAATGTTCACAACAGAGCAGCCACGAGTGACTATCGCAGCTCAGCAACAACGCAATGGTTCAAGGTACAAGTGATGCTGATATATACTCATTATGACATCACAATAACATGATGCAATTTGTCACCTGGAACAGCATGTGACCACCATAAGACATGATGTCACAAAAAAACAGCATGTGACCGCATGCAACCAGCAGTGATCAGACATGTAACCAGCATGTGATCAGCATGTGATCAGCATGTAACCAGCATGTTGTGATTCAGCATGTGATCAGATGTGCCCACCATGAGGGGATGCTGTCAAATGCTGTATATATTCCAGTGATGGCGAACCTTTTAGAGGGCGAGTGCCAAAATGTATCCAAACCCCACGTTTTATTGCATAGCGCCAATATAATCATCGGCAGCCACTTAATCAATAACATTAATATTGTTGTGAATTTTAAAAACAAGGTGTATATAAAGATGTGGGTATTTCACTGCAGCTCCACCTACCCTACCATAATCATCTGTTATCGTACCTGCTCATTGTAACTTACTGTCTTCCCCATAATGCAAGTTTACACAGTGGGCGGAGGTTAAAATGTATATTCTCCCGGACAATAAAATCATAGATAGGTAACCAGTGATCTCCAGATGTCAGAAAATCCCAGCATTCCTTGGCTATAGAGTACATGCAGGGAGTTGTAGTTTTTTAAACCATCTGGATAATAATGGTTATTTACCCCTGTCACAGATCATCAAGAAAATAGTTGCAGATAAAGATTCAAAATGAGCTGAGGCCCATGGGTAGGTAGTAGGGAACAGTAGATCCATGGGTAGGTAGTAGGGAACAGTAGAGTTCCCATGGGGGTAGTACGGAACAGTAGAGGCCCATGGGTAAATAGTAGGGAACAGTAGAGGCCATGGGTAAATAGTAGGGAACAGTAGAGGCCCATGGGTAAATAGTAGGGAACAGTAGAGGCCCATGGGTAAATAGTAGGAACAGTAGAGGCCCATGGGTAGGTAGTACGGAACAAGATAGAGGCCCATGGGTAATAGTAGGGAACAGTAGAGTGCCATAGGTAGGTAGTAAATATTGAATATAAATAAAGTGAAAAAAAAAAACTTATGGGACGACCCGTAGAGAGGAAGCTAAAAAGTGAAGTTAAACTCCGGCTAAAAGATGTTATACCAGTTAGTGCGAGTTTAACTTCTATGCTGCGGCTGCGTAATTAAGGAAAAATTTACCAGTGTAGCCACCGCAAGGATGTCACCGGCTTGCCTTTTGGGACTTTTTGCCCCCTAGCTGGTGTTTAAAGTCCTACAATGGTTCAAGATCAGAGTGCACCTTGAACATTGTTGGTGCATTTCACCAGTAGTGGCTCTTAGTGCATACATTTTTTAACATTCACTCCCAATAAGCCACACCAACTTAATCCACGTTACTTGTGCGCAGCGTGACGTGCTTCAAGCTCCTCCCACGTGTTTGGGTTTGCTTTAGCAAAACGGTGGCAACCCTTAACCAGCATGTGATCACCAGGATACATGCGGATACATGCTGATACATGTAACCAGCCCGTGACCACCATGACATTTTGTCTGACAGTATCGTCCATGTAGAGGCCGACTGACATTCAGAAATGCCCAGAAATTTGCTTGTCCCGAGCATTCTCCCAAAGCTTTACATCTGCGTGTAGAGGGATCTTTAGAAAATTACCTTTCACATGTGGACCCAGCTTATGTAGAAGCAAAGTCATAGAAGCCAGCAGGGGAAGGAGTGGAGAGATTTCAGCTTCTGCATGAATGTTTCTTGGACAGTCCACAGCCGTTCTTAGGGCTCAGAAGGGGGCAGGTGTACGGTTCTATAAGTTTCTTGCTTGCGCTTGGGGGTATTGGTAGGGCAAGGGTTAAAAACAAAAATAAATAGGTTAAGATCAAGGTCTCTGTAAAAAAATTGACACTTCCATATATTAAATTCTTTAAATACTCATTGTGCCTATCCACCACCAGGGGCATGCAGGCTTTATTCTGTGCTGTTCTGGTGCTTGCTTGGTCTTTTCTTTTTTTTTCTCAATAAATTTTATTGTAGTTTTAGACATATTTAACAATAAAATAAAGAGAAAAGGAAATATATTCAGTTTTGGTTACAGTATTATGAAAATGACATAGCTTCCTATTTTATATACTTATATAAAGGTTATAACTTGTAGATAGTGCAATATTATTAAATAAAAATAACATTTAAAACAAAATTGTCCTTTTCTCCGGGCTTGCTGTGGTTGAATTTATGGTTTGATTATGTTTAAAGATGTTTTGCAGATTAGGTCTCCTCCTCCATCCTCAGACACCAAATATCCCAAATATTCATAAATGTATCTATTGTTCCTTTAGCGGCATGTAGCAGATATTCAGTTTGGTAGACCCATGTGATTTTGTTTTTTAGCTGTTGATAAGTTGGGGCTGGAGATTCCAGGTTGCTGCTATTGTGCATCTGGTACAGGCCACATATATAATGCAGTAGTTTATTACCTTTGTTGTTGAGGATTTTAAGTTCTTTTCTTGTATTAGAGTATTAACAGAGCATTTGCGCATATTTATAAATATCTGATTCCAATTCTCTGTTGAGAGAGTTGAGCCAGCCTGGTTTCCCATTGACATTGGACCATAAGTTTCTCTGGTGTCCTGGTAGTTATCAAAATATCGTATAAGGGTGTAATGCTTTGGGACCTGGTGTGTGTGTATGCGAAATGTTCAAGTCTGGTTAGAGTGGGTGGTTGTCTTTTGCTAAAAGGGTCTTAGGTAGTGCATGATTTGGGTATATCGAACCACTCATTTCTGGGAATTTCCATTTAATCTTTAACTCTTCCCATGTTAGAAGTCTGTTGTGTGGTGTAGAGTGTTTATTTTGGTGATGACTCTCCAGGCCGACCACCCCTGATCCATTATGGGGGGGAGGAAGTTTGGGTTATGAAAGATAGGTGTTAGTGGAGAATATGGGTTTGTGTGTTTGTATAGTGAGATCATGTGTTGCCAGGTATGTAGTGTATATTTTAGTATGGGTGGGGTGTTTTAGATGTCGTATTGGGAATAGCCAGAGGATGGTATCTGGTGGGTGTCTGTGATGAGTTGGTTTTCAATTTACCCATCTATTTTTGCTGGGTGAGTCATGCCATTGTAGGGTTTGGGCTATCCTGGCTGCCAAGTGGTATGGTGGAGAGAGGGGGGGCTGCTCCGCCCATTTTTCTGGGTCGTAGCATAAAAAAAGGTATAAGAGCTTGGGTAAAAGGGTCATTTTAACAGCGTGGATTGGCCAAATAGAGAGAGTTTATTGGAGGAGAGCTTTCAGTAGTTTGAAAATTGGTGTGTAGTTTGCTGTGTAAATTTTGTGGGGTTGAACACAGGGGGTACCTAGGTATGGTAACGGTTTTTCTGTCCATGTTAGATCAAAATTTAGTTCGATAAGTTTTCAAGCATGGTGTGATATGGCTATTTGGTTTAGGTATTGTTTTTGTGGGGTTGAATTTAAAGCCAGGTGCTTCACTAAATTGTGATAGCTGATTGTAGAGATGTGGGAGTGAGGTAAGCGGGTTGCTTAGAGTGAAAGGGTGTCGTCTGCGAATAATGTTATTTTGAATTCTGAGAAACCTATTTGTATGCCAGTTATATGTTGGTTAAGTCTTATATGTTGGCAAGAGGTTCTATACAAAGTGAGAACAGTAATGGGGATAAGGCAGGGATAGGCAACCAGTAGATCTCCAGATGTTTGAAACTACAACTCCCAGCATTCCTCTATAAGGATTCTGGAGTTGGGAATGCTGGGAGTTGAGTTTTCAAACATCTGGAGATCTACTGGTTGCCTATCCCTGGGATAAGGGACAACCCTGTCTTGTTCCATTTAATATTGGAAACTCCTCGGATAAATCCCATATTGTTTACTTTGGCTAATGGTCTTGAGTATAGGGCTGATATTAATGATAAAAATTTGGGGGGAATTGAAAGGATTTTAATACTTCTTGTAGATAGTTCCAATCTATGCGGTCAAATGCCTTTTCGGCATCAAGAGCCAGGAAAGCAGATGGGAGATTGTTTGTGTGAGTTATATTGAGTAGTTGCAATGTCTTTCTATATTGTCAGTGGTTTGTCTACCGGGTATAAAACACATTGGTCGGGGTGAATTAAGCGTGGTAGAATGAGTTTATACGGTGCTATGATTTTAGATAGTAGTTTAGGTCTATATTAATGAGAGCGATTGGCGGATAGTTTTTGCATTGGGTGGTGTCTTTTCCGGGTTTTGGGTTCTACGATATTAGCTGTAGCAGATTCTGGGGTATTGTTCTGTTCCTTGTAGTATTCTATTGTAGAGCAAGGTGAGATGGGGATTAATTCTGTTTTGAAGGGCTGCAGTACGAGACAAATATCTACGGAGGCAGGTAGCAGGCAGAGCCCTGCTGCCTCCTGGTGGACAGTTTTGGGACTTTAGGGGGGGGTCTACAGGAGAACCCTATGGAGCTGGAATGTGAGGTAAGGATTACAATACACTACATGGTGGGGCCATTAATGGGGGGGATTATAGTTTGGGGGTGGACATGCCCTTTTTAGGAATGTAAGATATTTAGATTCATAATATCATTCCATTCTGTATAGTTTATAAATAACTCCTCCAAAATTCATATTGAAAAAATCAAAAATGTCTGTTGAGAAATTAAAAATGTCTATTGAAATTCAAAAACTCTATTGGAAAATCAAAAATCCTATCGAGAATCAGAAAATCATAAAAATGTCTATTGAAAAATCAAAGATTTCTGTAAGAAAAT
This sequence comes from Hymenochirus boettgeri, assembly GCA_019447015.1. Classification (NCBI taxonomy): domain Eukaryota; kingdom Metazoa; phylum Chordata; class Amphibia; order Anura; family Pipidae; genus Hymenochirus; species Hymenochirus boettgeri. Next base: position 311,319,726 of record CM033470.1, on the reverse strand, counting down.
CAAAAATGTCTAACGAGAAATTAAAATGTCTATTGAAAAATCTAAATTAATATTGAAAAAATCGAAAATGTATATTGAGAAATTGAAAATTCTATCGGAAAAACGAGAAATCCGAATGTCTATCGACAAATTGAAAATGCCTTTTGAAAAATCGAAAATTTCTATCGAAAATTTCTATCAAATAAATCGAAAATTTCTATCGGAAAATTAAAAAGTCTATCGAGAAATCACAAATGCTTTTGGGAAAAATGTCTATTGCAAAATTCTAGCGCAAAATCGAAAATGTCTATCGAGAAATTGAAAGTGTGTATTGAAAAATCCAATTCAAACCGGATTTTCAGAACTTTGTCCCGGACGAAACTCACCAGTCTCTCTAAATAAAGGTATACATTGAGACATTTGAAGCCAGTATAATATTTTGTACAGTAATCACACAGTTATTTTCCCATTTATTTACATCCTTCGTACATACAATATACAAATGGCTAATGGACAGCTCAGCTGAAAAAAGATTTATGTCTCATATATGTTCGGATGAAATATTAAGACCCGTGAGTTCGTCCCTTCATCAGAAATTTTCAAAAATCCTCAAACGTTCGAGGCTGTTCGGTAATCTTTGGACAGCCGAGGATATCTGAACGGCCGAGTCCCGCAGTCAACCGAGACCTCTCCTGGGTCCTTAGAAAGACCATTGTGGCCCTTACAAGGGCCCTCTGGGGTGTAAGGAATCCTGCAGCTCGATCCTTAAACACCCTCTCCCGGCACTTATAAGTGTCCTTGTGGACCTTAGAAGGGCCCTTGTGGCACTTACAAGTGCCTTTTGGAGCTTAAGGGGTCCCATAGCATAGAAGAGCCCTTGGGGGCGTGTCTTCTCCTCAGTGACACCAGAAGACACCGCCAGCGCTGGCAACATTGCCGGTGTTGCGCTCTTCTTTCTTCTGCCATAACTGTGATGACTTCTGAGCTCCCCGAGATTTGCACCTCTTTATATGGGTTTGCTAAAGGTCCAAATCGAATTGTGATTGGTTATATTTCAATGTTGCAATCATATGATCACACATTAACCAGGGCTGGATTTACACCTCAGGAGCCTGTAGGCCTTAAGAGCCTGGCACCCTTAGCTCCACTCCTAAACACAGACCACACCCCTAAACCACACCCATTTTCTCTTTTTTGGGGAAGAAAATAGACTATAAAGGGGCTGGATTGGTGGGAGGAGATTGACAGCCGCCCCTCAACCTCAGGTGCTAGGTGCATGCTTGTGCCTAATGGTAACCAACATTGTGACATAACCAATCATATTTGAATTTTATTATTCAATATGATTGGTTACTGTGTGATCATTATTGCAAGCATTGAAATATTAACCAATCTCAATTCATTTGGTCCTTCAGCAAACCTAAATAAAGAGGTGCAAACCCGCCAGAGCTCAGAAGCCATTACAGTGATGGCTGCAGGACCCTTTAAGCCCCAAAGGGCACTTGTCGTGCCACAAGGGCCCTTCTAAGGGCCACAAGGGCACTTATAAGTGCCAGGGAGGGGGTCCTGGTTTGAGCTGCGAGATCCTTTAGCCCCAAAGGAACTTGCAGTGCCCAAAGGCCCTTCCAAGGGCCACATGGACACTTATAAGTGCTGGGGAGGGGGGGGGTCTGAAGGTCCTTGTAAAGGCCACAATGGTTCATCTAAGGAGCTGGGAGGGGGCCCAGGTTGAGCTGCGGGACCCCCAAAACATCCGGACCCAGGACTTTCCTGAACGGCGATTCAAGAATCCTCAAATGTTCGGGGATTCTGAATCGGCTGTTCAAGGATTACCGAAAACGGCTGGCGGAAACTGGTAGATCACCTGTGCTTTCGGACCATTTCCCAGGTCCCAGAGGCATTTACGGTAAGTTACAACTGCTATAATTCCTTATTTTAGGTGAAAATATCCAAACTTCTTTCCCCATTGACTTTAATGGCAAAATTGCAGAATTTTGAATTCAGATTTCTTTCGAAAGTCCGTGAATCTCGAGCGGAATGGAAGTTCAGACATCTCGACTGTACGTATGTATAGTGACGAGTTTTCTTAGAAAAGCAGTTCCACGAACCTTTTGAAGTTCCAAAAATCCAGTTCAAACCCAATTAAATCCGAATTTTCCAAATTTTCAAACTTAAATTGCAATTTTCGGAAATGTTGGAAATGTAGAATCTGCAGATTTTCAAACCATCAGTTCTGTATCTAAACGGGGTTTGTTTCCAAACCAGGAACATCACTCTATACTTTATACCAGGGGAGATGGAATAGTCTATAGTCAAGGCTGCGGCCACACACTGCGGTACGCACGTGAAATGAGCAAGCGCCAATGTTATTTGCTCACGTATGTTTCTGTCCATTTGCGATTACACTAATATTTCATTTCGGAGAGCATGCGATTCACTAAAAACTCCTCTGATGACTATGAAACGCGTCAGGGTTTTTAAATCATCGGTCGAATAAAAGTTACATTTTATCCAAGTGATGGGATGGAGTCCTGGTCCGTTCTTTCACATTTTGCTGACTTCTTGGAGTACTCCGGACTTCTATTCGGACCGACTCTCTTGTGGAAATACGCGGTGGCAGGATCGCAGGTAATATACACAAACTTGTCCTTTTCTTTTTGATTCACATAAAAAACATGATTGGTCTGAAAACATATTGCAGCAAAACGCACACCAGATTGCAGTTTCTCACACACTCACGGATTGTAGCGTGTGAGACACGCGCCAGTTTGGCCTAGCCCTTGGAAAGCAGGGAAAATGTTGTTTGTTAGAAATATATTAGAAAAAATACTAATAAAAAAAGAAAACAACCCCAAATTCTTTTCATTTAAAGACCTTTTTTGATGTCCTGTGAGGTGTTCGTGTTCCTAGTTTCCTTTTTCCATTATGTAACTCTCAAGCCTTTCAGCTGTTGAATGATCAGTTCTGGAGAATGACTAATAGGCTGTTTATAAAAAGCATGGGAACATCTGGTGTATCGTTGGTTTGAAAAGAAAACTTGAGTTGTTTTCTATTTCAGGTCTGGCTTATTTGATATTAACTGTGATTTATTCAATCTCCATAAATCCTACCTGCTGCTTCCTTTCCATTCCGATAGCTATTTTTATAACACTATGGAACTATGGAATGACCAAGGACGTGTAAAAAATAGACTTATTTACATAATTACTAATATTCCATTACTCTCTGTGTCGCCTTCTCCTACAGAGGTCTGTCAATCTCATTTCAGGTAAGGGATTATACAATTACTTAATCTTTTTCTAGCTTGATATTCTGTTTCTCAGGCGAGTGTGTTTTACACAGAGCATAGTTCCCCAACTTCAATACTAAATTGAATTCAAATTAAATTCTCTTCTAATCTAAGGGAGCTAATTTAAAAGCTGTAGCATCGGTATGTACCTATAACACAGCTTACCAGGCACGTCTCCATTTTATAACACGGTCCCTGAATCAAAACCTCTCTTTAAAGAAGACAAGTATTGCAGCTCTAGCTGTCTGGATTGTACACTCACTAAGCCTGGTTTAAAACTTCTAAGTGCTTATTCAAAATATAAGCAGCACAATGATTTGTACAGTACACTTAAAGGACAATTATCTCACCTTTTCCGATCCACTGCAGCATGTACCCAGGGTGAGGACCTAAAATCGCTAAGTCCTAACCCTGGGACTTTCCCTAACTCCTGCACTACTTACCGCAAATCTGCTTGCTGATCCACACTGTTCCACCTCTCTTCTACTGTCAGTGACAGTGCGAGGCAGCCAATTGGAAGACACGCCTCCTTGCAGAGCATATTTCCTATTGGCTGCCTCGCGATCTGTCACTGAAGCAGGAAGAGCGGGAGGAGGGAGCAATCGGTGGATGAAGCAGTTTGCGGTAAGTAGTGCAGGAGTTAGGGAAAGTACCCAGGGTGAGGACTTAGTGATTTTAGGTCCTCACCCTGGGTACTATGCTGCTATGGAGGAAGAGGAGCGAGGGTGAGGTGGGTGTTAGTTGTCCTTTAAATGTATCACCTCATCTGCCACTTTGCTGCCCATTTTAACACATAATAAAGATCTTTTACAAGGATTGCACTTGCTTATCATCAAGTCATGGTAGATCATGGTATATCATGGTATATCATGGTTATGCATCAGAAGGTCCCTAACACCTGGCTGTCATACGCTAATGGTGACTTTCCAGGGTAAATAATTGCCACAGATTCTTGTACAAATCATTCTGAATTGAGAGATCCAGTCGGATGACTAGCGAAATGTCTTCAAACTGACTACAAAAGATAAGGATTTGACTTCATAATGCCAATAGCATTGTATCATTAATGAACAGTTATTGGTAAACAACATAAATAAATTGTCCCAATAATACGTACATTTATTCCATTGATATTCCATTGACAACTACTCTCTCTACACAATCTATTGACCAATTCTTTATTCGTTCGTCGTCGCTGTTTCGAGAATTATCGAATATCATTCGATTTCAGTAACCCTCAAAATTATAGTTCTATTCTTAGTAACCCTCGAAAATATTATTCTGTAACCCTCGAATTGGCCCTTACCCTCGAATGTAGCTTGCGCAAAACCCGACAATTGCCCGCTCGTGTTTAAGGTGTTTTAAACAGGTTTTGGTGATAGTGATGTGTTCCCCAGACCATTTCCGAGGTGCCACAGCCATTTAAGTAAGTTACCCTTGTTTAGCTGTAAATCACTCGGACATTTCGAACTATCACTCCACAATGACTTTAATGGGTTCAATTTAACTTTAAACTTTCGAAACTGAAGTTCGAAAGAACAAGAAAGGACCAAATTTTATGAAGTTCAGCCATCTTAGTCGCCTACAAAAGCTTTAGCTAAATCTAAGTGTGCCACACCGATGCTATTCCTGAGTACTTATATTTGTTCATATAGCATTTGAATAAATTAATATTTATGGAAACTTTCCAGTATCTGTACTAGTATTAATGAACCATTCTGGGCAGAGTTCCCTTTAAACTTACGCTTGTGTGTGCACACAGCTCAACAGGCCCGCAACAGTGGTGATCACAAGAACATAAGCACTGCGGTGGGTAGCAAATAAAATACAATCTGCCGTTCAGGAACGTAGTTTCGGTTCAGCCAATCAAAAAATTCAAAACTCCTCAAAACTAAGAAATTTTGTTAGTCCCGAGTCGCCCATTCCATTGGTAGTTTAGACCAGTGGAATTTGGAATGATAAAACCAGGAGTTTTCACCAAGTTCAGGTTGGAGCCCAGTGAATCCCTAATATTTACCATCACAGATTTAATTTCACTTTCATTATAAACAGATTGTGTATACTTATTTTAAATTGGGATTACACAGGATATCTACAGACATAAAGCGAACAATGGCAAACAACTGTTCTTGATAACTCTTGGTTGTGACTCTGGGTAAATTGCGATTGGGTACTACCCATTGTGCAAACATATGGCACAACCACTACATAAATAGGTTGCATAAGCTGAGGAGGTGTCTTTGGCGATACCCACGCTAGTGCTGGTGCAAAATGATATTAAATCGGTTATCGCGACTTTAAAGGGCATGTCCACCCCCAAAACTATAATCCCCCCCACTAATGGCCCCATCATTGAGTGTAGTTTAATACTTACTCACATCCCAGCTCCATAAGGTTTCCTGTAGTCCCCCCCCAAAGTCCCAAAAACTGCCACCAGGAGGATAGCAGAGTCCATATAGGACTCTGCCTCCTACCTGGCCTCCGGGAGAAGTTTGCCATGCGTACTGCAGCCCTTTCCCCCTCCCTCTCCCTCCCTCTCCTCCCGTTTTGCTATCCCTCCCCCTAGCATAAAACCCCATGGCATGTAATAGAACAACTTCCCCCAGCCCCAACCGCATAAAAATTATTTTTAGAAAGTGACCAGAACTGTACTTACCTTCCCTCTCTCCCCCGGCATTCTGAGAAGCCGGCAGCCGCGTCCGTGATTGTCTGCCTCTCAGCCAATCACGGACATGGCTGCCGGTCCCGCCCCTGCTTGCAGTGTCTTGCAAGCAGAAGGCCGGGCGTCGGAGGAGGAGAGAGAAGGTAAGTGAAGAACATGGGGACTTTCTGAAATTATTTTATAGCGGTGGGGCTGGGGGAGGGTACTCTATCATATGGGAAAATTTCATATTAAGGGTGGACATGCCCTTTAAGTACAAAAAATAGTGCCATGCCTCTCGGTAAATGCAGCCCATGTCTCCAGTTAACACAGTCCCTGCTATAATCTGTGGTGTCAGACTGGGGTTTCTCTATTGCATATTCAGTTTCAAAATGAGTTACTACAATGGTTATAGAGGATGCTGAGATGGCAAACATACCAAATCATTTTGTAAACTGAATATGCAATAGAGAAACCCCAGTCTGACAGCACAGATTATAGCAGGGACTGTGTTAACTGGAGACATGGGCTGCATTTACCGAGAGGCATGGCACTATTTTTTATACTTAAAGAGCATGTCCACCCTTAATATGAAATTTTCCCATATGATAGAGTACCCTCCCCCAGCCCCAACCGCTATAAAATTAATTTCAGAAAGTCCCCAGTTCTTCACTTACCTTCTCTCTCTCCTCCGACGCCCGGCCTTCTGCTTGCAAGACACTGCAAGCAGGGGGCGGGACCGGCAGCCATGTCCGTGATTGGCTGAGAGGCAGACAATCACGGACGCGGCTGCCGGCTTCTCAGAATGCCGGGGGAGAGAGGGAAGGTAAGTACAGTTCTGGTCACTTTCTAAAAATAATTTTTATGCGGTTGGGGCTGGGGGAAGTTGTTCTATTACATGGCCATGGGGTTTTATGCTAGGGGGAGGGATAGCAAAACTAAGGCCGGGCGTCGGAGGAGAGAGAGAAGGAAGTGAAGAACTGGGGACTTTCTGAAATTAATTTTATAGCGGTTGGGGCTGGGGGAGGGTACTCTATCATATGGAAAATTTCATATTAAGGGTGGACATGCCTTTAAGTACAAAAAATAGTGCCATGCCCTCTTATGCACTGCCAAAGATAACAGATGGAAAGTACTAGAGTAGTTGACTACCTATAATATACTAGGCAATGCCAATAGATAACAGATCGATACACCGGAGTAGTTGACTACCTATAATATACTAGGCAATGCCAATAGATAACAGATGGAATAGTACGAGTAGTTGACTACCTATAATATATGCCTGCCATAGATTTACAGATAATAGTAACGACGCAAAAAACAGAAAAAAAAAAAAAGTGAGAAACAAAGAACAGTGATGAGTAGTTGACTACCTATAATATATACTAGGCCATGCCAATAGATACAGATGGAATAGTACCGGAGTATTTGACTACACTATAATATATTAGGCACTGCCAATAAATACAAGATGGAATAGTACCAGAGTAGTTGACTACCTTATAATTACGTGCAATGCCAATAGATACAGATGGATAGTACCAGAGTAGTTGACTACCTATAATATTAGGCAATGCCAATAATAACAGATGGAATAACCGGAGTAGTTGACTACCTAAATTACTAGGCAATGCCATAGAAACAATGGAATAGTACCGGAGTATTTGACTACCTATAATTTACTGGCATGCCATATATAACAGATGGAATAGTACCAGAGTAGTTGACTACCTATAATATACTAGCAATGCCAATAGATAACAGATGGAATAGTACCGGATTAGTTGACTACCTATATATACTAGGCAATGCCAATAGATAACAGATGGAATAGTACCGGAGTAGTTGACTACCTATAATAACTAGCAATGCCAATAGATAACAGATGGAAGTACCGGAGTAGTTGACTACCTATAATATACTAGGCACTGTCAATAGATAACAGATCGAATAGCAGCGGAGTAGTTGACTACCTATAATATACTAGGCAATGCCAATAGATAACAGATGGAATAGCACCGGAGTAGTTGACTACCTATAATATACTAGCAATGCCAATAGATAACAGATGGAATAGTACCAGAGTAGTTGACTACCTATAATATACTAGGCAATGCCAATAGATAACAGATGGAATAGTACCAGAGTAATTGACTACCTATAATATACTAGGCAATCCAATAGATAACAGATGGAATAGTGCCAATGTAGTTGACTACCTATAATATACTAGGCAATGCCAATAGATAACAGATGGAATATACAGGAGTAGTTGACTACCTATAATATACTAGGCAATCCCAATAGATAACAGAGGAATAGTACAGGAGTAGTTGACTACCTAATAATACTAGCAATGCCAATAGATTACAGATGGAATAGTATGGGTAGTTGACTACCTATAATACTAGGCAATGCCAATAGATAACAGATGGAATGTACCGGAGTATGTTGACTACCTATAATATATTAGGCACTGCAAATAATATCAGATGGAATAGTACCAGTAGTTTGACTACCTATAATATACTAGGCAACTGCCAATAGATAACAGATGGAATAGTACCGAGATAGTTGACTACCTATAATATACTAGGCACTGCCAATAGATAACAGATGGAATAGTACTAGAGTAGTTGACTCCCTATAATACATTAAGCACTGCCAATAGATAACAGATGGAATAGTGGCAAGTAGTAACTCCTATTAATTAAGCACTGCCAATAGATAACAGATGGAATAGTGCCAGTGTAGTTGACTACCTAAAATATACTGCACTGCCATAGGTAACAGATGGAATAGTGCAGAAGGTCCCTAAGGAGGATAATTTTAAGGATCACTATCGTTATTTATGTTTCATTATTTAAAGGTTCTGTAGAGTTATTAGGAATGGCTAGTATTATTTAGAAGGGGAATTCTTAATTAGGGAGGGGTATTAATTTATTTAGGAAGGGAATTCTTATTTAGGAAGGTATTATATATAGGAGGGGTATTTTATTAGGAAGGCCATTCTTATTTAGTAAGGGGTATTATATATAGGGAGGGGTATTATTATTTAGGAAGGGCATTCTTATTTGTAGGGGTATTATTATATAGGAGGGGTATTATTATTTAGGAAGGGGTATTCTTATTGAGGAAGGGGTATTATTATATAGGGAGGGGTATTATTATTAGGAAGGCATTCTTATTTGGAAGGGGTATTATTATATAGGGGAGGGGATTATTATTTAGGAAGGGCATTCTTATTTAGGAAGGGGTATTATTATATAGGAGGGGTATTATTTTAGGAAGGGGTATTCTTATTGGGAGGGTATTATTATATAGGGAGGGGTATTTATTATTAGGAAGGGCATTCTTATTAGGAAGGGTATTATTTATAGGGAGGGGTATTATATAGAAGGGTATTCTTATTTAGGAAGGGGTATTATCATATAGGGAGGGATAGTCTTAATAGGAGGGGTATTCCTTATAGATTAGGATCATACTTATAATTACTGTCGCAATTGTAATGAACCATCGGCTATACAGTACAATTGTGATACTCTAGTACCATATGGTACTGTACGGCTGCACGGTCGGAGGTTTCTGATTCCGCGGATACTAAAGATGTTATTGAGACACATTTATAGGGCTTTGCACAGAGAGCCATAAACAGCTTTTAACTTCTTAAGTCAATTAACCCATGTACAAAGGGTTACTGTGACTTTAAGACTTTTTACTTATTGGTTGCAGCGGTAGGCAAACCTCGGCAACCTCGGCAAAGTATGTAATAAGCGGATAACGACTCTTTAAGACAGAATCTTTAACGTCAGCAGGCAGCTGGTGTTAAAGTTTTGGAATGGGTAAACCCCATTTGCCATGCACTGAGAGAGGCTATCGTCAGTGCATTGCCTAGAGGAGGAAATAAAGAGCGATACCGGCTCTCTGTGCATAGCCCTATTCATTGGGTATCTAAACTGGAGACAGGCTATTATAAAACTTTAGAAATTTAGAAAAAGGGAATCAGTAAACTACGTTTGCTAAAATGAGTCTAAATCCTAATGTAATATCTGCATATCAGCATTGGGTGCACTGTGCTGTTTTCAGAAAGATCCCTTAAAATGAATTTGAACTCACACATACCCAGTAGTATACTTTAAACATCATTGGGGGACATTGCCTGAATAGGCAACAATGTTTTTTTAATGCCTCCTGGTGTTTGTCTGCTGCAACTACATACGGAAATTTTTCCCCCCTTAAGTCAATTTGGCCTGAGATTTCTTTTGTGATCTCACAACTGAAGCTTCACCCATCTGTATTTAAACAATAGTAACAATTATTGCATCCCCCAAATCTATAATTACCGGGGAGGTAGGAACAATAACTCATACCTTCCATTTCTACTTACAAATCACAATGTTAAAACTCCACTTTGTCGTGAACAGTGACTTTTTGATGGATGAGATAAATAGGCAGAAATAGAGAGATACATAGAGAGACACAGGAGTTAACATAGATATTATGTCTCCTCACATAGGTGTTGCATCCTAGGGTAAGGCCAGACAGGAGCGGAGCTGCAACTTTGGTTAAATTTTCTAGCATATCTAAGGTAAGACGAGATGCCCAGAGGTAATGACCTAGTGATTTAGGTTCTCGCAATAGGTACATTACAGAGGAGAGTTAGTTCCTCTATTTGATCTTTTTCTCTCTCTACACATCTCTCTCAATAACTTTAGCTATAAATGATTCCACCCCCCCACCCCCATTTTCGTATTAACAATAGTTTCCAAAGATGCCCCTGAAGGGACTTACCTGATCCAATCCCTCTCCGCCTAGGCGCCACTCCCTGCTCCTGTTTTGTGCTTGTGTCAAACAAAACAGGAGCAGGGGGCTTTTGCGGCTGTCAGGCGATTGGGATGTCACGTTGCACCTTTACTGACAGCCGCAACCAGGAAGTGGAACGGCTGTCAGCCACAGAGCAGAGAAGGAGCGGCGAGGGACCAGGTCAGGTAGAAATCTCAGGGCATCTTTGGAAATTATTGATAATGCTAAAGTGGAGTTTGGGGGTGGAGATCATTTATAGAGAAAGTTATTTTATACCTGGACATGCCCTTTAACATCTTGCCTTAGTTTCCTTTTTAATTGTACAAAACCCCAAAATTTTATAGGTTGTGTTAAGATTTTATATCCACTGTATCCTCACATAGCCAAACACACACACACCACACACACATATCCCACTGTGCCACCAACAGGCACACGTTTGCTAGTTTATATATATATTGTATATGTGTTTGTGAGAATTGGAAGAAGAATGTGCCATGTAGTTATAACATGAATGATTTCTTGGTAACTACATGAATAGCCCAATGTCAATTTGGATTAATATATTACGTCATGAAAGGGAATGGAGCAATTCATCCCCTTCTAGTGGCTTAAAATAGAATTTAAAAGTAATCACATTCATTTTCACTCAGGAACACAATTAGCCCACCGATAATGAAAACCATAGAGTATAAAGCAGAAAAGTTAACATACTCAGTGCGAACTCCCGGGCTGTAGAGAGATTATGAAAAGCCATCACAGTTGAAGGTTTGTTTGATTGTAAACTCTGCATTGATCTTTTCTAAATACTGAAACTAAAATGCATTTCCGTTAGTAGCTACTATGTGTCCTGCAGTAGTTCAAGGGCTTAGGGTGAGTGCGCTGACCAATCAACATGCACTAGAGCCACACTGTGCAGCATTGGCCGTGATATCACTGTCATGGCGGTAATGGGACAGCAAATAGGAGTTTGAGGGGGGGGGGTGAACATTCCATTTATACACTGTAGGCGAACCCAGGTGAAATATGATTTCGCTAAATGATTGGTGAGACAAACCTAAGCAGTTTCCTCCATCTTTATCTTTAACAAATTTAGAAAGAACCATGGTACAGTTGATTTTTTTGCATTTTATTGTGGAATGCTGTAAAAACTTTTATTAGGTTCCTTATTTACAGTAGGTTTTTAAAATAAGTCCGTACATGTATTTTATCAATAATAAAAAGATGAGGACTGAGAATGTGGGACCATCCTCTTGGTTTATAAGGATGCCGAAAAGGCTATGTGCTAAATAGTCCCTACCCCCTGTATTCACTATAAAGAATCCTAGTGCTTTTAGCAGGGACTGTAATAATATGAAGGGTAAGAATTAGAATATCCAATCTGGCTGACAGAGGATATGGAACGAAAACAATTAGCCAAAGTTAAAACCATAAGCCCCAGGACCAGATGGAATACATCCTCGGATCTTAAGAGAGCTAATCTAGTTTTATGGAACCAATACACTAACAAATCTTGGTTGTACGATCAAGCGATTGTCCCAAAAAAAATCCCATTGGGCCGATAACAAAATTTTCGTACAATAATCCATACACAAACTGACGAATCGTATGATTCAGGTTCCCATATCGTACAATTGTGATTGGTGCGTATATGGTCCCCATTAGCCACTGTTTCTTATCTTTTCAGATTTATATTTGTCTGGTGATGTTCCTCTGGATTGGAAAAGAGACTATGTAATACCAATATTCAAAAAAGGTAGTTGTTCACGGCCTGGTAACTATAGACCTGTAAGCCTAACATCAGTGGTGGAAAATACAGGAAACTTTGTAACATGATCATATCCTGGGCTTTGTCTCCAGAACTGGTCTGATATGTAGAGTCAGTGTACATTAAATTGGTTTTTATGAAAAGTGAGTAAGAATTTGGATTCTAGCATAGCGGGATGCAGTATACTTAGACTTTGTTAAAGCTTTCGATTTGTCCACATATGCTATTTATTAAATAACTAAGTCTGTTGGCCTTACAATTTGTACATGGGCAGAAATTTGTGTTAGATCGCGTACTGAGTAGTTGTCAGTGGAGCTACATCTATTTGATTCAATGTTGATAAATGTAAGGTGATGTATTTGGGGTTTAATAATCCCTGTGCCACCTACACAGTAGTAGTAGTGGCTGTAGTACTATTTTATATACACATAGAAAGGTATATCACTCCCCCAAGTGATTGTCTGCTGCCGACCGTACTGCTCTCCGATCCACATGCAACAGGACACTCCCATTCATTCATTGGGTGTGCAACTCAAATTTCTTTGGGTGTCCTTTTGCACGTTTTTGTTAATACACAAAGAAAGGTGACCGCTTCTGGATCCAGGCATACGGGTTCAGAAAGGCTGCATCTCCCCTTGTGGCGTCCTCTGTCTAAGTTCTGGCTCTACCCCAGTCCCGGCAATTGTGGGATTACCCCCTTACAGGGCAGATAATGGAATGCATGAACAGCAACAGCCAAAAAGTGAGACATTACATGTGGCGTAGCTACAGACTTATGGCCCTGATGCAAAATTTGGGCATGGCCCCCCAGGCTCCAACACCGCAAATCTACGCCCCAAACCAATAATCATTTCCAAAAAACATCCAAATTCATCATTAACATTTTTTAAAGGCACTCATTTTGTAACAAGACAAATACTTTACCCATACACCTAGCAAAACTATTCAATCAGATTCCAACAGTATTTCTAAACTTAGATCCTCAAACCTTCTAAATTACTAACCAACGGATGCTAGTAAATGCTTGGCACAGAGAGTGGTAAAATGCTTTGTATATAACAGCTGGTAAAATAGTTGGCACAAAGACCGTTAAATGCTTGGCATGCAGACACTGATAAACTGGTTGGGAAACTGGCACTGCACACAGCCAGACACTGGTTAAATGCCTGGAACACAGACATGGTAAAAATGCTTTGTACACAGACCATTGGAAAACAGTTGGCACACAACTGGTTCTTGGCCAGATCCCTGGTGCGGTCGCATCCCATGCACCCCTGGTAAATACGCCCCAGTGTATTATGCTACATACCCCTGATATTTTGTAGTATAAAACAAACTTAAAACAGAAAGAGTGTGGAGTGGACTGAAGGGATAATTGTATTTCTCGACTCAATAGAGTACATGGAAATTTCACCCTTCATCCATTCATTTAAAATTACATTGGATGGCCTACATATTGAGAGCTGTTTTTGAAATCAGTTGTCCCTAACCCCATGACTGTTCTATTCCCACCATAGCACAATAAAGGCTTGGAATTAATGTAATTCTACCTTGTTTTAATATTTTATAAGCATTTATTCTGCCAATATGACTTTTTACGAGATGTCATCCTATAAATACACTTAAATACATTTAGTAAATCTATTTCTTTCATCGCTGTACTTATAAATATATGTAAATGTTGAAAAATAATCAATGAGATCTATAAATGTTTCAGGGGCTTGATACAACCTACATTGAATTTTAATAGCTCCATAAAGTGACCTGTCTTCCCGTACTGATGCAAAGCTTTAAGTGCTGGTAAATTCCCACATGTTTAGCAGAAAGTGGTGTTTTTGTTTTACGCATAATATAAATCATCTAATGAGACATAAAGGGCAAAACATTAGGTGAGAGAAACCTACCCCATGGCCCATGGGCACTTTCAATGGCAGATAAAGGGGCACAGGTGAGTATAATTGTCCTTCTTACACATGGAATGTGTGGAAGACATTTCAAGATTTTATTATAGACTAGCCAGTTAAGCCCGTTTATAAAATGGGCGCTAGAGCTACACGATATCTCTGTCTCTCTCTGTCTCTCTTTGTCTCCTCTGTCTCTCTTTGTCTCTCTCTCTCTCTCTCCCCATTCAAAGCCATAATCTCGTGGATTCCTGTCTCACTCTTCTGATTCAAAGATTGAAAGCCAGACTCATCATTCACACCGACATTCCCCCTCCGCCATGCTAAAAGAAAAAAGCCTGGCAACGCGCAAGGTTCCCAGCTACTCCCCTCTCCTCTCACGTCTCCCTCTCTCACTCTACACGCACATGCGCAGAAGAGGAAAAGCCACACACGGATTCACGGACGCAGGTTTAGCCTTTTATTATATAGGATATTAAAGGAGAACCAAAACCAATTTTTATACTCCACAATCTGAAAATATCCTCTCTAGAAACACCATTAGGGCTAGGCCACACTGTTGCAATTTTTTCTGCAATTTTTTTATAACAGCAATCACGGCAATGCATGCGACTGCGATTTAGTTTGCGATGCACCACCATTGCAATAACATGCTATTCGTATCTCAAAAGAAGAAATCGCATGCACAAATGCAGCGATTTGAAATGTGTAAAATCCCACTATAGTAAATGGCATTAAAGTAAATGTAACCCCCTGAAGAACTGGATGAAATAACTGTGGTTATCTACAGTGACTGGCACACCCCTGACCCTGGTCACATGCTCCCTGGACTAATCTGTCCTTTAAAAGGATTCCTGCAGTATGTTAGGAATGAGCATGTGTAAAGAACTTAATGGTCATTGACCACCCTGTGTGATACTGGATGTTGGGAAAAAACATAAACCCCATTGTTAGAAAGGTAAATTTCCCAGGCACCATATCAAAACGAGAGGTGAGACACAATTACTGCTTTTTATATTAAGGTACTCTTCCATCTTAAAGATTGTTGTTATGAGGCTTTAGTTGTCCTTTAACAGAAACAGTTGGTAATGGCCGATCTATCCACCCAGGACTAAACCGTTGACGGCAATATACATCAATATAGATGGAGCACTCTAGGGTCTTATGTCAAAATCTTTTATTAGATAAAAAATTCTACACGTTTCAGCCATATTGTTGGCTGTCATCAGGAAGATTATAGAAATTATAATTATTTGTTTTGGACTGCATCAAACAGCCTTTTGGTTGGCTTGAAATCCCTTACACCTCCCTGCTTGGAAGTAAGTTGGAACCTACAGGTCGGATGGTGATTTTTTGTGTTTACAAATGTGTTCACAGTAAAATGGTAATTCGATTTAATGTTACTAATCTAAAAGAACAAAAAAATCGAAGTTTTATCTCAAAGAAATATGAACCTTCAAGTTTGTGGTTTATCAAGAAATCCAACATTAATCCTTGGAAGCAATAATGAGCGCAGCAATTTAATCGCTCCTCGAGAAATGTGTAAATCTCAAAATAAATTACCAAATGAACAAATCAAAATTACCTACAGTCAACAAGAAAACATAATAATAAAGTAACACTAAGAGACACTTTAGGGTTCCCAGCATTGGATTGGTGTTACCAAGAAATGGTATGTCCGAGCAAGACAACAATTATTTTATGTGTAATAGAGTGGGACAATGAATTGCTGCTTATGTTGATTTAGAGACGGGAACTTTCCGTAACACAAGGGATCTCAACTGCAATTACTCTGTTCTAATTAAGTATCCAACCTTTCCCAGAACATATTGAAGATGCCAATAACTATCTATCTTAGGGGGAAAATCTACTTTTGCAGTTCAATTGTTCCAAATGTTAAATCCACTTTTTTCAGGTGGCTCTTACTTGGAACAAGCATGGTTGACTCGTATTCCAGCAAATTCTCTACCCTGCACCTACAAAACTATAAAATATCACTGTAAACGATTATCATGGCAGAGACATGGCAGAAATTGTTTCCAGCTGGGTGGCATGAAAAGTAGCCGGGTGGGGTAGAACAGGGAAATTTGTGGATATCTGGATGCTTAACTGTTTTAGTGCCAGCTGACTTTCCTAGAGTATTGGCATTAATAATTTCAGTGCCAGCACTATCCCAGAGTATTGGCATTAAACCTTTAGTGCCAGCTCAATATTACCTTTAACCCTTTCGCTGCCAGCATTGACATGATATACAGTATGTACCTGCTTTCCATGTCTCTCCATTGAATTGTTCACTCCTCACCTACTCTAAGTTCTAATTGGAGAGTTGGGTGGAAGGAAGAAAGAGGCAGGGATAGGGATCTCACGGCTGCTAGTCACAGGGTCACTGTTATAAAATCTGCAGCAGCTTTACCTGGCATTTTAGAATTGTTCCCCTCAGTAATATTATCTGAGCTCATCCTCCCCCTCCTTCCTTCACCTTCAGTTCATTTGTAACATTGTATCCAAGTAGGGAGCTCAGTTCAGGCTCCCTACTCACTACAATGTTAAAAAAAGCTGACGGGAGATGTTAGGGAGAACACTGGGCGGCGGGCGCCCTAGTTCAACATGGGCACCCTAGTTCTTTGCTTAGGTGGCCATGCCTAAAACAGCCCTGATTTGAAGCCGCCTTTAAAGGATGAGATAGGTGCAGGGATAATTACCTTTTGAGTGGATCTGAGCACAGAAAATAATAAGGCTGAGAATGGATATTGGTGTCTGTACAAGTCACAAAATTCAATGACAATTTAGCTGCCACATGCTCAAAGCTTACGCTGCATTTTAATCCTGGAGAATATTAATTGACATGTTACTACAGGTTATAAGGATGCTGAGATGGCAAACATACCAAATCATTTTGAAACTGAATATGCAATAGAGAAACCCCAGTCTGACACCACAGATTATAGCAGGGACTGTGTTAACTGGAGACATGGGCTGCATTTACCGAGAGGCATGGCACTATTTTTTGTACTTAAAGGGCATGTCCACCCTTAATATGAAATTTTCCCATATGATAGGTACCCTCCCCCAGCCCCAACCGCTATAAAATTAATTTCAGAAAGTCCCCATTTCTTCACTACCTTCTCTCTCTCCTCCGACGCCCGGCCTTCTGCTTGCAAGACACTGCAAGCAGGGGCGGGACCGGCAGCCATGTCCGTGATTGGCTGAGAGGCAGACAATCACGGACGCGGCTGCCGGCTTCTCAGATGACCGGGGGAGAGAGGGAAGGTAAGTACAGTTCTGGTCACTTTCTAAAAATAATTTTTATGCGGTTGGGGCTGGGGGAAGTTGTTCTATTACATGCCATGGGGTTTTATGCTAGGGGGAGGGATAGCAAAACGGGAGGAGAGGGAGGGAGAGGGAGGGGGAAAGGGCTGCAGTACGCATGCAAACTTCTCCCGGAGGCCAGGTAGGAGGCAGAGTCCTATATGGACTCTGCTATCCTCCTGGTGGCAGTTTTTGGGACTTTGGGGGGGGACTACAGAGAAACCTTATGAGCTGGGATGTGAGTAAGTATTAAACTACACTCATGATGGGGCCATTAGTGGGGGGGATTATAGTTTTGGGGGTGGACATGCCCTTTAAAGTCGCGATAACCGATTTAATATCATTTTGCACCAGCACTAGCGTGGGTATCGCCAAAGACACCTCCTCAGCTTGTCATAGGGTTCTCCTGTAGTCCCCCCCCAAAGTCCCAAAAACTGCCCACCAGGAGGATAGCAGAGTCCATATAGGGCTGCCTCCTACCTGGCCTCCGGGAGAAGTTTGCCATGCGTACTGCAGCCCTTCTCCCCCTCCCTCTCCCTCTCCGGATTCCCTCCCCCTAGTGTAAATCCCTTTAGATATATGATTCCCCCTCTCCCCCCAGTCCCAACCGCTCTATTTATTTTATTAGAAAGTGCCCCAAACATTACTTACCTTCCCTCTTTCCTCCACCGCACTCAACTCCCTGCAGCTGCGTCCATGATTGGCTGCCGCTCAGTCAATCACAGACGCAACTGCTGGTCCCGCCCCTCTGGTTGCATTTTCTCGCAAGCAGAGGGCCGGGAGGGATAGGCGGAGGGAGAGGGAGGGGGAGAAGGGCTGCAGTACGCATGCAAACTCTCCCGGAGGCCAGGTAGGAGGCAGAGTCCTATATGGACTCTGCTATCCTCCTGGTGGGCAGTTTTTGGGACTTTGGGGGGGGACTACAAGAACCTTATGGAGCTGGATGTGAGGTAAGTATTAAACTACACTACATGATGGGGCCATTAGTGGGGGGGATTATAGTTTTGGGGGTGGACTGCCTTTAAAGTCGCGATAACCGATTTAATATCATTTTGCACCAGCACTAGCGTGGGTATCGCCAAAGACACCTCCTCAGCTTGTGCAACCTATTTAATGTAGTGGTTGTGCCATAGTTTGCACAATGGGTAGTACCCAATCGCAATTTACCCAGAGTCACAACCAAGAGTTATCAGAGAAACATTTGTTTGCCATTGTTCGCTTTATGTCTGTAGATATCCTGTGTAACCCAATTTAAAATAAGTATACACAATCTGTTTATAATGAAAGTGGAAATTAAATCTGTGATGGTAAATATTAGGGATTCACTGGGCTCCAACCTGAACTTGGTGAAAACTCCTGGTTTTATCATTCCAAATTCCACTGGTCTAACTACCAATGGAATGGCGACTCGGGACTAACAAAAATTTCTTAGTTTTGATGAGTTTTGAATTTTTTGATTGCTGAACCGAAACTACGTTCCTGAACGGCAGATTGTATTTTATTTGCTACCCACCGCATGCTTATGTTCTTGTGATCACCACTGTTGCGGGCCTGTTGAGCTGTGTGCACACACAGCGTATAGTTTAAAGGGAACTCTGCCCAGAATGGTTCATTAATATCTAGTACAGATACTGGAAAGTTTCCATAAATATTATTTATTCAATGCTATATGAACAAATATAAGTACTCAGAATAGCATTCGGTGTGGCACACTTAGATTTAGCTAAAGCTTTTGTAGGCGACTAGAGATGGCTGACCTTCATAAAATTTGGTCCTTTCTTGTTCTTTCGAACTTCAGTTTCGAAAGTTTGAAAGTTTAAATTTGAACCCATTAAAGTCATTGTGGAGTGTAGTTTCGAAATGTCCGAGTGATTTACAGCTAAACAAGGGTAACTTACTGTAAATGGCTGTGGCACCTCGGAAATGGTCTGGACACTCACTATCACCAAAACCTGTTTAAAAACACCTTAAACACGAGCGGGCAATTGTCGGGTTTTGCGCAAGCTACATTCGAGGGTAGGGCCAATTCGGGTTACAGAATAATATTTTCGAGGGTTACTAAGAATAGAACTATAATTTGAGGGTTACTGAAATCGAATGATATTCGATAATTCTCGAAACAGCACGACGAACGAATAAAGAATTGGTCAATAGATTGTGTAGAGAGAGTAGTTGTCAATGGAATATCAATGGAATAAAAATGTACGTATTATTGGGACAATTTATTTATGTTGTTTACCAATAACTGTTCATTAATATACAATGCTATTGGCATTATGAAGTACATCCTTATCTTTTGTAGTCAGTTTGAAGACTTTCGCTAGTCATCCGACTGATCTCTCATTCAGAATGATTTGTACAAGAATCTGTGGCAATTATTTACCCTGGAAAGTCACCATTAGCGTATGCAGCCAGGTGTTAGGGACCTTCTGATGCATAAACCATGATATACCATGATATACCATGATCTACCATGACTTGGATGAATAGCAAGTGCAATCCTTGTAAAAGATCTTTATTATGTGTTAAAATGGGCACAAAGTGGCAGATGAGGTGATACATTTAAAGGACAACTATACCCACCTCACCCTCGCTCCTCTTCCTCCATAGCAGCATAGTACCCAGGTGAGGACCTAAAATCACTAAGTCCTCACCCTGGGTACTTTCCCTAACTCCTGCACTACTTACCGCAAATCTGCTTCACCGATTGCTCCCTTCCTCCGCTCTTCTGCTTCAGTGACAGATCGCGAGGCAGCCAATAGGAAGATATGCTCTGCAAGGAGGCGTGTCTTCCAATGGGCTGCCTCGCAACTGTCACTGACAGTAGAAGAGAGGTGGAACAGTGTGAATCACAAGCAGATTTGCGGTAAGTATGTGCAGGAGTTAGGGAAAGTACCCAGGGTTAGGACTTAGCGATTTTAGGTCCTCACCCTGGGTACTATGCTGCAGTGGATCGGGGAAAAGGTGAGTATAATTGTCCTTTAGTGTACTGTACAAATCATTGTGCTGCTTATATTTTGAATAAGCACTTAGAAGTTTTAAACCAGGCTTAGTGAGTGTACAATGCCAGACAGCTAGAGCTGCAATACATTGTCTTCTTTAAAGAAGGTTTTGATTCAAGGGACCGTGTTATAAAATGGAGACGTGCCTGGTACCTGTGTTATAGGTACATACCGATGCTACAGCTTTTAAATTAGCTCCCTTAGATTAGAAGAGAATTTAATTTGAATCATATTAGTATTGAAGTTGGTGAACTATGCTCTGTGTAAAACACACTCGCCTGAGAAACAGAATATACAGCTAGAAAAAGATTAAGTATTGTATAATCCCTTACCTGAAATGAGATTGACAGACCTCTGTAGGAGAAGGCGACACAGAGAGTTAATGGAATATTAGTAATTATGTAAAATAAGTCTTTTTTACACGTCCTTGGTCATTCCATAGTTCCATAGTGTTATAAAAATAGCTATCGGAATGGAAAGGGAAGCAGCAGGTAGGATTTATAGGAGATTGAATAAATCACAGTTAATATCAAATAAGCCAGACCTGAAATGAAAACAACTCAAGTTTTCTTTTCAAACCACGATACACCAGATGTTCCCATGGCTTTTTATAAACAGCCTATTAGTCATTCATCCAGGAACTGATCATTCAACAAGCTGAAAGGCTTGAGAGTTACATAATGGAAAAAGGAAAACTAGGAACACGAACACCTCACAGGACATCAAAAAGGTCTTTAAATGAAAAGATTTTGGGGTTGTTTTTCTTTTTTTATTAGTATTTTTTCTATATAATTTCTTAACAACAACATTTCCCTGCTTTCCAAGGGCTAGGCCAAACTGGCGCGTGTCTCACACGCTTACAATCCGTGAGTGTGTGGAGAAACTGCAATCTGTGTGTGCGTTTTGCTGCAATATGTTTTCAGACGCAATCATGTTTTTTATGTGAATCAAAAGAAAAGGAGCAAGTTTGTGTATATTACCTGCGATCCTGCCACCGCGTATTTCCACAGAGACGGTCCGAATAAGAGTCCGGAGTACTCCAAAAAAGTCACAAAAATGTGAAAGAACGGACCAGGACTCCATCCCATCACTTGGTATAAATGTAACTTTTATTCAGCCGATGATTTAAAAACCCTGACGCGTTTCATAGTCATCAGAGGAGTTTTTATGTGAATCGCATGCTCTCCATAATGAAATATTAGTGTAATCGCAAATGGACAAAACATACGTGAGCAAATAACATTGCGCTTGCTCATTTCACGTGCGTACCGCAGTGTGTGGCCGCAGCCCTAATGACTATAGACTATTCCATCTCCCTGGTATAAAGTATAGAGTGATGTGTCCTGGTTTGGAAACAAACCCCGTTTAGATACAGAACTGATGGTTTGAAAATCTGCAGATTCTACAGAATTTCCAACATTTCCGAAAAATTGCAATTTAAAGTTTAAATTTGGAAAATTCGGATTTAATTGGGTTTGAACTGGATTTTGGAACTTCAAAAGGTTCAGTGGAACTGCTTTTCTAAAGAAACTCGTCACTATACATACGTACAGTCGAGATGTCTGAACTTCCATTCCGCTCGAGGATTCACGGACTTTCGAAGAAATCTGAATTCAAAATTCTGCAAATTTTGCCATTAAAGTCAATGGGGAAAGAAGTTTGAATATTTCACCTAAATAAGGAATTAAATAGCATTTGTAATAACCGTACTGCAACCTATTTAATGTAGTGGTTGTGCCATATGTTTGCACAATGGGTAGTACCCAATCGCAATTTACCCAGAGTCACAACCAAGAGTTATCAGAGAACAGTTGTTTGCCATTGTTCGCTTTATGTCTGTAGATATCCTGTGTAATCCCAATTTAAAATAAGTATACACAATCTGTTTATAATGAAAGTGGAAATTAAATCTGTGATGGTAAATATTAGGGATTCACTGGGCTCCAACCTGAACTTGGTGAAAACTCCTGGTTTTATCATTCCAAATTCCACTGGTCTAAACTACCAATGGAATGGCGACTCGGGACTAACAAAAATTTCTTAGTTTTGATGAGTTTTGAATTTTTTGATTGGCTGAACCGAAACTACGTTCCTGAACGGCAGATTGTATTTTATTTGCTACCCACCGCAGTGCTTATGTTCTTGTGATCACCACTGTTGCGGGCCTGTTGAGCTGTGTGCACACACAAGCGTATAGTTTAAAGGGAACTCTGCCCAGAATGGTTCATTAATATCTAGTACAGATACTGGAAAGTTTCCATAAATATTAATTTATTCAAATGCTATATGAACAAATATAAGTACTCAGGAATAGCATTCGGTGTGGCACACTTAGATTTAGCTAAAGCTTTTGTAGGCGACTAGAGATGGCTGAACTTCATAAAATTTGGTCCTTTCTTGTTCTTTCGAACTTCAGTTTCGAAAGTTTGAAAGTTTAAATTTGAACCCATTAAAGTCATTGTGGAGTGATAGTTCGAAATGTCCGAGTGATTTACAGCTAAACAAGGGTAACTTACTGTAAATGGCTGTGGCACCTCGGAAATGGTCTGGGGAACACATCGCTATCACCAAAACCTGTTTAAACACCTTAAACACGAGCGGGCAATTGTCGGGTTTTGCGCAAGCTACATTCGAGGGTAAGGGCCAATTCGAGGGTTACAGAATAATATTTTCGAGGGTTACTAAGAATAGAACTATAAATTTGAGGGTTACTGAAATCGAATGATATTCGATAATTCTCGAAACAGCGACGACGAACGAATAAAGAATTGGTCAATAGATTGTGTAGAGAGAGTAGTTGTCAATGGAATATCAATGGAATAAAAATGTACGTATTATTGGGGACAAATTTATTTATGTTGTTTACCAATAACTGTTCATTAATGATACAATGCTATTGGCATTATGAAGTACAATCCTTATCTTTTGTAGTCAGTTTGAAGACATTTCGCTAGTCATCCGACTGGATCTCTCAATTCAGAATGATTTGTACAAGAATCTGTGGCAATTATTTACCCTGGAAAGTCACCATTAGCGTATGACAGCCAGGTGTTAGGGACCTTCTGATGCATAAACCATGATATACCATGATATACCATGATCTACCATGACTTGGATGAATAAGCAAGTGCAATCCTTGTAAAAGATCTTTATTATGTGTTAAAATGGGCAGCAAAGTGGCAGATGAGGTGATACATTTAAAGGACAACTATACCCACCTCACCCTCGCTCCTCTTCCTCCATAGCAGCATAGTACCCAGGGTGAGGACCTAAAATCACTAAGTCCTCACCCTGGGTACTTTCCCTAACTCCTGCACTACTTACCGCAAATCTGCTTCACCGATTGCTCCCTTCCTCCGCTCTTCCTGCTTCAGTGACAGATCGCGAGGCAGCCAATAGGAAGATATGCTCTGCAAGGAGGCGTGTCTTCCAATTGGCTGCCTCGCAACTGTCACTGACAGTAGAAGAGAGGTGGAACAGTGTGGATCAGCAAGCAGATTTGCGGTAAGTAGTGCAGGAGTTAGGGAAAGTACCCAGGGTTAGGACTTAGCGATTTTAGGTCCTCACCCTGGGTACTATGCTGCAGTGGATCGGGGAAAAGGTGAGTATAATTGTCCTTTAAGTGTACTGTACAAATCATTGTGCTGCTTATATTTTGAATAAGCACTTAGAAGTTTTAAACCAGGCTTAGTGAGTGTACAATGCCAGACAGCTAGAGCTGCAATACATTGTCTTCTTTAAAGAGAGGTTTTGATTCAAGGGACCGTGTTATAAAATGGAGACGTGCCTGGTAAGCTGTGTTATAGGTACATACCGATGCTACAGCTTTTAAATTAGCTCCCTTAGATTAGAAGAGAATTTAATTTGAATTCAATATTAGTATTGAAGTTGGTGAACTATGCTCTGTGTAAAACACACTCGCCTGAGAAACAGAATATACAGCTAGAAAAAGATTAAGTAATTGTATAATCCCTTACCTGAAATGAGATTGACAGACCTCTGTAGGAGAAGGCGACACAGAGAGTTAATGGAATATTAGTAATTATGTAAAATAAGTCTATTTTTTACACGTCCTTGGTCATTCCATAGTTCCATAGTGTTATAAAAATAGCTATCGGAATGGAAAGGAAGCAGCAGGTAGGATTTATGAGGAGATTGAATAAATCACAGTTAATATCAAATAAGCCAGACCTGAAATAGAAAACAACTCAAGTTTTCTTTTCAAACCAACGATACACCAGATGTTCCCATGGCTTTTTATAAACAGCCTATTAGTCATTCATCCAGGAACTGATCATTCAACAAGCTGAAAGGCTTGAGAGTTACATAATGGAAAAAGGAAAACTAGGAACACGAACACCTCACAGGACATCAAAAAAGGTCTTTAAATGAAAAGAATTTTGGGGTTGTTTTTCTTTTTTTATTAGTATTTTTTCTAATATAATTTCTAACAAACAACATTTTCCCTGCTTTCCAAGGGCTAGGCCAAACTGGCGCGTGTCTCACACGCTTACAATCCGTGAGTGTGTGAGAAACTGCAATCTGTGTGTGCGTTTTGCTGCAATATGTTTTCAGACGCAATCATGTTTTTTATGTGAATCAAAAAGAAAAGGAGCAAGTTTGTGTATATTACCTGCGATCCTGCCACCGCGTATTTCCACAAGAGAGTCGGTCCGAATAAGAGTCCGGAGTACTCCAAAGAAAGTCAGCAAAAATGTGAAAGAACGGACCAGGACTCCATCCCATCACTTGGATAAAATGTAACTTTTATTCAGCCGATGATTTAAAAACCCTGACGCGTTTCATAGTCATCAGAGGGAGTTTTTATGTGAATCGCATGCTCTCCGATAATGAAATATTAGTGTAATCGCAAATGGACAGAAACATACGTGAGCAAATAACATTGCGCTTGCTCATTTCACGTGCGTACCGCAGTGTGTGGCCGCAGCCCTAATGACTATAGACTATTCCATCTCCCCTGGTATAAAGTATAGAGTGATGTGTCCTGGTTTGGAAACAAACCCCGGTTTAGATACAGAACTGATGGTTTGAAAATCTGCAGATTCTACAGAATTTCCAACATTTCCGAAAAATTGCAATTTAAAGTTTGAAAATTTGGAAAATTCGGATTTAATTGGGTTTGAACTGGATTTTTGGAACTTCAAAAGGTTCAGTGGAACTGCTTTTCTAAAGAAACTCGTCACTATACATACGTACAGTCGAGATGTCTGAACTTCCATTCCGCTCGAGGATTCACGGACTTTCGAAAGAAATCTGAATTCAAAATTCTGCAAATTTTGCCATTAAAGTCAATGGGGAAAGAAGTTTGGATATTTTCACCTAAAATAAGGAATTAAATAGCAGTTGTAACTTACCGTAAATGCCTCTGGGACCTGGGAAATGGTCCGAAAGCACAGGTGATCTACCAGTTTCCGCCAGCCGTTTTCGGTAATCCTTGAACAGCCGATTCAAGAATCCCCGAACATTTGAGGATTCTTGAATCGGCCGTTCAGGAAAGTCCTGGGTCCGGATGTTTGGGGGTCCCGCAGCTCAACCTGGGACCCCCTCCCAGCTCCTTAGATGAACCATTGTGGCCTTTACAAGGACCTTTTCAGGACCCCCCCCTCCCCAGCACTTATAAGTGTCCATGTGGCCCTTGGAAGGGCCTTTGTGGCACTGACAAGTTCCTTTGGGGCTAAAGAGATCTCGCAGCTCAAACCAGGACCCCCTCCCTGGCACTTATAAGTGCCCTTGTGGCCCTTAGAAGGGCCCTTGTGGCACTGACAAGTGCCCTTTGGGGCTTAAAGGGTCCTGCAGCCATCACTGTAATGGCTTCTGAGCTCTGCGGGGTTTGCACCTCTTTATTTAGGTTTGCTGAAGGACCAAATGAAATTGAGATTGGTTAATATTTCAATGCTTGCAATTAAATGATCACACAGTAACCAATCATATTGGAATAATAAAATTCAAATATGATTGGTTAATGTCACAATGTTGGTTACCATTAGGCACAATAAGCATGCACCTAGGGGCACCTGAGGTTGGAGGGGCGGCTGTCAATCTCCTCCCACCAATCCAGCCCCTTTATAGTCTATTTTCTTCCCCCAAAAAAGAGAAAATGGGTGTGGTTTAGGGGTGTGGTCTGTGTTTAGGAGTGGAGCTAAGGGTGCCAGGCTCTTAAGGCCTACAGGCTCCTGAGGTGTAAATCCAGCCCTGGTTAATGTGTGATCATATGATTGCAAGCATTGAAATATTAACCAATCACAATTCGATTTGGACCTTTAGCAAACCCATATAAAGAGGTGCAAATCTCGGGGAGCTCAGAAGTCATCACAGTTATGGCAGAAGAAAGAAGACGCAACACCGGCAATGTTGCCAGCGCTGGCGGTGTCTTCTGGTGTCACTGGATGGAAGAAGACACGCCCCCAAGGGCTCTTCTATGCTATGGGACCCCTTAAGCTCCAAAAGGCACTTGTAAGTGCCACAAGGGCCCTTCTAAGGTCCACAAGGACACTTATAAGTGCCGGGGAGAGGGTGTTTAAGGATCGAGCTGCAGGATTCCTTACACCTCAGAGGGCCCTTGTAAGGGCCACAATGGTCTTTCTAAGGACCCAGGAGGAGGTCTCGGGTTGACCTGCGGGACTTTCGGCCGTTCAGATATCCTCGGCTGTCCAAAGATTACCGAACAGCCTTGAACGTTTGAGGATTTTTGAAAATTTCTGATGAAGGGACGAACTCACGGGTCTTAATATATCATCCGAACATATAATGTAGACATAAATCTTTTTTCAGCTGAGCTGTCCAATTAGCTCATTTGTATATTGTATGTACGAAGGATGTAAATAAATGGGAAAACAACTGTGTGATTACTGTAGCAAAATATTATACTGGCTTCAAATGTCTCAATGTATACCTTTATTTAGAGAGACTGGTGAGTTTCGTCCGGGACAGAAGTTCTGAAAATCCGGTTGAATTGTTGACTTTTCAATACACACTTTCAATTTCTCGATAGACATTTTCGATTTTGCGCTAGAATTTTGCAATAGACATTTTTTCCCAAAAGGCATTTGTGATTTCTCGATAGACTTTTTCAATTTTCCGCTAGAAATTTTCGATTTATTTGATAGAAATTTTCGATAGAAATTTTCGATTTTTCAAAAGGCATTTTCAATTTGTCGATAGACATTTCGGATTTCTCGTTTTTCCGATAGAATTTTCAATTTCTCAATATACATTTTCGATTTTTCAATATTAATTTTAGATTTTTCAATAGACATTTTTAATTTCTCGTTAGACATTTTTGATTTTCTTACAGAAATCTTTGATTTTTCAATAGACATTTTTATGATTTTCTGATTCTTCGAGAGGATTTTTGATTTTCCAATAGAGTTTTTGAATTTCAATAGACATTTTTAATTTCTCAACAGACATTTTTGATTTTTTCAATATGAATTTTGGAGGAGTTATTTAATAAACTATACAGAATGGAATGATATTATGAATCTAATATACTTACATTCCATAAAAGGGCATGTCCACCCCCAAAACTATAATCCCCCCCAGTAATGGCCCCACCATGTAGTGTAGTGTAATCCTTACCTCACATTCCAGCTCCATAGGGTTCTCCTGTAGACCCCCCCCTAAAGTCCCAAAACTGTCCACCAGGAGGCTAGCAGGGCTCTGCCTGCTACCTTGCCTCCGGTAGATATTTGTCTGCGTACTGCAGCCCTTCAAAACAGAATTAATCCCCCATCTCACCTTGCTCTACAATAGAATACTACAAGGAACAGAACAAATACCCCAGAATCTGCTACAGCTAATATCGTAGACCCAAAACCCGGAAAAGACACCACCCAATGCAAAAACTATCGCCAATCGCTCTCATTAATATAGACCTAAACTACTATCTAAAATCATAGCAACCGTATAAACTCATTCTACCACGCTTAATTCACCCCGACCAATGTGGTTTTATACCCGGTAGACAAACCACTGACAATATAGAAAGACATTGCAACTACTCAATATAACTCACACAAACAATCTCCCATCTGCTTTCCTGGCTCTTGATGCCGAAAAGGCATTTGACCGCATAGATTGGAACTATCTACAAGAAGTATTAAAATCCTTTCAATTCCCCCCAAATTTTTATCATTAATATCAGCCCTATACTCAAGACCATTAGCCAAAGTAAACATATGGGATTTATCTCGAGGAGTTTCCAATATTAAATGGAACAAGACAGGGTTGTCCCTTATCCCAGGGATAGGCAACCAGTAGATCTCCAGATGTTTGAAAACTACAACTCCCAGCATTCCCCAACTCCAGAATCCTTATAGAGGAATGCTGGGAGTTGTAGTTTCAAACATCTGGAGATCTACTGGTTGCCTATCCCTGCCTTATCCCCATTACTGTTCTCACTTTGTATAGAACCTCTTGCACAACATATAAGACTTAACCAACATATAACTGGCATACAAATAGGTTTCTCAGAATTCAAAATAACATTATTCGCAGACGACACCCTTTCACTCTAAGCAACCCGCTTACCTCACTCCCACATCTCTACAATCAGCTATCACAATTTAGTGAAGCACCTGGCTTTAAATTCAACCCCACAAAAACAATACCTAAACCAATAGCCATATCACACCATGCTTGAAAACTTATCGAACTAAATTTTGATCTAACATGGACAGAAAAACCGTTACCATACCTAGGTACCCACCTGTGTTCAACCCCAGCAAAATTTACACAGCAAACTACACACCAATTTTCAAACTACTGAAAGCTCTCCTCCAATAACTCTCTCTATTTGGCCGAATCCACGCTGTTAAAATGACCCTTTTACCCAAGCTCTTATACCTTTTTTTATGCTACGACCCAGAAAAATGGGCGGAGCAGCCCCCCCTCTCTCCACCACTACCACTTGGCAGCCAGGATAGCCCAAACCCTACAATGGCATGACTCACCCAGCAAAAATAGATGGGTAAATTGAAAACCAACTCATCACAGACACCCCACCAGATACCATCCTCTGGCTATTCCCAATACGACATCTAAAACACCCCAACCCATACTAAAATATACACTACATACCTGGCAACACATGATCTCACTATACAAACACACAAACCCATATTCTCCACTAACACCTATCTTTCATAACCCAAACTTCCTCCCCCCCATAATGGATCAGGGGTGGTCGGCCTGGAGAGTCATCACCAAAATAACACTCTACACCACACAACAGACTTCTAACATGGGAAGAGTTAAAGATTAAATGGAAATTCCCAGAAAATGAGTGGTTCGATATACCCAAATCATGCACTACCTAAGACCCTTTTAGCACAAAGACAACCACCCACTCTAACCAGACTTGAACATTTCGCATACACACACACCTAGGTCCCAAAGCAATTACACCCTTATACGATATTTTGATAACTACCAGGACACAGAGAAACTTATGGTCCAATGTCAATGGGAAACCAGGCTGGCTCAACTCTCTCAACAGAGAATTGGAATCAGATATTTATAAATATGCGCAAATGCTCTGTTAATACTCTAATACAAGAAAAGAACTTAAAATCCTCAACACAAAGTAATAAACTACTGCATTATATATGTGCCTGTACCAGATGCACAATAGCAGCAACCTGGAATCTCCAGCCCCAACTTATCAACAGCTAAAAAACAAAATCACATGGGTCTACCAAACTGAATATCTGCTACATGCCGCTAAAGGAACAATAGATACATTTATGAATATTTGGGATATTTGGTGTCTGAGGATGGAGGAGGAGACCTAATCTGCAAAACATCTTTAACATAATCAAACCATAAATTCAACCACAGCAAGCCCGGAGAAAAGAGACAATTTTGTTTTAAATGTTATTTTTATTTAATAATATTGCACTATCTACAGTTATAACCTTTATATAAGTATATAAAATAGGAAGCTATGTCATTTTCATAATACTGTAACCAAAACTGAATATATTTCCTTTTCTTCTTTATTTTATTGTTAATATGTCTAAAACTACAATAAAATTTATTGAGAAAAAAAAAGAAAAGACCAAGCAAGCACCAGAAACAGCACAGAATAAAGCCTGCATGCCCCTGGTGGTGGATAGGCACAATTGAGTATTTAAAGAATTTTAATATAGGGAAGTGTCAATTTTTTTACAGAGACCTTGATCTTAACCTATTTATTTTTGTTTTTAACCCTTGCCCTACCAAACCCCCAAGCGCAAGCAAGAAACTTATAGAACCGTACACCTGCCCCCTTCTGAGCCCTAAGAACGGCTGTGGACTGTCAAGAAACATTCATGCAGAAGCTGAAATCTCTCCACTCCTTCCCCTGCTGGCTTCTATGACTTTGCTTCTACTATAAGCTGGGTCCCATGTGAAAGGTAATTTTCTAAAGATCCCTCTACACGCAGTGTAAAGCTTTGGGAGAATGCTCGGGACAGCAAATTTCTGGGCATTTCTGAATGTCAGTCGGCCTCTAGCATGGACGATACTGTCAGACAAAATGTCATGGTGGTCACGGGCTGGTTACATGTATCAGCATGTATCCGCATGTATCCTGGTGATCACATGCTGGTTAAGGGTTGCCACCGTTTTGCTAAAGCAACCCAAACACGTGGGAGGAGCTTGAAGCACGTCACGCTGCGCACAAGTAACGTGGATTAAGTTGGTGTGGCTTATATTGGGAGTGAATGTTAAAAAATGTATGCACTAAGAGCCACTACTGGTGAAATGCAGCCAACAATGTTCAAGGTGCACTCTGATCTTGAACCATTGTAGGACTTTAAACACCAGCTAGGGGGCAAAAAGTCCCAAAGGCAAGCCGGTGACATCCTTTGCGGTGGCTACACTGGTAAATTTTTCCTTAATTACGCAGCCGCAGCATAGAATTTAAACTCGCACTAACTGGTATAACATCTTTTAGCCGGAGTTTAACTTCACTTTTTAGCTTCCTCTCTACGGGTCGTCCCATAAGTTTTTTTTTTTCACTTTATTTATATTCAATATTTACTACCTACCTATGGCACTCTACTGTTCCCTACTATTTACCCATGGGCCTCTACTGTTCCGTACTACCTACCCATGGGCCTCTACTGTTCCTACTATTTACCCATGGGCCTCTACTGTTCCCTACTATTTACCCATGGGCCTCTACTGTTCCCTACTATTTACCCATGGGCCTCTACTGTTCCCTACTATTTACCCATGGGCCTCTACTGTTCCGTACTACCCCCATGGGACTCTACTGTTCCCTACTACTACCCATGGATCTACTGTTCCCTACTACCTACCCATGGGCCTCAGCTCATTTTGAATCTTTATCTGCAACTATTTTCTTGATGATCTGTGACAGGGGTAAATAACCATAGTTATCCAGATGGTTTAAAAACTACAACTCCCTGCATGTACCTATAGCCAAGGAATGCTGGGAGTTTTCTGACATCTGGAGATCACTGGTTACCTATCTATGATTTTATTTCCTGGAGAATATACATTTTAACCTCCGCCCACTGTGTAAACTTGCATTATGGGAGACAGTAAAGTTACAATGAGCAGGTACGATAACAGATGATTATGGGTAGGGTAGGTGGAGCTGCAGTGAAATACCCACATCTTTATATACACCTTGTTTTTAAAATTCACAACAATATTAATGTTATTGATTAAGTGGCTGCCGATGATTATATTGGCGCTATGCAATAAAACGTGGGGTTTGGGATACAGTTTTGGCACTCGCCCTCTAAAAGGTTCGCCATCACTGGAATATATACAGCATTGACAGCATCCCTCATGGGCACATCTGATCACATGCTGATCACACATGCTGGTTACATGCTGATCACATGCGATCACATGCTGGTTACATGTGCTGATCACATGCTGGTTGCATGCTGGTCACATGCTGTTTTTTTGTGACATCATGTCTTATGGTGGTCACATGCTGTTCCAGTGACAAATTGCATCATGTTATTGTGATGTCATAATGAGTATATATCAGCATCACTTGTACTTGAACCATTGCGTTTGTTGCTGAGCTGCGATAGTCACTCGTGGCTGCTCTGTTGTGAACATTAAACGTATATCTGGCGATTCATTGGTAAGTAGAAACTACGTATAGAGACAATAGGAAATTGTTTATTGTTTTATATGGAGGGTGCTGTTAGACGATTTATATAGAAACTAGTCAGTTAACCTGTTATATAAAATGGCCGCAAGACATAGAGTCTCTCCCTCTCCCCCCTCTTCTCTCCCCCCTCTCTCTCCCTGTCTCTCTCTCTCTCCCTCCCCTCTCTCTCTCCCTCTCCCTCCTCTCTCTCTCTCTCTCTCTCTCTCTCCCCTCCCCCTCACTCCCTCTCTCTCTGTGGCAGGGCAGGGCAAGGGGAGAGTGGGTGGGGCAGTGGGTGGAGAATAGGCATGTGGGAGCTTCAGTGTCAGGTTGCCATGGTAACTGGAGGACATTGGTGAGATGGTGCTGGGAGACACAATGTCATTTTATCCTATTGGGGAGATTCATTTACAATTCTACTGTTAGATCACAGTCCCCTCCCACTCATCCTCCTTGCCTAGCTCTCACAGTGAACCATTGAGGCCAACCCTGCTCTATACCTGCTTCATATAAATTATATTAAAGGGGAACTGTTCATTGTCACACTGAGTGGGGTAAACTGGTTGTAAAGCAAGGACTGGGGCAATGGGCAGAGGATCAGTTCCCTGGGGCTGGAATCCCAAACTCACATCTACAGATGCATTAATATTCATACACATGTGCGATCGTGGGTGCTGACCCGTGACGCACGATGTGTACGAACGCCCATTTCGGGTGATAATCGGCCATTGTATGGGAATTTTATCGGCCGAATGGGCGCTCTTTCGGATCTGCCTGGCGGATCGGGCAATGATCCCAGAACAAATGGCAGTTTCGGCCTATAAAGTTCCCATACACGGCCAATCATCACCCGAAATGGCCGTTCGTACCATAGTGCATCACGGGTCGGCACCCACGATCGCACTTGTGTATGAACCTTAACACTGGGAGGATTTGGGGGGTGGGAAGGCAGAATTAATCTCTGCAGAGAGCAACTGGGATACTGTAAGGCTGGGTCCAACTGCTGAATTTTTCGCCTCGACGACTGTTCGCCACAATGAGCGGCCGGCAGTTTCCCACAGAAATCTTTGATTTTTCAATAGACATTTTTATGATTTTCTGATTCTTCGATAGGATTTTTCGATTTTCCAATAGAGTTTTTGAATTTTCAATAGACATTTTTAATTTCTCAACAGACATTTTTGATTTTTTCAATATGAATTTTGGAGGAGTTATTTAATAAACTATACAGAATGGAATGATATTATGAATCTAATATATCTTAACATTCCATAAAAGGCATGTCCACCCCCAAACTATAATCCCCCCCAGTAATGGCCCCACCATGTAGTGTAGTGTAATCCTTACCTCACATTCCAGCTCCATAGGGTTCTCCTGTAGACCCCCCCCTAAAGTCCCAAAACTGTCCACCAGGAGGCAGCAGGGCTCTGCCTGCTACCTTGCCTCCGGTAGATATTTGTCTGCGTACTGCAGCCCTTCAAAACAGAATTAATCCCCCATCTCACCTTGCTCTACAATAGAATACTACAAGGAACAGAACAAATACCCCAGAATCTGCTACGAGCTAATATCGTAGACCCAAAACCCGGAAAAGACACCACCCAATGCAAAAACTATCGCCAATCGCTCTCATTAATATAGACCTAAAACTACTATCTAAAATCATAGCAACCGTATAAACTCATTCTACCACGCTTAATTCACCCCGACCAATGTGGTTTTATACCCGGTAGACAAACCACTGACAATATAGAAAGACATTGCAACTACTCAATATAACTCACACAAACAATCTCCCATCTGCTTTCCTGGCTCTTGATGCCGAAAAGGCATTTGACCGCATAGATTGGAACTATCTACAAGAAGTATTAAAATCCTTTCAATTCCCCCCAAATTTTTATCATTAATATCAGCCCTATACTCAAGACCATTAGCCAAAGTAAACATATGGGATTTATCTCGAGGAGTTTCCAATATTAAATGGAACAAGACAGGGTTGTCCCTTATCCCAGGGATAGGCAACCAGTAGATCTCCAGATGTTTGAAAACTACAACTCCCAGCATTCCCCAACTCCAGAATCCTTATAGAGGAATGCTGGGAGTTGTAGTTTCAAACATCTGGAGATCTACTGGTTGCCTATCCCTGCCTTATCCCCATTACTGTTCTCACTTTGTATAGAACCTCTTGCACAACATATAAGACTTAACCAACATATAACTGGCATACAAATAGGTTTCTCAGAATTCAAAATAACATTATTCGCAGACGACACCCTTTCACTCTAAGCAACCCGCTTACCTCACTCCCACATCTCTACAATCAGCTATCACAATTTAGTGAAGCACCTGGCTTTAAATTCAACCCCACAAAAACAATACCTAAACCAATAGCCATATCACACCATGCTTGAAAACTTATCGAACTAAATTTTGATCTAACATGGACAGAAAAACCGTTACCATACCTAGGTACCCACCTGTGTTCAACCCCAGCAAAATTTACACAGCAAACTACACACCAATTTTCAAACTACTGAAAGCTCTCCTCCAATAACTCTCTCTATTTGGCCGAATCCACGCTGTTAAAATGACCCTTTTACCCAAGCTCTTATACCTTTTTTTATGCTACGACCCAGAAAAATGGGCGGAGCAGCCCCCCCTCTCTCCACCACTACCACTTGGCAGCCAGGATAGCCCAAACCCTACAATGGCATGACTCACCCAGCAAAAATAGATGGGTAAATTGAAAACCAACTCATCACAGACACCCCACCAGATACCATCCTCTGGCTATTCCCAATACGACATCTAAAACACCCCAACCCATACTAAAATATACACTACATACCTGGCAACACATGATCTCACTATACAAACACACAAACCCATATTCTCCACTAACACCTATCTTTCATAACCCAAACTTCCTCCCCCCCATAATGGATCAGGGGTGGTCGGCCTGGAGAGTCATCACCAAAATAACACTCTACACCACACAACAGACTTCTAACATGGGAAGAGTTAAAGATTAAATGGAAATTCCCAGAAAATGAGTGGTTCGATATACCCAAATCATGCACTACCTAAGACCCTTTTAGCACAAAGACAACCACCCACTCTAACCAGACTTGAACATTTCGCATACACACACACCTAGGTCCCAAAGCAATTACACCCTTATACGATATTTTGATAACTACCAGGACACAGAGAAACTTATGGTCCAATGTCAATGGGAAACCAGGCTGGCTCAACTCTCTCAACAGAGAATTGGAATCAGATATTTATAAATATGCGCAAATGCTCTGTTAATACTCTAATACAAGAAAAGAACTTAAAATCCTCAACACAAAGTAATAAACTACTGCATTATATATGTGCCTGTACCAGATGCACAATAGCAGCAACCTGGAATCTCCAGCCCCAACTTATCAACAGCTAAAAAACAAAATCACATGGGTCTACCAAACTGAATATCTGCTACATGCCGCTAAAGGAACAATAGATACATTTATGAATATTTGGGATATTTGGTGTCTGAGGATGGAGGAGGAGACCTAATCTGCAAAACATCTTTAACATAATCAAACCATAAATTCAACCACAGCAAGCCCGGAGAAAAGAGACAATTTTGTTTTAAATGTTATTTTTATTTAATAATATTGCACTATCTACAGTTATAACCTTTATATAAGTATATAAAATAGGAAGCTATGTCATTTTCATAATACTGTAACCAAAACTGAATATATTTCCTTTTCTTCTTTATTTTATTGTTAAATATGTCTAAAACTACAATAAAAATTTATTGAGAAAAAAAAAGAAAAGACCAAGCAAGCACCAGAACAGCACAGAATAAAGCCTGCATGCCCCTGGTGGTGGATAGGCACAATGAGTATTTAAAGAATTTTAATATAGGGAAGTGTCAATTTTTTTACAGAGACCTTGATCTTAACCTATTTATTTTTGTTTTTAACCCTTGCCCTACCAAACCCCCAAGCGCAAGCAAGAAACTTATAGAACCGTACACCTGCCCCCTTCTGAGCCCTAAGAACGGCTGTGGACTGTCAAGAAACATTCATGCAGAAGCTGAAATCTCTCCACTCCTTCCCCTGCTGGCTTCTATGACTTTGCTTCTACTATAAAGCTGGGTCCACATGTGAAAGGTAATTTTCTAAAGATCCCTCTACACGCAGATGTAAAGCTTTGGGAGAATGCTCGGGACAGCAAATTTCTGGGCATTTCTGAATGTCAGTCGGCCTCGTAGCATGGACGATACTGTCAGACAAAATGTCATGGTGGTCACGGGCTGGTTACATGTATCAGCATGTATCCGCATGTATCCTGGTGATCACATGCTGGTTAAGGGTTGCCACCGTTTTGCTAAAGCAACCCAAACACGTGGGAGGAGCTTGAAGCACGTCACGCTGCGCACAAGTAACGTGGATTAAGTTGGTGTGGCTTATATTGGGAGTGAATGTTAAAAAATGTATGCACTAAGAGCCACTACTGGTGAAATGCACCAACAATGTTCAAGGTGCACTCTGATCTTGAACCATTGTAGGACTTTAAACACCAGCTAGGGGGCAAAAAGTCCCAAAGGCAAGCCGGTGACATCCTTTGCGGTGGCTACACTGGTAAATTTTTCCTTAATTACGCAGCCGCAGCATAGAATTAAACTCGCACTAACTGGTATAACATCTTTTAGCCGGAGTTTAACTTCACTTTTTAGCTTCCTCTCTACGGGTCGTCCCATAAGTTTTTTTTTTTCACTTTATTTATATTCAATATTTACTACCTACCTATGGCACTCTACTGTTCCCTACTATTTACCCATGGGCCTCTACTGTTCCGTACTACCTACCCATGGGCCTCTACTGTTCCTACTATTTACCCATGGGCCTCTACTGTTCCCTACTATTTACCCATGGGCCTCTACTGTTCCCTACTATTTACCCATGGGCCTCTACTGTTCCCTACTATTTACCCATGGGCCTCTACTGTTCCGTACTACCCCCATGGGACTCTACTGTTCCCTACTACTACCCATGGATCTACTGTTCCCTACTACCTACCCATGGGCCTCAGCTCATTTTGAATCTTTATCTGCAACTATTTTCTTGATGATCTGTGACAGGGGTAAATAACCATAGTTATCCAGATGGTTTAAAAACTACAACTCCCTGCATGTACCTATAGCCAAGGAATGCTGGGAGTTTTCTGACATCTGGAGATCACTGGTTACCTATCTATGATTTTATTTCCGTGGAGAATATACATTTTAACCTCCGCCCACTGTGTAAACTTGCATTATGGGAGACAGTAAAGTTACAATGAGCAGGTACGATAACAGATGATTATGGGTAGGGTAGGTGGAGCTGCAGTGAAATACCCACATCTTTATATACACCTTGTTTTTAAAATTCACAACAATATTAATGTTATTGATTAAGTGGCTGCCGATGATTATATTGGCGCTATGCAATAAAACGTGGGGTTTGGGATACAGTTTTGGCACTCGCCCTCTAAAAGGTTCGCCATCACTGGAATATATACAGCATTGACAGCATCCCTCATGGGCACATCTGATCACATGCTGATCACACATGCTGGTTACATGCTGATCACATGCGATCACATGCTGGTTACATGGCTGATCACATGCTGGTTGCATGCTGGTCACATGCTGTTTTTTTGTGACATCATGTCTTATGGTGGTCACATGCTGTTCCAGTGACAAATTGCATCATGTTATTGTGATGTCATAATGAGTATATATCAGCATCACTTGTACTTGAACCATTGCGTTTGTTGCTGAGCTGCAGATAGTCACTCGTGGCTGCTCTGTTGTGAACATTAAACGTATATCTGCGATTCATTGGTAAGTAGAAACTACGTATAGAGACAATAGGAAATTGTTTATTGTTTTAATATGGAGGGTGCTGTTAGACGATTTATATAGAAACTAGTCAGTTAACCTGTTATATAAAATGGCCGCAAGACATAGACTCTCTCCCTCTCCCCCCTCTCTCTCTCCCCCCTCTCTCTCCCTGTCTCTCTCTCTCTCCCTCCCCTCTCTCTCTCCCTCTCCCTCCTCTCTCTCTCTCTCTCTCTCTCTCTCCCCTCCCCCTCACTCCCTCTCTCTCTGTGGCAGGGCAGGGCAAGGGGAGAGTGGGTGGGGCAGTGGGTGGAGAATAGGCATGTGGGAGCTTCAGTGTCAGGTTGCCATGGTAACTGGAGGACATTGGTGAGATGGTGCTGGAGACACAATGTCATTTTATCCTATTGGGGAGATTCATTTACAATTCTACTGTTAGATCACAGTCCCCTCCCACTCATCCTCCTTGCCTAGCTCTCACAGTGAACCATTGAGGCCAACCCTGCTCTATACCTGCTTCATATAAATTATATTAAAGGGGAACTGTTCATTGTCACACTGAGTGGGGTAAACTGGTTGTAAAGCAAGAGACTGGGGCAATGGGCAGAGGATCAGTTCCCTGGGGCTGGAATCCCAAACTCACATCTACAGATGCATTAATATTCATACACATGTGCGATCGTGGGTGCTGACCCGTGACGCACGATGTGTACGAACGCCCATTTCGGGTGATAATCGGCCATTGTATGGGAATTTTATCGGCCGAATGGGCGCTCTTTCGGATCTGCCTGGCGGATCGGGCAATGATCCCAGAACAAATGGCAGTTTCGGCCTATAAAGTTCCCATACACGGCCAATCATCACCCGAAATGGCCGTTCGTACCATAGTGCATCACGGGTCGGCACCCACGATCGCACTTGTGTATGAACCTTAACACTGGGAGGATTTGGGGGGTGGGAAGGCAGAATTAATCTCTGCAGAGAGCAACTGGGATACTGTAAGGCTGGGTCCAACTGCTGAATTTTTCGCCTCGACGACTGTTCGCCACAATGAGCGGCCGGCAGTTTCCCAAGTGTAATCCTTACCTCACATTCCAGCTCCATAGGGTTCTCCTGTAGACCCCCCCCTAAAGTCCCCAAAACTGTCCACCAGGAGGCTAGCAGGGCTCTGCCTGCTACCTTGCCTCCGGTAGCTATTCGTACTGCGTACTGCAGCCCTTCAAAACAGAATTAATCCCCCATCTCACCTTGCTCTACAATAGAATACTACAAGGAACAGAACAAATACCCCAAGATCTGCTACGAGCTAATATCGTAGTAAACCCAGAACCCGGAAAAGACACCACCCAATGCAAAAACTATCGCCCAATCGCTCTCATTAATATAGACCTAAAACTACTATCTAAAATCATAGCAACATGTATAAACTCATTTCTACCACGCTTAATTCACCCCGACCAATGTGGTATAGTTGTTATGGAGAATATGGGTTTGTGTTTGTATAGTGAGATCATGTGTTGCCGTATGTATGTGTATTTTATGTATGGGTTGGGGTGTTTTAGATGTCGTATTGGGAATAGCCAGAGGATGTATTCTGGTGGGTGTCTGTGATGAGTTGGTTTTCCAATTCTACCCACTATTTTGCTGGGAGTCATGCCATTGTAGGGTTTGGGCTATCCTGGCTGCCAAGTGGTAGTGGTGGAGAGAGGGGAGGGCTGCTCCGCCCTTTTTCTGGGTCGTAGCTAAAAAAGGTATAAGAGCTTGGGTAAAAGGGTCATTTTAACAGCGTGGATTCGCAAATAGAGAGAGTTTATTCGGAGGAGAGCTTTCAATTATTGAAAATTGGTGTGTAGTTTGCTGTGTAATTTCTGCTGGGGTTGAACACAGGTGGGTACCTAGGTATGGTACGTTTTCTGTCCATGTTAGATCAAAATTTAGTTCGATAAGTTTTCAAGCATGTGGTGATATGGCTATTGGTTTAGGTATTGTTTTTGTGGGGTTGAATTTAAACCAGGTGCTTCACTAAATTGTGATAGCTGATTGTAGAGATGTGGGAGTGGGTAAGCGGGTTGCTTAGAGTGAAAAGGGTGTCGTCTGCGAATAATGTTTTTTTGAATTCTAGAAAACCTATTTGTATGCCAGTTATATGTTGGTTAAGTCTTATAGTTTGTGCAAGAGGTTCTATACAAGTGAGAACAGTAATGGGGATAAGGCAGGATAGGCAACCAGTAGATCTCCAGATGTTTGAAAACTACAACTCCCAGCATTCCTCTATAAGGATTCTGGGGTTGGGGAATGCTGGGAGTTGTAGTTTTCAAACATCGGAGATCTACTGGTTGCCTATCCCTGGGATAAGGGACAACCCTGTCTGTTCCATTTAATATTGGAAACTCCTCGGATATAAATCCCATATTTTTTACTTTGGCTAATGGTCTTAGTTATAGGGCTGATATAATGATAAAAATTTGGGGGGGAATTGAAAGGATTTTAATACTCTTTTAGATAGTTCCAATCTATGCGGTCAAATGCCTTTTCGGCATCAAGAGCCAGGAAAGCAGATGGGAGATTGTTTGTGTGAGTTATATTGAGTAGTTGCAATGTCTTTCTAATATTGTCAGTGGTTTGTCTACCGGGTATAATATTGTATTAAATGGATAGATAGATAGATAGGATAGATAGATAGATAGACATGATCAAGATAGATAGCAAGAGTGATAATAAGATAGATAGATAGATAGATAGATAGATAGATAGATAGATAGATAGATAGTAGATAGTGATAGACAGATAGATAGAAAGAGAGATGATGGATAGAAATAGATAGATAGATAGATAGATAAGGATAGATGATAGTGTAGATAGATAGATGAAAGAGAGATGATAGATAGATAGTGATGATAGATAGATAGATAGATAGATAAATAGATAGATAGATAGATAGGATAGATAGATAGATAGATAGATAGATAGATAGATAGATAGCGATAGACAGATAGAT
This sequence comes from Hymenochirus boettgeri, assembly GCA_019447015.1. Classification (NCBI taxonomy): domain Eukaryota; kingdom Metazoa; phylum Chordata; class Amphibia; order Anura; family Pipidae; genus Hymenochirus; species Hymenochirus boettgeri. The sequence continues at coordinate 311,278,016 of CM033470.1, read as the reverse complement.
AGAAAAAAGAGAGATGATAGATAGATAGATAGATAGATAGATAGAGTAGATAGATAGATAGATAGATAGATAGATAGATAGATAGATAGATTGATAGATAGAGAGGTAGATAGATGGATAGATAATAGATAGATGGTAGATAGATATAGATAGATAGAGGTAGATAGATATATGTGTAGATAGATAATAGATAGGTAGATAGACTAATAGATAATAGAAGATAGATAGTAGATAGATAGATAAGTAATAGAGTATGGTAGATGATATAGATAGATGGATAGATAGATAATAGATAGATAGATGATAGATAGATAATATATAGATGGATAGATAGATATAGATATAGAGAAAGAGGTAGAGTATATTATGGGTAGATAGATAGAAAATTAATAGATAGATAGATAGATAAATGATAGATAGATAACCAATCCGATGCATGTGCACTCTACCTTCAGCAGTTTATCATGCCTAGGTGCCGCCGGATGTGATTCAATTACATATCCATCGAAGTATAAATTCCAGGACACTCTCAGGACTTGTGCAAAAAAATGTAATTAAACGTGCAAAAAACACATAGATAGTGACGTTTTCGGTCTCCTCTCTTGGACCTTGGCTGGCTTGAGAGAGACCGAACGTCACTATCTTTGTGTGTTTTGCACGTTTAATAAAATTTTTTGCACAAGTCCTGAGAGTGCCTGGACTTTTACTTCGGATAGACTAGACTAGATCTCGCTACGCTAGTTGACTCGGCTCGCTAGTAGCCCCGAGTTAGATCGCTCGCTAGCTAGTCGCTCGTGCCGGCCTTCGATCGCTAACGATCGCTCAAATTCCAGGACACTCTCAGGACTTGTGCAAAAAAATGTATTAAACGTGCAAAAAACACATAGATAGTGACGTTTCGGTCTCTCTCTTGGACCTTGGCTGGCTTGAGAGAGACCGAAACGTCACTATCTTTGTGTTTTTTGCACGTTTAATAAAATTTTTTGCACAAGTCCTGAGAGTGCCCTGGAATTTTTACTTCAATGGATAGATAGATAGATAGATAGATAGATAGTGATCGATCGATAGATAGCAGAGTTAGATAGATAGATAGATAGATAGATAGTGATCGATCGATAGATAGATAGAAAGATAGATAGATAGATAGATAGATAGATAGATAATAGATAGATAGATAGATAGATAGATAGATAGAGAAAGAGAGAGGTAGATATATGTGTAGATAGATAATAGATAGACAGATAGAGAGAGAGGTGATAGATAGATAGATAGATATAGATAGATAGATAGATAGATAGATAGATAGATAGATAGATAATAGATAGAGGTAGATAGATAATAACCTTTACTTATCTGTCCAATATATTCTAACCAAAAATTATGTCACTACTCCTGTCCGCCCCACCATCAAATCTCTCATTTATCAATTCCCCAACTTAAGGAAACACACTTACCATGTGCTACATGTCCTGCTGGGAGGAGGGGTGAGAAAAAATAGAACCACTGAGGTGGTTTCTGGTTTTCTTTGGTTAGTAATAACTAAAGCTGTTTCACACTGTACCAATCTTCAAAGATGACAGCGTTGGCGAGGGGAAATTTTCTTTTTGTAATTGTGGCATTGGAAATGCTTGTTACGCACATTACACGTAAGGCACATCCTTTGGGTACCAACGGGACTGCCCTTTATCCCTAATGTTGTTACACAGTTTAAGTTTTTTTTTAATAATGCTTACCACTTTGCCCGGGATGTTTTTTAAGGAAAAAGAATGAACAAGGCAATTCCCCAGGCCCTAACCCCTAAAGGACCCCAAAACTATAAGCTTTTAATGGTTGATGGTTAAGAGAGGACCATCACAATGTTTTGCCCAAGAGCCTCCACCATAAGCTGGCCATTCATTATACCACAAGATAAGGACTACTAAAACATTATAGTGCTCTGCTTGAGAAGGTTCTCATTCATCGGTCACGGTATATCTGTAATATTCTTCATCCGTCACGGTATATCGTAATATCATGTCATCCGTCATGGTATTCTGTAATATTCAATCCATCGGTCTGGTATAGGTGTAATATTCATTCACCAGGTCACGTATCTCTGTAATATTCATTCATCCGTCACGGTATATCTGTAATATTTTCTCCGGTCATGGTATCTGTAACTATGCTTCAATCCAGGTCATGGTATAGCTGTAATATTCATTCATCCAGGTCATGGTTATCGTATATTCATCATCAGGTCGGATATCTGTTATTCATTCCCAGTTCATGGTATATCGTAATTTCATTCTCAGATGGTATATCTGTATACTTCTTCATCCGGTCATGGTATATCTGTATATTCATCATCCAGGTCATGGTCATATCTGTAATATTCTTCATCCGGTCATGGTATATTTGAATTATTCATCATCCAGTCAGGTATACTGTAATATTCATTCATCATCCAGGTCATGGATTCTGTAATATTCATTCATCCAGGTTCATGGTATATCTGTAATATCATTCATCCCGGTCATGGTATATCTGTATATTCATTCATCCAGGTCATGGTATATCTGTAATATTCTCCATCCGGTCATGGTAATCTGTAATATTCTTCATCCAGGTCATGGTATAATCTGTAATATTCTATTCCAGGTCATGTATATCTGTAATTTCATTCTCCAGGTCATGGTATGCTGTATATTCATTCATCCAGGTCATGGTATTCTTAATATTCATACATCCAGGTCATGGTATATCTGTAATATTCATTCATCCAAGTCATGGTATATCTGTAATATTCTCCATTCCACCAGTCTGGTATACTGTATATTCATTCATCAAGTCATGGTTATCTGTAATATTCATCCATCCAAGTCATGGTATATCTGTAATATTCATCCATCCAGGGCATGTATATCTGTAATATTTCATTCATCCAGGTCATGGTATAATGCTGTAATATGTCATTCATCCAGGTCATGGTATATCGTAATATTCATTCAATCCAGGTCATGGTATATCTGTAATATTCTTTCATCCATGTACTGGTATATTGTAATATTCATTCATCGACACGGTATATCTGTTAATATTCATTCAATCCAGGTCATGGTATAATCTGTAATATTTCATTCCATCCAGGTCATGGTATATCTTGTAATATTCATTCATCCAGGTCATTGTATATCTCTGTAATTTCATTCATCCGGTCCGTATACTGTAATATCATCATCCGGTCCTGGTAATATGTAATATTCATCCATCCAGGTCATGGTATATCTGTTATATTCATTCATCCAGGTCATGGTATATCTGTAATATTCTATCATCCAGGTCATGGTAATCTGTAATATTCATTCTCCAGAGTCATGGTATATCTGTAATATTCATATCATCCAGGTCATGGTATATCTGTAATATTGTCCATCCATCCAGTCATGGTATATCTGTAATATTCATTCATCCAGTCATGTATATCTGTAATATTCATACCATCCAGGTCATGGTATTCTAATATTCATTCACCAAGTCATGGTATATCTGTAATATTCATCATCCAGTCATGGTAAATCTGTAATATTCATCCATCCAGGTCATGGTATATCTGTAATATTCATTCATCCATTGTCATGGTTTTCTGTAATATTCATCATCCAAGTCATGGTAATATCTGATATTCATTCATCCAGTCATGTATATCTGTAATTCATTCATCCAGGTCATGGTATATCTGTAATATTCATCCATCAAGTCATGGTATATCTGTAATATTCATCCATCCAGGTCATGGTATATCTTAATATTCATTCTCCACGTCATGGTATATTCTGTAATATTCATTCATCCAGGTCATGGTATATCTGTAATATATTATTCATCCAGGTCATGGTATATCTGTAATATTCATTCATCAAAGTCATGGTATAATTTCTGTAATATTCATCCATCCAGGTCATGGTATATCTTTAATATTCATCATCCAAGTCATGGTATTTCTGTTAATATTCATTCATCCAGGTCTGGGTATATCTGTAATATTCATACCATCCAAGTCATGGTATATCTGTAATATTCATCCATCCAGTTCATGGTATATCTGTAATATTCATTCATCCAGGTCATGGTATTTCTGTAATATTCATTCATCCAGGTCATGGTAATATCTTAATATTCTTCATATCATCCAGTTCATGGTTATCTGTAATATTCATCATCCAGGTCATGGTATATCTGTAATTTCATTCACTCCAGTCATGGTATATCTGTATATTCATTCATCCAGGTCATGGTATATCTGTAATTATTCATTCATCCAGGTCTGGTATTCTGTTAATATCATTCATCCAGTCATGGTATCTGTAATATTCATTCATCCAGGTCATGTATATCCTGTAATATTCATCCATCCAGGTCAATGGTATACTCTGTAATATTCATTCCTCCATGTCTGGTATATCTGTATATTCATATCCATCCAGTCCATGGTATATCTGTATATTCATATCATCCCAGGTCATGGGAATCGAATATATTCAACCAGGTCATGGTATTCTGTAATATTCATCCATCCAGGTCATGGTATATCTGTAATATTCATTCATCCAAGTCATGGTATATCTGTAAATTCATCCATCCAGGTCATGGTATATCTGTAATATTCATTCATCAAGTCATGGTATTTCTGTAATATTCATCCAGGTCATGGTATATCTTATATTCATCCATCCAAGTCATGGTAATCTGTAATATTCATCCATCCAGGTCATGTATATCTGTTAATATTCATTCATCCAGGTCATGGTATTTCTGTAATATCATTCATCCAGGTCATGGTATATCTGTAATATTCATTCATCCAGGTCATGGTATATCTGTAATATTCATCTCATCCAGGTCTGGTATACTGTAATATTCATTCATCCAGGTCATGGTATATCTGTAATATTCATCATCAGGTCATGGTTATATTCTGTAATATTCATCCATCCAGGTCAATGGTATATCTGTAATATTCTCCCATCCAGTCATGGTATATCTGTAATAATTACCATTCATCCGGGTCATGGTATATCTGTATATTCATCCATCAGGTCTATATCTGTAAATATTCTCATCCAGGTCTGGTATACTGTAATATTCATTCATCCAGGTCATGTATATCTGTAATATTCATTCATCCCAGGTCAGTGTTATATCTGTAATATTACCCCAGTCATGGTCTATCTGTAATATTCCATTCACAAGGTCAGGTATATCTTAATATTCATCCTCCAGGTCTGGTAATCTGTATATTCATTCATCAGTCATGGTATATCTGTAATATTCTCCATCCAAGTCATGTATATCTGAATTTCATCCATCCAGGTCATGGTATATCTGTAATATTCATTCATCCAGGTCATGGTTTCGTGTAATTTCATTCATCCAGGTCATGGTATATCTGTATATATATCATCCAAGTCATGGTATATCGTATTTCATTCATCCAGGTCATGGTATATCTGTAATATTCATCCATCCAGGTCATGGTATCTGTAATATTCATCCATCCAGGTCATGGTATATCTGTATTTCATCAACAAGTCATGTATCCGTAATATTCATTCATCCGGTCATGGTATATCTGTAATATTAATTCATCAGGTCATGGTATACTGTAATCATTCATCCAAGTCATGGTACATCTGTAATATTCATCCTCCAGGTCATGGTATATCTGTAATATTCATCCATCCAAGTCATGGTATTTCTGTATATTCATTTCATCAGGTCATGTATATCTGTAATATCATTCATCCAAGTCATGGTATATCTGTAATATCACCGTCCAGGTCATGTATCTTGTAATATTCATCCATCCATCATGGTATTTCTGTAATAATTCATTCATCCAGTCATGGTATATCTGTAATATTTATCCATCCATCATGGTATATCTGTATATTCTCCATCCAGTCATGTATATCTGTAATATTCATTTCATCCAGGTCATGTTCTGTAATATCATTCATCCAGTGTTATGTATATTTGTAATATCTTCATCCAGGTCATGGTATATCTGTAATATTCATATCATCCAAGTCATGGTATATCTGTAATATTCATCCATCCAGGTCATGGTATATTAATATTCATTCATCCAGTCATGGGTATATCTGTAATATTCATCCCATCCAAGTCATGGTATATCTCTGTATATTCATCCATCCAGGTCATGGTATATCTGTAATATCTATTCATCCAGGTCATGGTATTTTTCTGATATCATTCATCCGGTTCATGGTATACTTTATATCATTATCCAAGTCATGGTATATCTGTAATATTCATTCATCCAGTCATGGTATATCTGTAATATCACATCCATCCAGGTCATGGTATATTCTGTAATATTCACATCCAGGTCATGGTATATCTTCTAATTCATTCATCCAAGTCATGGTATATCTGTAATAGTCATTCATCCCAGGTCATGGTATATCTGTAATATTAATTCATCCCAGTCATGGTATATCTGTAATATACATTCATCCAAGTCATGGTATATCTGTATATTCATCCATCCAGTACATGGTATATCTGTAATATTCATTCATCCAGGTCCATGGTATTTCTGTAATATTCATTCATCCAGGTCATGGTATATCTGTATATTCATTCATCAGTCATGGTAAATTGTCATATTCATCCATCCAGGTCATGTATATCTGTATATTCATTCAGCGGTCATGGTATTTCTGTATATTCATATCCTCCAGGTCATGGTATTCTGTATATTCATTCATCCAGTCATGTATATCTGTAATATTCATTCATCCAAGTCATGGTATAATCTGTATATCATCCATCCAGGTCATGGTAATATTCTGTAATATTCCAATTTCATCCAGGTCATGGATATCTGTAATATTCATCCATCCAGATCATGGTATATCTGTAATTCATCACCAGGTCATGGGTATATCTGTAATATTCATTCCATCCAGGTTCATGGTAATATCTGTAATAGTCATTCATCCAGGTCTGGTATTTATCTGTAATATTTATTCATCCAGGTCATGGTATATCTGTAATATTCATTCATCCAGGTCATGGTATATTTTATATTTAGTCACCAGGTCTGTATATCTAATATCATTCATCAGTCACGGAATTCTGTAATATTCATCTCATCCGTCACGGTATAATCTGTAATATTCATTCATCCAGGTCACGGTATATCTGTAATTTTATTCATCCAGGGTATGGTAATCTGTAATATCCTTTCATCCAGGTCATGTATATCTACTGTCAGTCATCCAGGTCACGGCATATCTGTAATATTCATTCATCCAGGTCCTTATATCTGTAATATTCATATCATCCAGGCACGGTATTCTGTAATATTCATCATCCAGGTCATGGTTATCTTGTAATACTCATCCATCCAGGTCATGGTATATCTGTACTACACATTCATCCAGGTCATGGTATATCTGTAATATCATTCATCCAGGTCATGGTATATTCTGTAATACATTCATCCAGGTCATGGTATATCTGTAATATTTATTCATCCAGGTCTGTTATCTTAAATTCTTCATCCAGGTCATGGTATCATCTGTAATATTCATCCATCCTCATGGTATCTGTATATTCATCCTCCGGTCATGTACATCTGTAATATCATTCATCACGGTCATGGTACATCTGTAATATTCATCCATCCAGGCATGGTATTCTGTAATATTCATTCATCCAGGCATGGTATATCTGTAATATTCATTCATCCAGGTCATGGTATATCTGTAATATTCATTCATCCAGGTCACGGTATATCTGTAGTATGCATCCAGGTCATGGTATATACTATAATATTCTTCATCCAGGTCACGGTATATCTGTAACTATCATTATCCAGGTCATAGTTCATTGTAATATTCATCCATCCAGGTCATGGTATATCTGTAATATTCATTCATCCAGGTCATGGTACATCTGTAATATTCATTCATCCAGGTCATGGTTTATCTGTAATATTCATTCATCCAGGTCAGGTACATCTGTATATTCATCACCCGTCATGGTATATCTGTAATATATATTCATCCAGGTCATGGTAATCTGTAATATTCATTTATCCAGGTCACAGTATATCGTAATATTCATTCATGCAGGTCATGCTATATCTGTATATTCATTCATCCTGATCATGATATATCTGTAATATTCATTCAACCAGGTCATGGTATAGCTGTAATATTCATTCATCCAGGTCACAGTATATCTTTGTATTCAGTTAATCAACTGGACTTAAAGTTTAGTTTTTGAAGACATTTTGCTAATCATTGACTGGCTTTCTCGATTCAGAATGACTGTACAAGAATCTGTTGGCAATATAAGTACCCTGGAAAGTCCCAATTGCATATAACAGCCAGGTGTTAGGGACTTTCTGAATGCACAGTCTGGATGCATTGAGGCTAAGAGTGTTATTGAAACTGCCAAGGGTTTAAAACAGCATTGTACATGGCAGACAAATGTGTTGAACCCCACCTCTATTCAGGCTTGGTTTCTTTATTTTTTGGCTCTTCTTTGCTGGGCCATCCATTGGTGCAGTAGCTGTTTGGTCTCCCCTCCTAGTATCGGCTCTATTCAGGGGCGTATCTAGGGTCAGAAGAAATATGGGACACCTCTGGGCACTCTATGTGCCGCACATAGCGCAATAAAAATGTTTAGCCCACGCCCGCTTCCCCGGTCTAATTAAGCCACACCCACTAAATACTTAATAAGATAAACAAGACAAACAGACAGACAAACATTGACGAACCAAGAGATAGATACACAGCCAGGAAGTTATAAAAAGACAGAGAATAAGACAGAATAAGGTGTAGAGAGAGATACACAAATTAATGACACGAGGACAGTATTTCATATACTGGTAGCAAACTGGCAATTTCAGTATATACTGGTAGCAAACTGGCATTTTCATTATATACCGGTATCAATGGGAATTCATTACATGCTGGTAGCCATTTCATTACATACTGGTAGGCATGGGGATTTCTTTACATACCAATAGCTATTTCATTACATACTGAAGCCATGGAATTTAGTCACATACTATTAGCCATGGGCATTTCATTACATACTGGTAGTGGTAGCCATGGGCATTCCATTATATATTTAGCCATTTCCTTGCATACTGGAACCATGGTAGTTTTTTTACATACTGGCAGACATTTCATACTGGTAGCCATGGAATTTCATCACATAGTAGTAGCCATGGGAATTTCATGCATACTGGTAGCCATTTCATTACGTACTGGTAGCCATGGTATTTTCTTTACATACTGTTAGCCATGGAATTTAGTCACATACTGGTAGCCATGTGAATTCTTTTTTACATACTGTTAGCCATGGGAATTTAGTCACATACTGGTAGCCATTTCATTACATACGGGTAGCCATGTGATTTTCTTTACATACTTTAGCCTGGGAATTTAGTCACATACTGGTAGACAATCATTACATATGTTACCTCGCAAGCAAAGGGCCGGCAGTGCAGGCGGAGGAACGAGGGAAGGTAAGTAGAGGTTGGGGAGCTTTTGGAAAATACAAACCATGCGGTTGGGGCTGCCAGACATGGGGGAACATCCTATTAAAAACAATTTTTAAGGGTGGACATGCCCTTAAGGTTCAGAGTGGAACATCCTAAGGATTTGTACTCTCCCCAGTCTGTTTAAATAAAGTTGTTTCTGATTACAAATATTAGTACTGTGGATTGTAATAAAAACAATAAAGAAGGTGGATAGTCTGTGGCTGTGCCTATCGATAACAAACATACATTTTCTAATTAGTTCTGATAAATAGTTGGGAAATAATTGAAAATGTGAACCCTCTACAAAATCGAGAGGCTCGTTGCTGGGGAAACAGTTTGTGAATTAACAGGAAACATTAAACGCATGCTCGGAGTGAGCACATTTCTGGTGCACGAGTGTGGTGTTGCCCTGTGCTGCAATTGCACGATCACAGTGCCGACACAGCACGCACCTACAGGGATATTTATTTAACGCCAGCAATCAGTCTCATCCACTACTAGTGTCTGCTTTTTAACCTGTGTCGGTCGCTGTTAAAACTCTTGGATGTGGCGTAGTCCTTAATAATTTCACACATGAGGACAGTTCCAATAGTTTTTAAAATTTACATGATGAAAAGGAAGATGGAGATGTTATTTCCCGCAAGGCCCCCGGAAGTGTGTAAAACTTTCTGTCAGATTTACTCTTTGCTTTACACAGTATTGGCTACTGTTTGTTCCGCATATGGACATTTAAAGGGCAGTCCACCCTCAAAACAAAAAACTGGTGACATCAGTTTATTACTGTGCATTTGTAACCAGATATTTATGCTATGTTCTATCGTTTCTTGCAATGGTATCTGCCTCCTCACTCGTGCTCACTGAGCTTTAATACGCATGAGCAGTGCAGAGAAGGCAGCCGTCAGCAGTCAGCAGTCACACCCTTGATTGACGCATGAAGGAAGTGGGCCAGCCTTCTTTGCCAGAATGGGGACAAAAACAATCCCTACATATGTTTTTATATGCAGTAATAAAGTGAAAAATAAATCAGTTGGGTTGGGAGCAGTTTTTTGTTTTTTAGGGAGAGACACAATCACTAGGCATTTTTGAGAATGCCCCCAGACACCATAATTCCCACATTAAAAGACAACTATACCTAGAAGACACAACCTACACCCATGAATAGTACCCAATGTTGATGAAATAAACCACTAGGTACTGACCCCTGGTTTACGTTTAATGGCCAAGACAATTTGTTTCATCCCCTATATAGCCCATAGTCTGCCAACAGGAGACACACTTTGCAATTAGTGTATCTTGCTATTAGACAGAACCAACACTGAGTTAGGGATAGAGTAATGTGCATCAATGAGGGCAACTGTCTGTGTCTTAGGGCCTTAGTTCTAAAGGCGCTGTATCGTTTTTTTTAGCCAATTGATGTGGCCACACTAGTGCTCTGGCTACGTTGCCAGGCGCAGCAAAGGTAATCCGTTAATTGAAGCGCATGTGATCCACATCAACATACGCAATCGCAGTGCATAGGCTTGCGTGCCAGTTTCCAGCACACTGGTGAGTGCCTCAGCCTGAATAGTCCCTGCAAGTCAACCATTACTACCCAATTAATGTGGCCACACTAGTGCTCTGGCTATTTTGCCAGGCGCTGCGATCCGTGAGGCACATTTTAGGTGTAATAGTACACACTCCAGTATATCTTCTAACAGACCAATTATTTCTGTTGACATTTAATTGCTTGTTGTCATTTCTGTATACATTTGAGTATAAGCCAACCCGAGTATAAGCCGAGGTACCTAGTTAATGAGAAAACCTGATTACTGGAGTATAAGCCGAGGGTAGAAATGATGACCACTACTGCCTCTGATTCTGTATTGTTCTGAGGCTTTAGTTGCCCTTTAAATGGACAGCAGAATTTCCATACATAATCCCATACAGTAATAGACAAATCCAGTATGACTATTACTATAGACTACATATTGGAATTCTGCAATCCACTTAAAGCAACTAAAGCCTCAAAACAATACAGAATCAGAAGGCAATATTTTAAACATATATACCATCCTTCTGATTCTGTATTGTTTTTAGCCATTAGTTGCCCTTTAAATGGACAGTAACCCCCAATACCTTTCAACTGTAGATGTATGGAACTTAGAACTCCCAGCATGTTTTTTTGCTGGGAGTTGTACTTTCCAACATCAATAGTGGAAAGGTATTGGATTACGGTCCCCCCCAGCCGGGAAGTGAGAGGCCAAGTAGTGAGTCAGCAAGATGGCGGAGCAAGCGGCAGCCAGCAGAAGGTGAGTGTGTTAGTGACTTGAGTATAAGCTGAAGTCCGTTTTCAGGCCTTTTTTAAAGACTGAAATCTCGGCTTTTACTCAAGTATATACGGCACACCTATTGTATAATCTGACATTAAAAATGTAACTAATTTCTACTGCTGAAAATATTATATTGGAACAACAGTAAAAATTCTCCTTCTGTCTTCTTTTTCGCAGAGTTTTGTGATGCTTGTGCTGATGATATGAGATGCTATTCAAATACAATATCAACACTGAGTCAACAGATTAAATACAAAATAAATTGTGTGGTTTCTCATATATATGATTAGCAGTGGAGGTATTTGCTGATGAAAAACAAAGGCTTTTGGAATCGAGGTAATACTTCCTTTTGGTTAACTCAAATGCAAATTTCCAAGCTTTAAAGGACAACTATACTGAAATATAGTTTTGCCATATTCCCAGTACTTGTTTGCTCAGGCTAAGTATCCTCCCTCCCCTCTTAACCGACTCCTCATTCCATCTGACATGACTTTGAATAACAAGCATGTCCTGGGACATTCCAGTTACAGCATAACCCACGGTTTATGACAAAAAAGGCACTTGATTGACGGGTGAAATGGAAGACACCTCAGATTGGATATCTTAAAATAGGGGACAGGTCAACAAAAAATTTACAGACCATGGGGCAAAATACTAAAAAATAGACATGGGGTAATGACTACTGTGGTTGTTGTTTATAATACACAGTTATAACACAACTCCACAATCATAAACTGTCAAACTATCAGTAATTTATGATCACAGCGCTATTTCATAAAGCTATATAGTAGATTACCCCCCAAAACCTAGAGTTCATTTTATAAAAACGTTTTAATTTGGCTCCCACACAGAGTTATTATACTTACAAGCTCCTCCTCATTCCACCGCTTGCTTCGGGTTCCTCAGTCAGTCTCCACTGTGGCTGCTCTGTTCTTTTCGTGTTCTTGAGCAGCCGCAGTGGAGACTTCTACGGGAATGGCAGTCAGTGATTGGCCGTCACTGTCACGGCCAATCACTGACTGCCTTACCCAGAAGTGCAGAGCTGCGGGTGGAGCAGGAGGAGCATGTAAGTATAATTGCTCAGACTGGGAGCCGATTTAAACATTTTCTATAAACAAAGTCTAGCTTTGGGGGTATTCTACTATATATGCTTTTTGATTAGAGTGGTGAACATTCCCTTATGGCTACATAACCCAATCACTAAAGTAACATAGAAACATCAGCTGAAGGAAATGACAAGTCTTATTTAGTACACAAGTTCATATGTGTTCTCCACTGTTCCATAGAGTCAAAAGGTATGGAAACAGATAATATAATATGAAGTAACTTTATAAATACAGTTGCCTAAATGTAGTTTGTCTAGTTCCTTTTTCCCAAGCTCCTTACGTGCTTGAACAATTTATTTGGCACGCCCATGCTGAATGGGTCTTAAATCAGAACACATCGACTATGGGACAAAAGATGGTAACATTAATGATTAAATGGTTTAAGTATTTGTACATTAAAGTAAAATAGTACACAGATCTTATTACACAGTGCATCACCTGAACATTATTATTTTAGACCTTAATTCTACTTTATAGAATTGTACACTAAAAAAAAGAAGCTTTGCCTCATTTAATCTAAAATGAATACATGTAATTAGCACTTAGTCTGATGTGTTTGTGTTGTTGCATGACTTCATCCAGTATTGTTTTGCTGGATTGCAGTCCCCAAGCCCCCTGCCAGACTATCTGACTCTCTGTGAGGGCAAGCATGCTCAGTAATCCCTATGAGGCATCACTGGAGAGGAAATTTCCCACCGTACATTACATGTAACAACTGTCACCATTCCAGCTACAGTAAATCTAACATAATAGAGGAGTTTATGATACTAAGGCACTTGATTGACAGCTGAAATGTAAGGTTTTTCAATTGGATATGCTAAAGAAATAGGGGACAGATCAACAAACAAATGGTACAGTGGTGGTTGGTAAGAATTATAGTTTCCAGTAATGGGCAATTTAAAAAACTAATTTCCCAGTGCACTTATCCTCAGTAAACCGAGTGTTTTATTCAGATACAATGTTACCCTGGTTGATTGTATCAGTTTTGTCTTTTTTCTTTTCTTCAGATTGTACAATATTTTATCTTCTCTCTCTATATAAATGAATAATGTGTAAATATGATATCAAGTGTTTGTGTCTTACCATAACCCTGTGTATGTTTGAATAATTCCCTGTCATGTTAAGAAGACAAACTGTACATGCCATAGAAATCAGAATTACTGGCTAATTACGTAGAACCCCAGAAAGAAGTTAACCAGAACGGCCTGAGTTCCTGTGTTACTGACAAGGAACTACAATCAATGTTATAAGTGGGGATAGAATCCATTTAGAATCTACATAAAGGACATCATGTTGCCATATGACACCATGTAAAATATGTTTTCAGCGAGCAGGCAGGGGAAATCAAACTTCTCGCTCATAATCTTGATATTATGATTAGTTTCCTCAAGGAAAGCACTTGGGTGCATAGTAATACAATTTCCAACATATAACAAAGAAAAGCAGCCAGAGAGGCTAATAAACACATTATAATTCAACTGTCGTATGACACAAAAACATTTTTGGATAAAAGGTTAGACACATACATCCAAGTGAGTTTTGTGTGTTGTAGAGGAAAATGACTGCAATTCCAGCCTCACTTGGGTGGAGAAGTTGGCGACAGAAATAAAACGTAAGAAAGAAAAAACTTCTTAAAGGCATACTCACTCTTAAAAAAAATGGTTATATGTCAGTTACCTGCCCCCCCAACCCCAACTGATTATTCAGCCCATAATTAGATTATATATATCAGATATTTAAGGATAATTATTGCCTCCATTAAGTATAATTAAGATGGCTCCTCCCTCTATGCAATCAATCAGGACTGCAACTGATGACATCACAACTAATGATTGCTGTTTCCCCAGCTTATCATTAATATCTGTTACAAATGCATGTAATAACTGGTAAATATGCAGTTGGAGTTCGGGCATATACAGACCCGTCACAGTTTTTTTGTTTTCAGGGTGGCATGCCCTTTAAAAACTGTAAAATGTAAATAAAATCTCAGACATCACCTTAGATTGTACTTGGGGAACCCCTTTTTGCAATACTTACTTTTCTCCCAACACACCAGAGACCTAATATCCCACCTGGAAGTTCTCCAGGACCTTGCCGATCTTTGCCAGCTACTTTATAACTTTGTGATTTCCACGTGAGCTTACGCAGCCATAAACCGACATTGTTAGTCACTGGACTGAAGGCTACCACCGCCACCACGAGGACCGGGCTACAATATTTTGACTCAGAAGTGCCGGATAGAAAGATATTATTATTGCAGGGATGGGGGAGGGCTGGTAGTTTATGTACATGCCATTCTACCATGGGCTTTTACTGAAGAAAATGGGCACCAAATATACATAGTAGCATTGCAGTTGAGGTTGAATAGATCTATTTATGGATCTATTCTTGATAGGTTAACCAGCATTTAACCGTACTTAAAGGTCTTAGTTCTATCTGTTATATATATGCTCTATCCACTTATGATATTTATATATAATTTTTAATGATGAGTATGAGAGTGTATGGCTATTCCAGTATATCATGTGTGTGTTATATTTATAGGCATTGAGGGATAGAGATTGTTTTTTAATTATGTTTTTTGCACTTTACCATCAAATCCATAAGTTGTATAATAAAGGATATTTTATTATATATTTATGTGTGGTTGTGCCCTGTATACTCCACCTCTGTTTTTCTTCTTCTTTTTCATGTTCCCGCTGGTGAAAGAGCACCCCATGTCTGTTAATAGTACTAGTAAGGAGTCATTGTTTTTTATGTAGCATTTTCAGACAGCACTCCTCCAATCCAATGTTTCTTCAACTGCCTAAATGTTCATTTATTTCCTCCAAGAACGTGTCCGGTATGTCTACATAGAATCTCACTAGAATCTACATGAAATCCCTCCTTCTCTCCCTAGAATACCTAGACCACAGACCACTATGAAGACCCACAACAGCCCTCTCTCTTACCTAGAATACCTAGAACCCACAGACACCTATGAAGACCACACAAGCCCTCCTTCACTTAAGTAGAATACCTAGAGCCATCAAACACTATGAATACCACACAAGCCCTCCTTCTCTTACCTAGAATACCTAGAACCCACAGAACACTATGAAGACCACACAACCCTCCTTCACTTAAGTAGAATACCTAGAGCCATCAGAACACTATGAATACCACACAAGCCCTCCTTCTCTTACCTAGAATATCTAGAACCCACAGAAGACTATGAATACCACACAAGCCCTCCTTCTTACCTAAAACCCACAAACTCTATGAAGACCACACAAGCCCTCCTTCTCTTACCTAGAATACCTGGAGCCTACAGAACACTATGATATCACACAAGCCCTTCACTTACCTAGAATACCTAGAACCCACAAAGACTATGAATACCTCTTTCTTACTAAACCCCAGAACTCTTGAGACCACACAAGCCCTCCTTCTCTTACCTAAATACCTGGAGCCTACAGAACACTATGAATATCGCACAAGACCTCCTTCCTTACCTAGAATACCTAGACCCACAAACACTATGAATACCACACAAGCCCTCCTTACTTACCTAGAATACTTAGAGCCCACAGAACACTATGAAGATCATATAAGCCCTCCCTCACTACCTAAATACCTAGAGCCCACAGAACACTATGAATACCACACAACCCTCATTCTTACCTAGAACCCACAGAATACTAGAAGATCACACAAGCCTCCTTCTCTTACCTAGAATAACTGGAACCCCCAAACACTAGACATGTGGGTTCTAGGTATTCTAGGTAAGAGAAGGAGGGATTGTGTGGTCTTTCTAGTGTTCTGTGGGTTCCAGTTATTCTAGGTAAGAGAATGTAAGTGAGGGAGGGCTTATATGATCTTCATAGTGTTCTTGGGCTCTAGTATTCTAGGTAAGTAAGGAGGGCTTGTGTGGATCATAGTGTTTGTGGGCTCTAGGTATTCTAGGTAAGTGAAGGAGGTCTTGTGCGATATTCATAGTGTTCTGAGGCTCCAGGTATTCTAGGTAAGAGAAGGAGGGCTTGTGTGGTCTTCATAGAGTTCTGTGGTTTAGTAGAAAAGGTATTCTAGTCTTCTGTGGTTCTAGGTATTCTAGGTAAGTGAAGGAGGTCTTGTGTGATATTCATAGTGTTCTGTAGGCTCCGGTATTCTAGGTAAGAGAAGGAGGGCTTGTGTGGTCTCATAGAGTTCTGTGGTTTTAGGTAAGAAGGAGGGCTTGTGTGGTATTCATAGTCTTCTGTGGGTTCTGATATTCTAGGTAAGAAGGAGGGCTTGTGTGGATTCATAGTGTTCTGATGGCTCTAGGTTTCTACTAAGTGAAGGAGGGTTTGTGGTCTTCATAGTGTTCTGTGGGTTCTAGGTATTCTAGGTAGAAGAAGGGGCTTGTGTGGTATTCATAGTGTTCTGATGGCTCTAGGTATTCTACTTAAGTGAAGGAGGGCTTGTGTGGTCTTCATAGTGTTCTGTGGGTTCTAGGTATTCTAGGTAAGAGAAGGAGGGCTTGTGTGGTCTTCATAGTGTTCTGTGGATCTAGGTATTCTAGGTAAGAGAAGGAGGGATTTCTATGTATTCTATGTAGATTCTATGTAGACATACCTGGCCACACGTTCTTGGAGGAAATAAATGAACATTTAGGCAGTTGAAGAAACATTGGATTGGAGAGTGCTGTCTGAAAATGCTACATAAAAAACAATGACTCCTTTACTAGTACTATTAACAGACATGGGGTGCTCTTCCACCAGCGGGAAACATGAAAAAGAAGAAAAACAGAGGTGGAGTATACAGGGCACAACCACACATAAAATATATATAAAATATCCTTTATTTATACAACTTATGGATTTGATGGGTAAAGTGCAAAAAACATAATTAAAAACACATCTCTATCCCTCAATGCCTATAAATATATAACACAACATGATATACTGGAATAGCCATACACTCTCATACTCATCATTAAAAATTATATAAAATATCATAAGTGGATAGAGCATATATATAACAGATAACTAAGACCTTTAAGTACGGTAAATGCTGGTTAACCTATCAAGAATAGACCATAAATAGATCTATTCAACCTCAACTGCATGCTACTATGTATTTTTGGTGCCCATTTTCTTCAGTAAAAGCCCATGGTAGAATGGCATGTACATAAACTACCAGCCCTCCCCAATCCCTGCAATAATAATATCTTTCTATCCGGCACTTCTGAGTCAAAATATTGTAGCCCGGTCCCTCGTGGTGGTGTGGTAGCCTTCAGTCCAGTGACTAACATGTCGGCTTTATGGCTGCGTAAGCTCACGTGGAAATCACAAAGTTATAAAGTAGCTGGCAAAGATCGGCAAGGTCCTGGAGAACTCCAGTGGGATATTGGTCTCTGGTGTGTTGGGGAGAAAAGTAAGTATTGCAAAAAGGGGTTCCCCAAGTACAATCTAAGGCGTGTCTGAGATTTTATTTACTATTTACAGTTTTTAAGGGCATGCCCACCCTGAAAACAAAAAAACTGTGTACTTCTGTTATATGCCCGCAACTCCAACTGCTATATTTACCAGTTTATACATGCATTTGTACCAGATATAATGATAAGCTGGGGAAACAGCAATCATTAGTTGTGATGTCATCAGTTGCAGTCCTGATTGATTGCATAGAGGGAGGAGCCATCTTATATACTTAATGGAGGCAATAATTATCCTTAAATATCTGTATATATAATACATCTAATTATGGGCTGAATATATCAGTTGGGGTTGGGGGGCAGGTAACTGACATATAACCATTTTTTTTAAGAGTGAGTATGCCCTTTAAGAAGTTTTTCTTTTCTTACGTTTTTATTTCTGTCGCCAACTTCTCCACCAAGTGAGGCTGGAATTGCAGTCATTTTCCTCTACAACACACAAAACTCACTTGGATGTATGTGCTAACCTTTTATCCAAAAATGTTTTGTGTTCATACGACAGTTGAATTATAAGTGTTTATTAGCCTCTCTGGCTGCTTTTCTTTGTTATATGTTGGAAATTGTATTACTATGCACCAAGTGCTTTCCTTGGAGAACCTAATCATAATACAAGATTATGACGAGAAGTTTGATTTCCCCTGCCTGCTCGCTGAAGACATATTTTACATGTTGTCTATTGCAACATGATGTCCTTTATGTAGATTCTAAATGGATTCATCCCCACTTATAACATTGATTGTAGTTCCTTGTCAGTTACACAGGAACTCAGGCCGTTCTGGTTTAACTTCTTACTGGGGTTCTACGTAATTAGCCAGTAATTCTGATTTCTATGGCATGTACAGTTTGTCTTCTATACATGACAGGGAATTATTCAAACATTACACAGGGTTATGGTAAGACACAAACACTTGATATCATATTTACACATTATTCATTTATATAGAGAGAGAAATAAAATATTGTACAATCTGAAGAAAAGAAAAAAGACAAAACTGATACAAATCAACCAGGGTAACATTGTATCTGAATAAAACACTCGTGTTACTAGGAATAGTGCACGGGAAATTAGTTTTTTAAATTGCCCATTACTGGAAACTATAATTCTTACCAACCACCACTGTACCATTTGTTTGTTGATCTGTCCCCTATTTCTTTAGCTATCCATCTGAAACACCTTACATTTCAGCTGTCAATCAAGTGCCTTATATCATAAACTCCTCTATTATGTATAGATTTACTGTAGCTGGAATGGTGACAGTTGTTACATGTACTGTCGTGGGAATTTCCTCTCCAGTGATGCCTCATAGGGATATGAGCATGCTTGCCCTCACAGAGAGTCAGATAGTCTGGCAGGGGGCTTGGGACTGCAATCCAGCAAAACAAGTACTGGATTGAAGTCATGCAACAACACAAACCATCAGACTAAGTGCTAATTACATGTATTCATTTATAGATTAAAATGAGGCAAAGCTTCTTTTTTTTAGTGTACAATTCCTTAAAGTAGAATTAAGGTCTAATAATAAATAATGTTCAGGTGATGCACTGTGTAATAAGGATCTTGTGTACTATATTTATACTTTTAATGCTAACAAATACCTTAAACCATTTTAATCATTAATGTTACCTCTTTCTCTGTTTCCATAGCGTTGTCTGTTGTGCTGATTTAAGACCCATTCCAGTCTATGGGGCTGGTGCCAAATAAGATTGTCCACAGCAACTGTAAGGAGCTTGGGAAGAAAGGAGTAGCACAACATAACATTTAGGCAACTGTATTCTAAAGTTACTTTATAACACTGTATCCTCCCTACATGGGAAACACCTGAACTTTTACTAAAAAGACTTTGTCATTCTCCTTTAAGGCTGTTGTTACTTTATGATGCAGCCATAAAGGGAATGTTCACCACTCTAATCAAAAAAGCATATAGTAGAATACCCCCAAAAGCTAGACTGTTTATAGAAAATGTTAATCGGCTCCCAGTCTGAGCAATATACTTACATGCTCCTCCTCGCTCCACCCGCAGCTCTGCACTTCTGGGTAAGGCAGTCAGTGATTGGCCGTGACAGTGACGGCCAATCACTGACTGCCATTCCCGTAGAAGTCTCCACTGCGGCTGCTCAGAACACGAAAAGAACAGAGCAGCCACAGTGGAGACTGACTGAGGAACCCGAAGCAGCGGTGGAATGAGGAGGAGCTTGTAAGTATAATAACTCTGTGTGGGAGCCAAATTAAACGTTTTTTATAAAATGAACTCTAGGTTTTGGGGGGTAATCTACTATATATGCTTATGAAATAGCGCTGTGATCATAAATTACTGATAGTTACTGACAGTTTATGATTGTGGAGTTGTGTTATAACTGTGTATTAAAACAACAACCACAGTAGTCATTACCCAGTCTATTTTTTAGTATTTTGCCCATGGTCTGTAAATTTTTTGTTGACCTGTCCCCTATTTTTTAAGATATCCAATCTGAGTTGTCTTCCATTTCACCCGTCAATCAAGTGCCTTTTTTGTCATAAACCGTGGTTTTAGCTGTACTGGAATGTCCCAGGACATGCTTGATTTCAAAGTCATGTCAGATGGAATGAGGAGTCGGTTAAGAGAGGGAGGGAGGATACTAGCCTGAGCAAAACAAGTACTGGCATATGGCAAAACTATATTTTCAGTATAGTTGTCCTTTAAAGCTTGGAAATTTTGCATTTGAGTTAACCAATAGGAAGTATTACCTCGATTCCAAAAGCCTTTGTTTTCATCAGCACGTAACCTCCACTGCTATCAATCCTATATTGAAAACACACACAATTTATTTTGTATTTAATCTGTTGACTCAGTGTTGATATTGTATTTGAATAGCATCTCATTATCATCAGCACAAGCATCACAAAACTCTGCGAAAAGAAGACAGAAGGAGAATTTTTACTGTTGTTCCAATTAATATTTTCAGCAGTAGAATTAGTTACATTTTTAATGTCAGATTAAACAATAGGTTGCCGTATATACTTGAGTAAAACCCGAGATTTCAGTCTTTAAAAAAGGCCTGAAAATCGGACTTCAGCTTATACTCAAGTCACTAACACACTCACCTCTCTGCTGGCTGCCGCTTGCTCCGCATCTCTGCTGACTCACTACTTGGCGCTCTCACTTCCCGGCTGGGGGGACAGTAATCCAATCCTTTCCACTATTGATGTTGGAAAGTACAACTCCCAGCAAAAAAACATGCTGGGATTGTAGTTTCCATACATCTACAGTTGAAAGGTATTGGGGGTTACTGTCCATTTAAAGGGCAACTAATGGCTAAAAACAATACAGAATCAGAAGGATGGTAAATATTGTTAAAAATATTGCCTTCTGATTCTGTATTGTTTTGAGGCTTTAGTTGCCTTTAAGTGGATTGCAGAATTCCCATATAGTTCCTATATAGTAATAGTCATACTGGATTTGTCTATTACTGTATGGGTTAATGTATGGAAATTCTGCTGTCCATTTAAAGGGCAACTAAAGCCTCAGAACAATACAGAATCAGAAGGCAGTAGTGGTCATCATTTCTACCCTCGGCTTATACTCCAGTCAATCAGGTTTTCCTCATTAACTAGGTACCTCGGCTTATACTCGGTTGGCTTATACTCAAATGTATACAGTAAATGACAACAAGCAATTAATGTCAACAGAAATAATTGGTCTGTTAGAAGATAATACTGGAGTGTGTACTATTACACATAAAATGTGCCTCACAGGATCGCAGCGCGCTGGCAAAATAGCCAGAGCACTAGTGTGGCCATTAATTGGCTAGTAATGGTTGACTTGCAGGGACTATTCAGGCTGAGGCACTCACCAGGTGTGCTGGAAACTGGCACGCAAGCCTATGCACTGCGATTGCGTAATGTTGATGTGGATCACATGCGCTTCAATTAACGGATTACCTTTGCTGCGCATGGCAACGTAGCCAGAGCACTAGTGGTGGCCACATCAATTGGCTAAAAAAAACGATACAGCGCCTTTAGAACTAAGGCCCTAAGACACAGACAGTTGCCCTCATTGATGCACATTACTCTATCCCTAACTCAGTGTTGGTTCTGTCTAATAGCAAATACACTAATTGCAAAGTGTGTCTCCTGTTGGCAGACTATGGGCTATATAGGGGATGAAACAAATTGTCTTGGCCATTAAACGTAAACCCAGGGGTCAGTACCTAGTGGTTTATTTTCATCAACTTGGGTACTATTCATGGGTGTAGGTTGTGTCTTCTAGGTATAGTTGTCTTTAATGTGGGAATTATGGTGTCTGGGGCATTCTCAAAAATGCCTAGTGATTGTGTCTCTCCCTAAAAAACAAAAAACTCTGCTCCAACCCCAACTGATTTATTTTTCACTTTATTACCTGCATTAATAAACAGATTGTAGGGATTTTTTTGTCCCCATTCTGCAAGAAGGCTGGCCCACTTCCTTCATGCAGTCAATCAGGTTGTGACTGCTGACTGCTTGACGGCTGCCTTCTCTGCAACTGCTCATGCGTATTAAAAGCTCAGTGAGCAGAGTGAGGAGGCAGATACCATTGCAAGAAACGATAGAACAAGCATTAAATATCTGGTTACAAATGCATGTAATAAACTGATGTCACCAGTTTTTTGTTTTGAGGGTGGACTTGCCCTTTAAATGTCCCATATGCGTAACAAACAGTAGCCAATAGCTGTTAAAGCAAAGAGTAAATCTGACAGAAAGTTTTACACACTTCCGGGGTGCCTTCGGGAAATAACATCTCCATCTTCCTTTATCATCATGTAAATTTTAAAAAACTATTGGAACTGTCCTCATGTTGAAATTATTAAGGACTACGCCACACATCCAAGAGTTTTAACATGCGACCTGATCACAGGTTAAAAAGCAGACACTAGTAGTGGATGAGACGATTGCGGGCGTTAAATATCTCCCTGTAGGTGCGCTGCTGTGTGCGGCACTGTGATCTGTGCAATTGCAGCACAGGGCAACACACCTCGTGCACCAGAAATTTGCTCACTTCCGGAGCATGCGTTTAAGTTCTGTTAATTCACAAACTGTTTCCCCAGCAACGAGCCTCTCGATTTTGTAGAGGGTTCACATTTTTCAATTTTCCCAACTATTTACAGAACTAATTAGAAAATGTATGTTTGTTTTATCGATAGGCACAGCCACAGACTTATCCACCTTCTTTATTGTTTTTCTATCATCCACAGTACTAATTTGTAATCAGAAACAACTTTATTTAAACAGACTGGGGAGATACAAATCTTAGGATTTTCCACTCTGAACCTTAAGGGCATGTCCACCCTTAAAAATTGTTTTTAATAGGATGTTCCCCCATGTCTGGCAGCCCCAACCGCATGGTTTGTATTTTCCAAAGCTCCCCAAATCTTACTTACCTTCCCTCGTTCCTCGTCCGCTGCACTGCCGGCCCTTTGCTTGCGAGGCTAACATATGTAATGAATTGTCTACCATATGTGACTAAATTCCCATGCTAACAGTATGTAAAGAAAATCACATGGCTCCCAGTATGTAATGAAATGGCTACCAGTATGTGACTAATTCCCATGGCTAACAGTATGTAAAGAAATTCACATGGCTACCAGTATGTGACTAAATTCCATGGCTAACAGTATGTAAAAAAATACCATGGCTACCAGTACGTAATGAAATGGCTACCAGTTATGCAATAATTCCCATGGCTACTACTATGTATGAAATTCCCATGGCTGACCAGTATGAAATGTCTGCCAGTATGTAAAAAAACTACCATGGCTTCCAGTATGCAAGGAAATGGCTACCAATATATAATGAATGCCCATGGCTACCACTACCAGTATGTAATGAAATCCCATGGCTAATAGTATGTGACTAAATTCCCATGGCTATCAGTATGTAATGAAATAGCTATTGGTATGTAAAGAAATCCCCATGCCTACCAGTATGTAATGAAATGGCTACCAGCATGTAATGAAATTCCCATTGATACCGGTATATAATGAAAATGCCAGTTTGCTACCAGTAATACGAAATGCCATTTTGCTACCAGTATAATAAATACTGTTCCTCTGTGTCATTAATTTGTGTATCTCTCTCTACACCTTATCTCTGTCTATTTCTCTGTCTTTCTTTATAACTTCCTGGCTGTGTATCTATCTCTGGTTCGTCAATGTTTGTCTGTCTGTTTGTCTCTGTTATCTTATTAGTATTTAGTGGGTGGTGGCTTAATTAGACCGGGGAACGGGCGTGGGCTAACATTTTTTTGCGCTAGTGCGGCACATAGAGTGCCCAGAGGTGTCCCATATCTTCTCTGACCCTAGATACGCCCCGAATAGAGCAGATTAAGGGAGGGAAGACCAACAGCTACTGCACCAATGGATGGCCCAGCAAAGAAGAGCCAAAAAAATAAAGAAACCAAGCCTGAATAGAGGTGGGGTTCAACACCATTTGTCTCCCATGTACAATGCTGTTTTAAACCCTTGGCAGTTTCAATAACACCCTTAGCCTCAATGCATCCAGACTGTGCATTCGAAAGTCCCTAACACCTGGCTGTTATATGCATTGGGGACTTTCCAGGGTACTTATATTGCCAACAGATTCTTGTACAAGTCATTCTGAATCGAGAAAGCCAGTCAATGATTAGCAAAATGTCTTCAAAACTAAACTTTAAGTCCAGTTGATCTAACTGAATACAACAGATATACTGTGACCTGGATGAATGAATATACAGCTATACCATGACCTGGTTGAATGAATATACAGATATATCATGATCAGGATGAATGAATATTACAATATAGCATACCTGCATGAATGATATTACGAATATCTGTGACCTGGTATAAATGATATACAGATATCCATGACCTGGATAAATGATATTACAGATAATACCATGACCTTGATGAATGAATATTACAGATTACCATGACCTGGATGAATGAATATTACAGATAAACATACCTGGATGTAATGAAATTCCGATGTACCTGACCTGTGAATGAATACTTCACGATTACCTGACCTGGATGGATTGAATATACAATGAACTATGACCTGGATAATGATAGTTACAGATATACCGTGACCTGGATGAATGAATATTATAATATACATGACCTGGATCATACAAGATATACCGTGACCCGGATGAATGAATATTACAGATATACCATGACCTGGATTGAATGAATATTACAGATATCCATGACCTGGATGAAGAATATTACAGATATGACCATACCCCTATGGATGAATTACAGATGTACCATACTCGGGATAATGAATATTACAGATGTACCATGACCTGGATGGATGAATATACAGATGTACCATGACTGACCTGGATGTGAATATTACAGATGTACCATGACCTGGATAGTGAATTACAGATATACCATGACCTGGATGAATAAATATTACAGATATACCATGACCTGGATGAATGTATCATTACAGATATACCATGACCTGGATGAATGAATATACAGATATACATGACCTGGATGAATGTGTAGTACAGATTACCATGACCTGGATGGATGAGATTACAGATATACCATGACCTGGATGATGAATCTTACAGATAGAAGTACTTATATAACGAGCGGACCTGGATAATGAATATTACGATATGCCGTGACCTGATGATGACATTATAATAACTGACCTGGATGAATGGATATTACAGATATACCAAGCCCTGGATGAATAAATATTACAGATATACGTGACCTGGATGAATGAATAGTACAGATATACCGTGACCGGATGATGATATTACAGATATTCCGTGACCCTGGATGAATAATATTACAGATATACCATGACCTGGATGAATAAATATTACAGATATACCATGACCTGGATGATGAATATTACAATTCCTGACATGGAGAATAATATTACAGATATACACATGACCTGGATGAATATATAAAGATATACCATGACCTGGAGTGATGATGACTATTACCGATATACCATGACCTGGATGGATGATATTACAGATATACCATGGATCTGGATGGATGAATATTACAGATATCCCATGACCTGGATGAATGATATTCAGTACAAAATGACCTGGATGGATTAATATTACAGTATACCATGACTTGATGATGAATATTCGAATATACCATGACCTGGATGTGAATATATACAGATATACCAGTGACACTTGGATGATGAATATTCGATAATACACATGACCTGGATGAATGAATATTCAGATCAATGACCTGGAGGATGAATATACAGATATACCATGACTTGATGAATGAATATTACCAGATATACCATGACCTGGATGAATGAATATACAGAAATACCATACCTGGAGAATGAATATTACAGATTACCATGTACCTGGATGATGATATTACAGATATACCATGACTTGGATGAATGTATATTACAGATATAACCATGGACTGGATGAATTATATTACGATATACCATGACCTGGATGAATGAATATTACAGATATACCCTGAACTTGGATGAATGACTATTACAGATATACCATGACTGGAGATGATGAATATGACAGGATATACCATGACCTGGAATGATGAATATTACAGATATACCATGACCTGGATGAATGAATTTACAGATATACCATACTTGGATGAATGAATATATACAGATATAACCATGACCTGCATGAATGAATATTACAGAAATACCATGACCTGGATGAAGACTATTACAGATATACCATGACCTGGATGGATGAAATTGACGATATACCATGACTTGGATGGAATGAATATTACAGAATACCCATGACTTGATGAATGAATATTATATATACCAATGACCTGATGGATGATATTACAGTTAACCATGATTGGATGAATAATATTACAGAATATACCATGACCTGGATGAATGAATATTACAATATACCATGACCTGGATGAATGAATACTTACAATAAATACACATGACCTGGAATGAAATGAATACTTACAGATATACATGACCTGGATGATGAATATACAGATATACCATGACTGGATGGATGAAATATTCACAGATATACCAGGACCTGTTGATGAATGAATATTAACAGAAAATACCATGACCTTGGATGGATGAATAGTACAGATATACATGACCTGGATGGATGAATATTACAGATATACCATGACTTGGATGAATGAGATATCTGAACAGATATACCATGACCTGATGAATGAATATTACGAAATACCATGACTTGGATGGATACTATTACAGATATACCATGACCTGGAGGAGAATATTACAGAGTCCCATGACTTGGAGGAATGAAATACAGATATACCATGACCTGGTAATTAGAATATTACAGATATACCATGACCTGGATGAATGAATATTACGATAACATGACTTGGATGATAATATTACAGATATACCATGACCTGGATGGATGAATATTACAGATATCCATGACCTGGATGGATGAATATTACCACATATACATGACCTGGATGAATGAACATATACGATATACCATGACTTGGATGAATAATATACTAATATCCATGCCTGGATGATGAATATTACAGAATACCATGACCTGAGAATGAATATTACAAGATTATACCATGACCTGGATGGATGAATATTACAGATATACACATGACTGGATGGATGAATATTACAGATATACCATGACTTGGAAATTATATACAGATAACGATGACCTGAGGATGAATATTACAGATTACCTGACCTTGATGAAATAATATACAGATATACCATGACCTGGATGGATGAATTTACAGATATACCATGACTGATATGAATATTACAGATTACCATGACCTGGAGAATGAATATTACATATATACCATGACCTGGATGAAATGTATTACAGATATACCTGACCCTGATGGATGAATATTACAGATATACCAGACCTGGATGAAGAATATTACAGATATAAGACCTGGATGATGAATATACAGATATACCTGACCGATGATGAATATTACAGATATACCATGACCTGGATGAGAATATTACAGATAATACCATGACCTGGATGAATGAATATTCAGATATACCATGACCTGGATGAATGAATATTACAGATTACCATGACCTTGGATGAATGAATATTACAGATTACCATGACCTGGATGAATGAATATTACAGAACTACCAGACGCTGGATGAATGAATATTACAGATTATACCATGACCCTGTATGGGTGCATATTACAGAAATACCATGACTTGGATGAGATGAATATTAAAGATATAACATGACCTGGATGATGAATATTTAAAGAAATACCATGACTTGGATGGATGAATAGTAACGATATACCATGACCTGGATTGATATATTACAGAAATACCATGACTTGTGAATGAATATACAGATATTACCCCATGACCTGGATGGATGAATACAATTACAGACTATATAATTACAGATATACCATGACTATGGCTATCGATATCCCTGATGATGAATTACAGATATACCTGACCTGGATGGAATGAATATTACAGATATACCATGACCTGGATTGAGATGATATTACAGATATCCACATGACCTGGGATGATAGATATTACAGATATACCATAACCTGGTATGAATGAAGATTACAGATATACCAGGACCTGGATGAATGAATATTACAGAATACCAACCTGGATGATGAAATTACAGTATATACCACTGACCTGGATGAATGAATATTACAGATACTACATGACCTGGATGAATGAATATTAAAGATATACCATGACCTGGATGAATGAATAATTACAGATATACCATGACCTGGATGAATTATATATCAGAATACCATGACCTGGGTGAATGAATATTACAGATTACCATGACCTGATGATGAATATTGACAGATATACCATGAACTGTGTATGAGAAATATTACGATATTACCATGACCTCGGAATGAATGAATATTACAGAAATACCATGACTGTTGATGGATGAATATTACAGATTATAATGATATGATGATTTTGATACATGATGGTGAATTAATTACAGATATACCATGACTCTGATGGAATGAATTATTACAGTATACCAGGACTGGATGAATGAATATAAGAATACCACTGATGGATTACAATAGATATACATGCTGGATGGATGAATATTACAGATATACCATGACTTGATGATGAATATTACAGATATACCATGAACCTGGATGATAATATTACAGATAACCAGTTACCTTGATGAATAATATTACAGATTATACCATGACGTTGGATGAAGTGAATATTACAAAGATATACCATGACCTGGATATGAATATTACAGACTAATACCATGCCATGGATTGAATATTACAGATATACCATGACTGGATGATGAATTACAGATATACCATGACTTGGATGAGATTGAATATTACTGATATACACATGACCTTGGATTGAAGAATATTACGAAATATACATGACTGGATGCATGAATATTACAGAGTATACCATTACTGGAGGATGAATATTACAATTATACCATGACCTGGATGGATGAATTACAGATATCCATGACTTGGGAATGAATATTACAGATAACATGACCTGGATTAATGAATATTACAGAATACCATGACTGGATGAATGAATATTACAGATATACCATGACCTGGATGGAAGAATATAACAGAATATACCATGACCTGGTGACATGATGAATATTAAGATAATACCATGACCTGGAGATGAATATTACAGATATACCATAACCTGGATGACAGAATATTACCAGAGTATACCATGACTGATGAATGAATATTAACAGAATCCAAGACCTGGATGAGATATTACCATATAGGAGGATGATATATTACAGATGAGATGAGGAGACCCAATATATCATGACCTGATGAATGAATATTACAAGATATCCAGTGACCTGGATGACATGAATATTTACAGATAACCATGTAACCTGGATGAATGAATATTAAAGATATACCATGCTGGATGAATGAATATTACAAATACCATTACACTGGATGAAAGAATTTACAGATCATTACCATGACCTGGATTGAATGAATATTACAGATATACCATGACCTGGATGGATGCATATTAACATGCATGATTACCTATCGATAACCTGGATGGATGAAATATTACAGATATACACTTGCCCTGATGGATGAATATTACAGATATACCATGACTTGGATGGAATTGATAAGATAGTTACATGATGATGATGACATGACGCTTACGATGGTGTATGGAGAATATTACAGATATACCATGACTTGGATGAATGGAATATTACAGATATACCATGACCTCGGATGAATGAATACTTACAGATATACCATGACACGGATGAATGAATATACAGATATCCATGACCTGGAGATGAATTATAGATATACCATGACCTGGAGTGATGACTACTTACAGATTCATACCATGACCTGGACGAAGGAATATTACAGATCTACATGACCGGTGGAGAATATATTACAGATATACCATGACCTGGATGAATGAATATAGTATCCAGAGGTATAATTACATCATGAGACCTGGATGAATGAATATGTACAGAATCCATGACCTGGATGATGATGAATATACATATACCTGACCTGGATGATGATAATTCACAATATACCATGACCTGGATGAAGAATCTTACAGAATGACCATGACCGGATGATTGAATATTACAGATATACCACTGCCTGGATGAATGAATATTAACAGATATACCAGGCCTGGAGATGAATTAATTACAGATAATACCATGAACATGGATGAATGGAATACGTAACAGACGAGATGGAATATCGATACCAGACCCTGGATGAATGAATATTACAGATATACCATGACCTGGATGAAGCATATTTTACAGAGTATACCATGACCTGATGAATGAATATTACGATATACCGTGACCTGGATGAAATGAATATTAACAGTATACGTGACCTGGTGAATGAATATTACAGATATAACCAGACCTGATGGATTGAATAATTCAGATATACCATGACCGGAATGAATGATATTACAGAATATACCGTGACGCTGAGAATGAATATTACGATATACCGCTGACCAGATGAATGCAAGAACCTTCTCAAGCAGAGCAGCCTATAATGTTTTAGTAGCTCCTTATCTTTGTGGTTAAATGAATGGCCAGCTTATGGTGGACAGGCTCTTGGGCAAACCTTGGTGACCTGTCCCTCTTAACCATCAACCATTTAAAAGCTTATAGTGTTTGGGGTCCTTTATGGGGTTAGGCCATGGGGAATTGCCTGTTCATTCCTTTTTCCTTAAAAAAACATCCCGCTAGAAAGGGTTAAAGCATTATTAAAAAAAACTTAAACTGTGTACCCACATTAGGGATAAAGGGATCAGTCCCGTGGTACCAAAGGATGTGCCCTTTCTAGCGTTAATGTGCGTAACAAGCATTTCCAATGACCCAATTTACAAAACAGAAAAATTTCCCCTCGGCTCAACGCTGGTCCGCTTTGAAGTAGTGGATACAGTGTGAAACAAGCTTTAGTTATTACTAACCAAAGAAAACCAGAAACCACCTCAGTGGTCTATTTTTTCTCACCCCTCCTCCCGCAGACATGTTAAGCACATGGTAGTGTGTTTTCCCTTAAGGTTGGGGAATTGATAAATAGAGATTGATGGTGGGGGGGCAGTGCAGTAGTGAAAAATTTTTTGGTAGAAATCATTAGGAATATAATTAAGGCTCCATACAACATTATGTTATGTATTGTTTTGATATTCAGTATCGTGATATAATCACATATTTCTCAATCTTCCTCATCTCACAACAATCATCTCTTTTTAAAAAAGTTGATATCACAAGTTATATGCAGTCAGGCCAAGGCCACACTACAACCGCACCAAATCAAGCATACAAGTGCGAGCAATAATCGTCATGCGATTGTGTGCCGCCGTTTCTTGTGGCGTTTGCTTTTGTGTTTGCATTTTGTGCATGCGATTTTGCCATTTTTCTGTTTTGGAAATGCATGCGTTACTTCATAAAAAATAGTGAACGCATTCTACCCAAATCGGACGTAATGTGCATCACAATGGGCTTGAATCGTGCAAAACAAAAGCGGGTGCAAATGCGGCAAAAGACATGCTAGTTTGGCCTAGCCCTCAGAATCATCAGCTGTTTAAGCTGAATGGGCACACGTAAATGCGATTGAATGCGATGGGGGGCCACTTTCTCTGCGATCCCTGCAGTTTGTAGGTGATCAAATCGCAGTGCAAACCGCCCCATCCGTCATCTTATTGCTGGCCACTGGGCCACACTAGTGTTGCACTTTTTAAACTCACGATCGGATTACTTTGTAAATAAATCGCATTAAAGTTAACCTAGCCCTAAAAGTCCCAGTACTGAACAGAAGAAGTTCTAAACAGCGATTGCATGTAATCTTTATGCATTAAGTGTCCAAATTTACAAATGTGCACACCGCTGTTTGGCTCATTGCCAACAAGTTGGTAGGTGCCGTCCGCTCTCAGCCCCTACTTCCAGGGTTCAATACCAAGCAAGAAACAAAGTAGAGGAGCACATTACTTTCAGGGACACTTTGCTATTTGTGCAAAAACAACAGCATACAATGTTTCGGACACTAGCCCCTTCCTCGGTACCTGAGGAAGGGCCTAGTTTACCCGAAACGTTGTAATGCTGTTGTTTTTGTTGCCCAAAATAAATAAGTTTCCCTGAAGTAATGTGCTCCTCTACTCTTTTCTTGCTTGGATATCCTTTTTAATGCATACCTGATCAGGCTGTTTAAATCTCATGGCCGTAACTCCACTCCACTGCATATGAAAGGAAACATACGCAACGATCAGCTGTTTAAAAGACCGGACCCGAACTTCCGGAACTGAACGAAAGTCTTTGTCAGCCCTCCAGTTTCATTACCCAGTGTTGTCATCTCTCCAGTTCATTAAGCTGGTGTTTTAGTCAACCTCCATTTCATTAGTCGGTTGTGTAGTCATCCCTCCAGTTTATTTGAACAAAGGTTAACTTTTACCCAGGGTTTAGGAACTAAGTTATTCGTGCCTTCACCACTTGTATGTGTAGGAGGAGGGGAAGATTTTAGGACTATCAGTGTGTCTTTAAAACACATCATCACTTAAAATGTTGTCAGGAAACAAATTTAAAATGGGAATAGTGGGTCCTTAAAATGGTGCGTAACTTAAACAAATGTGTGACCTTAGCAAAGTGGGTGTGACAAAAATGTTTGCATGTCTGGGAAGGGCCATTGCAGGTATCCCCACACCCTTGCCGGATCGTCCGGGAGTCCTCCTTCATTCTATGGTGGTCTCCCGCACTCCCTCAAGACCACCTCGACTTGGACTCCTCCCCAGTAATGCCCACTTTTCCAAGGCCACGCCTAGGCAGGATGGCCCTAACCCCTCCCTAACCACCCTGCCACCACCCCTAGAACACAGGCCAAGCGCCTTGTGATGTCACACTCACCCCAGCGTGACTTCTGCCCCGCATCCGCCCCCTTTCTCCACCCCTGCCCCGGAAGCCTGAAGGGCAGGTGGATGTCTGCACTTGGTTCTATTTGCCCCCCAGGCCAAGTCCCAGTCTACCCCTGCTTCATCTCACAGAGAGTGCCGCCCTGCATTTATGCCTGAACTGTTTCCTGTGTAGCTTTCTTAACACATTTATATAAACCCTATTTCCTAGGTCATAAGTCATGAATATAAAGATTCCATACTGAAAATATATTGACATGGACATTCCCCCACAATTATAAGACCTTATAGGTTGTGTGATTCGCTGTATAACGGTTCAGGGCCTGATGTTAATAGAGTAATAATTGTAAAAGGCTGTGGAATATGCTTGAACTAATAAGAAATATCATACATACATATCATTTAAATAATGTAAAGGTGACTAAACTGTTAACATTTTTTGCCCACATTTTCCTGTATCATTGACCTTTTTATTTGTTCATAAACAAAATAATCTTAAAGACAAATATTCCCCTGCAAATTATCCTCATAACTTGTATTTTTTAGAGGAACGCTGGCAGTCCGTCCAGTGATGGGATCACGTTATTGCCACCTCTTGCGGGTTTCTTAATGCAGAGCTTGAACTAAGGTTTCCTCTCCGGATTCCCATACCTGTCAGTGGAGACTCACACACCCAGCACCCAATTTATTTTTCCTGGCAGATGGGGGGGGAAATCCAATAAACGCAATTTAATATAAAACATTATCATTGAGTCCGATCTGGTTGGTTTGAAACCTATTGTTTTCAGAACACATGAAAGATCTTTATTTACTGAATGTGTGTTTATTATACAATTAAACTATTCATAAAGCATATGGCATGAATTTCGCGAGAATTCTAATCTGCCTTTTGTCGTTCACTACAGTCGTGTCACCAAACATCATGCCGTTACATAGTGTGCCCCCAATATTTATTGTGGCTTCATTCCTCTCCCAGCAGGAATAGAGTGTTTTCTCTCTCCACTCTAAGTCATCAGTTTGAAGTCCCTGGATAGACGGCACGACACGGCATTCCGATTTGTAAATTGTGGTGTCCCCTGTATTGTTTTGTATTTGGGTAGCAGTGTAAGAAGGAAGTGCGGTTTCATCTTCTAAGTCCTGTCCCAGTGCTCGGCACAGTCTGTTCTCTTTCCCCCTTTTTGTTTATATGTCTGTCTGTGTCCGGCCAGATTCATTTCTCTTAGTGTGAACCTCAATCTCTGTAGAGACTCAGGACTTGTCGTCTCTTTAGGTTTGTGATATTCTCCAGTTAGGGGGCGTCATTTTTGTATCCTCGGTCTAGTGCCTGGTATATAGTTTAGTTTTCGTGAGACCTTGTTATTCTTCTTCCATTCTCCCGTAATCAATTGGCTCTGTTGTTGGCGGCTGTGATTAGGTTTAGACAGGTTCTGTGAGTGTGGGTTTATTTTGCATGTTCACTTGCGCATGGTGGAGCTGATTACGTGTTTCACGCACATTCGCCTTTTTCCTGCTTTGTCTTGGGTTTTCTGTCTAACATGTTCTGACGTGCTTTTAATACGGCCCGTTATTGTTAGCTCATGCAGCGCTCTCTAATGGATCCCGCCAAGCCTCAGTCCCTTCCGTACCATGCCTTCTCGTGGGGAGTTCCGTGTGTTCTCCTATGGTTCTAACCGCATGCTATCGAGCCAGCTTCACTCTATGCGGCACTTTCGAGCTACTCGTACCTCTTCTCCGTCTGATTGAGAGATATCGCGGCTATGAGCGTCGACCACAGATAGCTAACCTCTCTCTATCGAATTATCGAGCTTGCTAGGGAGCGAGCTAGGATCTATCGACCGCTATCTAAGCGATCGATCTAGCATCGAGCGACTGCGAGCTAATCGATCTATAAGCGATCTGCTATCTAGCATCGCGCGCATCTGGCGAGCTCTGAGCGAGCGACGATCTACACAGAGATCCACGCGCTCGGGCCTCTAGCTATCTAGCGAGCAGCGAGCGATCGAGTAGCGATCTATCTAGCTAGCGAAGCATCGAGCTGTGCGATCGATCGAGAGCGGAGCGAGCACTATCGAGCGATCTATCGACTAGCGAACTCTGGGCCGAACGCTGCGTATCGAGCGCTCGATCATATCGAGCGAGCGATCGAGCGAGCGCATCCATGGAATGTAAACTTGCTACTCTCTAGACTTGTGCAAATTTTAATTAAACGTGCAAAAAACACAAAGATAGTGACGTTCGGTCTCCTCTCAAGCCACCACGGGTCCAAGAGAGAGACCGAAACGTCCTATCTATGTGTTTTTTGCACGTGTCGTAATAATACATTTTTTTTTTGCACAAGTCCGGAAGTGTCCTGGATTTATACTTCGATGGATATGTAATTGGATCACAATCCGCGGCACCTAGCATGATAAAAAACTGCTGAGGTAAGAGTGGCACATGCATCGATTGGTTTATCTACTATCCAGTTATCTATCTATCTATCTATTAATTTTCTATCTATCTACCCCCATATCTTCTCTCCCCTCTTTCTCTATATATCTATATCTATCTATCCATCATATATTAATCTCTATCATCTATCTTACTATCTAATCTAGCTATCTCACGTATTATTATCATCTATCCATCTACTTTACTTTATCTTATCTATCTATCTATCTATCTATCTATGTATCTTTAGTCTATCTACCTATCTATATTATCATATCTACACATATATCTATCTATCTCTATCTATCTAATTATCTATCTACCCAGCTATCTATTATCTATCCATCTATCTACCTCTCTATCTATAATCTAGCTATCCAGCTATCTGATCTATGCTATCTATCTATCTATCTATATCTATCTATCTATCTATCTATCAGCATCATTCGTTTCTATCTATCTGTCTACAGCTACTAATCTATCTATCTATTCTATCTTCTATGCTATCTATCTATCATCTATCTATCTATTTACTATCACTAATCTATCTATCTAATCACTATCTAATCTATCATCTCTCTTCTCTATCTAGCTGTCTAGCCACTATCTATCTACTATCTATCTATCTTATCATCTATCATCATCTCTCTTTTAGTCTATGGTCTATCACTCATCTATAGACTAGTCTATCGATATTCTATCTATCTATTCTATGATCTATCTATACTCTGCTATCTCTATCGATCGATCAACTATCTATCTTCTCATTATCTATCGATCCATGTAAGTCAAAAATTCAGGGCACTCTCAGGACTTGTGCAAAAATTTTATTAAACGTGACAGAAAAACACAAAGATAGTGACGTTGCGGTCTCTCTCAAGCCAAGCCAAGTCCAAGGAGAGAACCGAAACGTCACTATCTATGTGTTTTTTGCCGTTTAATACATTTGTTTTGCACAACGTACCTGAGAGTGTCCTGGGAATTTAGACTTCGATGGATAGTAGTGAATCACATCGGCTGGCCCGAGGCATGGATAACTGCGAAGGGAGAGTGCACATGCATCGAGGGTTATCTAGTCTATCATTACTATCACTTTTTTCTTCCCCTATATTGTCTTATCTACTTCATCATATCATCTCATGATCTTCTATTTATCTATCCTCAGCATACAATATTCGCATCTATAGAAGGCGAGTCAGTCAGCGTCCTTCTAGTAGCTATCTAGCGCGATCTAACGTACTCAGCAGGTAGATCAGCAGCCGCTCGGAGGATGAGCTAGCAGTAGTCTATCAGTACGCACTAGTCGAGTTCGGGAGCAGCGATCAGTCGACCTATATCGGTAGCAGACTAGCAGTCATTATCGTAGCAGTCGTAGTCTACCCGATCTAGGGCTACACGAACGATATCCTCTATCGGTTCATCGAATCGTCATCTTCTATCTATCTTAAAGCGTACCCCTAGCTATCTCTTTAGTCTATCATCGTCCTCGATCTATCAATATCTATCTATCTATAGTATCTAATCTAATCGATCTACTCTATATCTGATCTGATCTACTATATCTACGTATCTATCTCTCTTATCTCTTCCTCTTTCTTCTATCTATCTGTCTATCACTATCTATTATCTATCTATCATCGACTCTCTATCTATCTATCTATTCTATCTACTCTCATCTATCTATCTATATCATCTATTTCACTATCATCTCTTTTCTATCTATCATGTCACTATCTCACTATCTTATCTATCTATCTATCTATCTATCCATACTCTCTATCTTCGTATCTATCTCGATCTATGCTATGACATCTACTCTCTTCTTTCATCTACTATCTATCTATCTATCTAGGACTACACGTTTCATCGATCGGTAGAGAGACCGAGCTAGCGAGCTATCATGATCATCTATCTAGCGAAGCGAGCTACTCCTATTGCTATCTAGATCGGTATCTATCAGTATCTTCTACTATTCTATCATCTCTCTATCACTAGGGTCTATCACTATCTGTCTATCTCTATCTCTATACTTATCCAATCTTTGGCAGTCCTTTTTCAGTGTTGCCTGCCATGTTTTTTGGAATCCCATGCGCATAAGCTATGACTTGAACATTGTTTTAACAAACAGCAATGTGACCCAAAATACGGCCAGACTTTTATGCATGTTACTGTTCTGGTCTAATGTGCCTCAGTCTATCCAGAGTGATTTCTTCTGAATGGAACAGGAGACAGGAAAGCACTCAAAACCTTACTACCTGTTGCTGGACCTTACCACCTGCTTGTGGTCAGTAATTTAACACCACTAATCTAGGGGGTATAAATAAAATAAGTACTATTACCTTGGGAAATCCACCTATTTATTGAAGGCAACTGTCGTCGTTGAGTGTAGGGCTTCTTGGTGTACTTTAATAAACGTTCTCACTTTGTCTGTTCCACTTTATCTATAAGATGTCTCGGGAGACCTAATATTTTTTGTGGTATTAAATGAAATTCTTCATGTTTGTCCTGTAGTTAACAGATGATAACTTGGTGAAATAAAATTCTTGGGGTAGGAGAGAAGATCAGAAAGAATATTCATCAACTGGCACACACACGTTATGAACTCACATGTAAACTCCTGCTAGCAGGTAGCGAGTGTACGAGCTTTTAGCGAGTCGTGGTGATCTTTAGCGAGTGGCATTATGGCTGTTTTAAAGGGCTTATTCCTCTTTTACGGGTAAACATTGTAGTGGTTGATAAACAGGAGCATTGAAACAAGATAAGTTTGTGTTACAGCCTGTCATTGCACAGCAGC
Organism: Hymenochirus boettgeri; assembly: GCA_019447015.1. Taxonomy (NCBI): domain Eukaryota; kingdom Metazoa; phylum Chordata; class Amphibia; order Anura; family Pipidae; genus Hymenochirus; species Hymenochirus boettgeri. The sequence goes on along the minus strand of CM033470.1, from coordinate 311,238,882 downwards.
AGTCGAAGACGATCCCTTCAACGATGCCCTCTTCAAAACTGGCCCAACCTATCTCTGGCATCAACCCTTTAAGTTTTATTCAATGGGCGCATAGGAGTGTTGTAATGCCACCCAACATAAAACCTACAATGCGCTGGCTCAGAAATGATCAGTTCACATTGGAGGTAACAGAGCCAGTGAAACATCCAGTTAGAACCGAACCCCGATTAGGCTAAGGGTCGCTGTTGTGGATTTTGTGCTTTCAGGTGTGGTTGGTCACGGTATAATCACATAATATAGACAGAGCTACTCACAGATGTATATGCCGTCAGTAACAGAGGGAATTTACCTCTGTAAGAGCTGCCGGAATTAAGTACCCCTAGGACTAAGTAGCGAGTTGAAATAAACTACTTTACTAAGGGCCATACTATATAAAGGGCGTAGTTGCTTTTAGCGATAACGAAATGTAGATTTACGCTCCCGTCACCAGAACGACATTGTGGTCGTGAAAATATGATCGCGGCTGTACATTAATACTTTATAGAATGGCCCAAATATTTCCTATCGGTGCCAGTTGAATTTTTTTGTTTCCCAACGGCTTATCTAAACGTTGACCAGCAGAATTGCAGGATTGGATTGTAGTGTCCTATGGCCACCATACAGATCCAATTCTCTGTAGCAGCTGCATCTTATTTTCTGGTTTTCTGTGCAAAACTTCCTTTGTTTATAGGTCACCGCTGCTTTCAGGTCTGGTGAATAACAAGTTCATGGTTATCATGCTCCAACCAAGTTAGTTAAATAGCCACCATTGCCATAACCCTAAACACAAATACACCATAAACACACCAAACAACTGTGTTTTGTACAGCATGTTATTTAAAAAACACATAATAATAATACGTATATAGACCAATTAATAACATCGGTTTATGGTTCCAGTGTCCATAGCTGGTATTCCGTAGAGCAATCAGTTATATTTTCTTTGGACTAGCAATGCTCAATGACTCTTTCAAGTAGCTGCTTTTGAATTAGGGCTCTTCAGGTTACCGTCCAGATACATTCTCCAAGGTTGCACAATAGCCTTGTGTAATTCCGATTTTAATTGATCATCCCATGTTCAGAATATAATGGCCCTGAGTTGTAGTCTTGGGATTGGGCTCCAATCCCATTAGAGCTAAGGTCCTCAGTAGATTTATTTTTAATGGGCAACATTGGCTTCTTAATTGGAATCCGATTTCCAAAACTACATCTCTAAATAAACAGAAAGTAAATATATTATAATGAAAGACCTCACCTCTTTAAACCCTTTCAAACCCCCAACTAATTATATTATATAATCCAAACATTTTAATGAACATCATATGTCACCTTTCCATAGTATTTAGAAAACTAGACATTCACAATTAATACAACATACTGTAAGTTACAAAGCCAAGGCCATTGTCATGTAACCAACAATTCCTAGTGCTATAAATGTCTAAGGCTCCTACACAGTGCGATTGCGGATCCCGGGCGCCGATGTTACGAACGAACGTTTGTCGGTCGATAATCGGCGCGTGTGTAACGATTATCGTCAAACGGTTGTGTCATTCGGAGATATTTAACTAACATGTTAAATTAATCATTACTGTAAAGAATTCCATTCCCCTGTCATGCTGACCTGTTAGGGAGGATAATACCCTGCACCACAATATGATTAGTTTGATAGGGGGATCTTACAATCTAGTAACAGCCTTAAGGGCGGCGTCCATCTATTTGATCATCTGGGCTGTGCTGTGAACCCACTGGGGGGATGGACTTACACACACTTTGCTTTTTATGCTTTCTTCTTGCGTCTCTTTTTTTTTCAGGTTGTTCGGAAAACAACAGGGGAAACTGCAAAACAAACAGTAAATTATAAAGTGGGATAATGTACCCCTATCGGTAAATTAATAAGGAATTAGAAGTCCACGAGGGCGTTCTGACTATAAAAGGCTATAAAACAACTAAGATTATAGTGTTCAGCGTGAAAGAGGAAGCCAACATCACTTGGTACAGTATATTACGGTTGTTGTTTTTTTTAAAGGTTGGACTTGATGGCGTATGTCTTTATCAACCCAATTCACTTATGTTTACTGATTGCTGTATGAAGAGAGTTGGAGCGCATCCGTAACCTATAACTTTACAAACTATAGCCTCATCTGGGTTCTCCGGTCTCCTCTTCCTTGCGTCTTAATCAGCAGCACTATGTGAACACATTCACACACGATATGCGCGAGGAGGGGGAGAACGGAGAACCAGAATGAGGCTATGATTTGTATGTTATAGTTATGGTGCGCAGCTCACTCGTTCATACAGCAAGGTTGACTGTTGGCCTTCCTTATCAGATGATATATACAACTGTTAGATTGTGGGCAGAGAATTTAATGGGTGAGGCTTGTTTTGTTTAAGTGCTGTACTATTCCTGGTCTTAAATCGCATACTACGACATAGTAAGCGTGCCGATTTTATGAAGGATTATCAGACAGTTGGGTCCGTGGGATTCATTAGAGGGGCAGATTATAGTCTAATTACCATGTTTGTTTTGTAGATGTTTGCTAATCTATTTATAATTAATGTTAACTTATTGGTATGTTCTCATGTTACCCTAAATCGTAATACGGACAAGGAAAGTCTTTATACGAGATTTGTTGAGTCCTGAAATACTATTGGATGTTATGTTATGATAACACACAATCACCGCCAACTTCACTAAAGATGCAGTTGATGGCTATTCAAGACTCTATGAGACTTAATAACATCTTAACATGGCATCTCCCCCAAAAAATGAACTCTTTAATATTTAGTTCCTCAGGTTTGCCACCCCCCACAACTGCCTGTTAATACAAAAAAAACTCGCTTCCTGATTGTTAGCTTACAATCCCTCCTCCCCAGAGGCTGTATCTTCTCCCCTCTTCTGTTAAACCGGAAACAGCATCAGAGAGGGGCCGGAACAGCAGCTGCATCTGGATGATTGTCACTGGTCAGCGAATCAAAAGACACAGCTGCCGGCTGTGGAAGAATAGGCGTGGGAGCGGAGGCGTAAAGCAATCTCGCAAAGGGTTTTTTTTGTGTTACCATGGCCTTGGAGTGTGGCCAACCCTAGGAGCATAATATGAAATGGGTTTCACGATATGAGAAGGGCATCCAATGGATCGGAGGGAGGAGGGGGAGAAAGGGCTTCCCCTGCAAATGTCAGCCTCTTCCTGGAGGAAAGACAGGAGGCAGAGACCTTTGGACAGGAAGACAGCCACTCTCTTCATTTTCTTTGGACATGGACTACAGGAGAACCATAAGGAGCAGAATGTAAGGTAAGGATGTTTTTAAAAACTATACAGAGGGGCCAGCACTGGGGGCAAATTTTAGATTTGGGGAGGACCTTCCCTTAAAATTCTAATAAATCATAATTTCCTTGATAATTTATTGAAGGGTATACTGTGTCCTCTAAAATTCTTCCAACTAATACGAATTATATAAAAAAACCTTTCATCGTACCTTCAAACCTTCAATTCAACCTAATCACATCTCTTGATAAAATTTGTGAGAAGTTATTCTGGAAGGTTTAGGCAATATTACTTCCTGGTTGCACGTTTCCTGTTTTGCTACTTGACCTTCGTGTAGTCACTGTGACCAGCCTCTGCCTGCCTTTATAGGCTCCCCCTTCTCAACTGTCAATTTTTCCCCAGTACTTCCTGATTTTTCCCCCAGCATTAAGCTTAACTGAGCATGCTCTCCCCCAGTGCGGCGGGGCGTGGCAGAAAGGTTCAGGTGATGTCACTCAACCCTACTCAACTACTGGCAAGCGGAAGTTTGAACAGTCAACCACAATGAAATTCATCACAGGCCTCCAGCTACAGGTGATGGTTGGCTTATTTTTAAAGGAAATACTGCGCGTTCATTTAAAAACCCTAACTTTGTTTTTGAGACCAACAGTGGCTCTGGAACTACATCCCTAATCATTAGGGACCTGACCTCCTGTGATCTTCTCAGCCCAGTTTTGGTGGTTTTGTAAACATAAAATCATTTAAAACAAGTACAAATTATCCCCAATCCCCTTATTCCTGTAACATGTAGGAGGCTCCTTGTGTTCTTCTTTAGGACACAGAAAAAACCAAAAAAAACACCTGTCCCTAGGCTCCTCCTTCCAAAAAAGAACACATAAAAAGTAATTAAGATAATAATCACTGTACACCTTATTTTGTGGCTATAATGGTCTATGGTTCTGATAGATACAGTATATTTCCTACACATTTCAAAACTTGTACTATAATAAATTAATTAGTACAGTGATGTAATGGGATTGGTGATCCTCATCTAATAATAGCCCTTAAGTCCTATTTATGTATTTTTGTAAACCCTGAACATCTCTGGGGCTGTACTGTGACCCACTGGGGTAATGACTTACATTGAGCCTTTGGCTTTGGATGCTTTTTTTTTCCGCTTCTCTTCTTCTTATAATGTTTTCCTGTAATGCAGCAATCTGCAAAAACACACCTTAAAATTACGTCTTTACACACACACGTTGTTTCCATTTGTAATCACTTTATAATCATAAGTGTGATTATTTTACGAATGGAAGCTGCATTGGGATATTATCCTTATAAAACTCCTCATCTATATCACTAAGTGACTGTTTCTTATATCCACTGCACCTCCCATATACAGTGTTTTTAGGCCGGAACAATGACTCAGCGTTTTTTTCAGTGTTTAACTAATAGTGACAGCCGCGTTTGTGTGGTGTTTTTGTAACATACAACTCATTTAAAAGACTACAACATGGGGGATCACACCAATCCCTTATACTGTACACTCTTTAGAGTCCTTGTTCTTCTTTAGGTCTCCATACTCTGCCTCAGGCTCCTCCTCTCAAAAATAAGAAACCCAGTGAAGTTTATTTAGAATATCCATCACTGACCCTCACTCTTTGCCACTGTACACCCTGATATTTGTGGATTATGACTGGGTCTAAGGTTCTGAGGTCTTCTGTGTCTTAACTTTTATCATCCATTATATGTTCAAATATATTTACTACCTACCACATTTCAAACCTATTAACTATAATGGAGTAATTCCTATGGCATGTTCTAGGATTTGGGGATCTTACCCTATAACAACAGCCCCATCCGGTCCCTGACCATCTCTGGGGTCGTGCACCTGGCCCCGATCTGGGGTAATTCTTGACTGACATTTGAGCCGCTTGTCGCGGTACTGGACTCCCTGTGCTCCTATTCCCCGCTTGCCCTGGGTTTTTCTTCGGTCTGCGTCTGAAATTGCGCGCAGTTAACGTGTTCTACAAACACGACCGCAAATGTTAAGTCGTTCGGATTCACAGTTTCTGTCAGGGGATACATATGGTTATATTAGGGGTAGATTTCTTTCCTTGCCTTTGCTCTATCCTCTCTGTTCAGTGCACCACCATACCAAGCCTTCTTGCCCCCTCAACAACAAAAACAGAAAAAAAAAAACCAAATCGACGCCACGGAGCTTGAGTGCCCGTCACTGGTAAGGAGATTGGAAGAGTTTTAACAATCCTCACCTACATATTGGATGTTTCTGGATAAGTTTAAATCACTGGCATTTGCAGATGTACCAAGTCCTTCAATCTAGAAGTACAGTTAAATCCGGGGGAAGGTCTTTACCTAACGGTCAAAGGGACATAACACTTAATTACTGAACCAGGTATCCTAATTCGTCTTCCCCATCTATCTTTCTACCCCTACACCAAGCTGGTCGCCTCTTCCTGTATCTTTTGGCAGGTCCTCTGGCGGCATCCGTTCTACTCTCAGGATCTGATTCCTGTACGCGCTTTATCACTCTCCTCTGCCTACTCACGGGTCGTTGTCGCTGTCGTTTTTCCAACCGGCTTCGTCGGCGTGGGTTCCGCTGGGCGCGCTTCATATCTCTCTCTCTGTCTTCCAGGCATCCCTGCTTGTACTGTGCCGGCAGGTTTTGCGACCTCCTGGGTCTTTCTTTGCCTTCGTTCGTTGACAACGTATTCCCCCTGCACAGTAGAAAAAGAGGGGGACGCGATGATAACACCTATGGTCCACAAATCCCCCGATACGGTACCTGGAGGTGCCCTCGTGTCCTAACATTCCCTTTGCTATGGTCACAGAGCAGGTACGTTCCGGTCTACGGTTCACGGAGAGAGTGACAAACGGCTCCTGGGAAGGTTTATATTATTGGTGGTAAAACAAAAGTGCATATGTGTAATAACTGACTATTTATAAATAAATATCATATAGTGTAACAGAGTGGGTCTAAGGTCCAGGGCCCTATGAACGATTTCAGGGATCAATGACCAAGAACCTTCTGGTTTACTATATTCTGTTGGTGGGTAATGTACTTACCAGGTAGGGATTTCATGGAGATACTCGTAGCGATTCTAAAAATCTCCTCCGCATCGGCATTTCAAGCTCCTAAACGGTTCATCAATCTGTATTCCAGTATATCTGGTAGTTTCTATTACAGGTAAAAACAATGGTAATTAGTACTTATAACCCTAAATGACATACTGTCCCACCTGTGGGACCCCACATACAACACCACATTCCATGTTTTTAGCTGCTTGGAAAATTTCATCGAATGGCTGTTTGTCCTGATTAATCGCTCCATCATCCACATATACATATATTGTTAACAATATTAATCTTTCCTCACGTGCCTGCCTTGTTTGGTTACACACTGTTTGATACCTTATATAACATCGACCACCGATCCCCTCTATACTGTTTGTATAATTATAAACATAGACCACGATCCCCCTATACTGCTTATAATTATAAACTAGACCACCGATCCCCTCTATACTGCTTGATAATTATATAACTAGACCACACACCGACCGCTCTATACTGCTTTTGATATTATATAACATAGACACCGATCCCCTCTATACGCTTGATCATTATATACCATAAGACCACACCGATCCCCTCTAACTGACTGCTTGATAATTATATAACATAGACCACACACCGATCCCCTCTATACTGCTTGATATTATTAACATAGACACCGATCACCCCTTATACTGCTTGATAATTATATAACATAGACCACCCGATACCCTCGATCTGCTTGAAATTATATAACATAGACCACCGATCCCTCTAACTGCTTGATATTATTACCTGAACCACCGATCCACTCTCTACTGCTTGATAATTATAAAATAGACTACCGATCCCTCTATACGCTTGATAATTCTATATCATCGACCCCCCCCCGATCCCCTCTATACTGCTTGATAATTATATATCATAGACCACTGAACCCCTCTAGCCTGCTTATAATTACATGATAACTAGACCAACCGCTCCCTCATACGGCTTGATAATTATAGAACATAGACCCAACCGATCCCCTCTATACTGTTTTGAACTTATATAACATAGACACCGATCCCCTCTATCTGCTTGATATTTATAAACATAGACCAACCTATCCCCTCTATACTGCTTGATAATTTATATATAAACATAGACCACCGATCCCCTCTATATGCTTTGATATTATATACATAGACCACGATCCCTCTATACTGCTTGATAATTATATATCATAGACCACCCGATCCCCTCTATACTGCTTGTAATTATATAACATAGACCAGAACCGCTCCCCTCTATACTGCTTGATAATTATATAAACATATGACCACACCGATCCCTCTTATACTACTGCTTGATAATTAAATAACTAGACCACCGATCCCCTCTATATACTGTTTTTTGATAATTATATCCCATAGACCACCGATCCCTCTATACTGCTTGATAATTATATAACATGACCACCTGATCCCCTCTATACTGCTTATTAATTATATACCATAGACAACCTATCCCCTCTATACTGTGATAATTAATATCATATAACCACCGATCCCTTATACCTGTTTGATAAGTATATAACATAGACCACCGATCCCTCTATACTGCTTGATACTTCTATAACATAGACCCACCGATCCCTCTATCTGCTTGATAATTATATACATAGACCACCGATCGCCCTCTATACTGCTTGATAATTTAATATACATAGACCAAACCGTCCCTCTATACTGCTTGATAATTATAGAACATAGACCAAACCGATCCCCTCTATACTGCTTGAATATTATCTATCATAGACCACCGATCCCCCTCCTCATACTTTTGATAATTAATATAACATATACCATCACCGATCCCCTCTATACGGCTTGATAATTATATAACATAAGACGCACCGATCCCCTCTATACTACTGCTTGATAATTAATATACATAGACCACCGATCCCCTCTATACTGCTTGATAATTATATAACATATACCCCCGATCCCTCTATAAAGTACCTGGAAAGGATCATTGTCTTCTTCTCAATAGATTTCTTCACTGTAATGAATATTTTCTAATCAGGTTTATGACCACTGACAATGGAATCCGGAAAAGATCAATCAATTAAAAAAAAGAAAATCAAGCAAAACGTGTAACTGATAATTCCTGAGCATTGTAGGTTAGTAGCTATGGGGAGAGTCTAACATCTAGGCAGTACTTAACACATATAGGTATTTTACAACACAGCCATGATGACAATGTGCTTGTAACATACCACTATGTTATAACTGACCCCTTTAGTGGCACATACAGAATCTTGGGAGTGGGGGCCAGGATCGCACACAGTAATGGGCTTTACCCAACCACACAATACCACAAAAACAAACTCCTAAGGTAGGTGGGTTATACCTGATAAATACAAGCCATCTGTGTCGTATCTTATGTTACCGGATCGGTTCAATTCACATATCTGGATTCTGTGTCAAATGTACTTACCATGGAAGTGACAACAAGCAATGGACATCAATAGAGAATCTTATTCTCTCCATTTCTTGTTTCCTGCCTTCTCTGGTACATTGAAGGTAACAGATACAGCAAATCCAGTGGATCGATTGCATGTATAATAAACTGCAATAAAGAATGAATCCCCAAATAAATGTGATAAATTCAGATGTTGTTAATACTGCGCACTAGAAATCTGTATGTGAATATTAAAGGTGAAGTGCTGATACACGTACCGGTATACGAGGTTCCTGTAATGGTGGATAATATCGTTATGTGGGGTTTGCATTGGGTTGCATAGAATAGTGATAAATTTTTGATCACACCGATGTCCTTATACTTTACCTGGAGAGACCTTGGATTCTCTATTATCTCCAAAGGCAATGGAACATCCTCAACACATTCACATCCCTGCCAATGGGGTCCGGAATTTCGAAAAAAAGAATTATGATTACATCTTCTGTTTGGTGGCCTATAGAGAATTTTTACAGTTCGTCTCTTATCTAATGTATTAATTAATAGGATACGGGTCGTACTACAGCATCCTATCAGTGGGGTAAGGAACTTACCTCGGTGGGGACAACCATGCACACTCATAGCAATGGAGTGTTGGAATGTTTCCATAGTTCTTCCTCCTCCTCTCTGCTGACTTCCTCCATCTTGTCCAGCACAGGGAAACATTTTCAGGATGGTTCAATTCCACATAAAACACTGCCAATAAAGGATTACATACCCAATGAATAGATATTTAAATACAGCATATAACATCATATCAATCAATCATGAATATTCTATAAATGATATCAATATGATCATAGTTTTGTTTCATGTATAAGCAATGTAACATCAAGTCACATGTCACTCACGATAGAATTAGTAAATAAAAGAAATCCTACCTCTAATTAATATACGGATATGAGAAGCCCTAGTATCACTCTCCCATGGCCAATGTTAGGGTATAAACATTGAAATTTCTTGCTATTATTATCCTTACTTACTCAGTAAATACAACTCTATTTTTCTCACTGCTTAGCACGTTTAGACAGGTCAGTCCACAGTGCACCATAGTGAATGAGATCTCAGTAAGGGAGGCCAATAGTCGGCTCACTGTGATCACCTGCCATGTTTTATACCTGATCTTTCCTCCAATTTCTTCTCATAGGGAAAAACTGGCAATTGAATATATCTCTTAAATTTTTTCCAGCGGGATCTTTTGGCCTCTCCTTGGATGGATATCCTCAATATTGGTGATGCTCCATGTTAAGATCACATGCGGTTTTCCCTAATCTTCATCGCTGGGATTCTAATATTAACCCAAAGAACATCATTAAATATTTTATGCCAACAATAAACCATAAATGTCATCGTAAAACCGAGTGCATGGGGGCGTTTAATACATTTTTTTGCACAAGTCCTGAGAGTGTCCTGGAATTTTTACTTCGATGGATATGTAATTGAATCACATCCGGCGGCACCTAGGCATGATAAACTGCTGAAGGTAGAGTGCACATGCATCGGATTGGTTATCTATCTATCTATCATTTATCTATCTATCTATCTATTAATTTTCTATCTATCTACCCATATATATCTCTACCTCTTTCTATATATCTATATCTATCTATCCATCTATATATTATCTATCTATCATCTATCTATCTATTATCTATCTATCCATCTATCTATCCATCTACCTATTATCTATCTATCTATCTATCTATCTATCTATCTATTTATCTATTAGTCTATCTACCTATCTATTATCTATCTACACATATATCTATCTACCTCTATCTATCTATATCTATCTATCCATCTATCTATTATCTATCCATCTATCTACCTCTCTATCTATCAATCTATCTATCTATCTATCTAGCTATCTATCTATCTATCTATCATCTCTCTTTCTATCTATCTGTCTATCGCTATCTATCTATCTATCTATCTATCTATCTATTTATCTATCTATCTATCACTATCTATCTATCATCTCTCTTTCTATCTATCTGTCTAATAACCACACAAGCCCTCCTTCTCTACCTAAATATCTAGAACCCACAGAGACTATGAATCACACAAGCCCTACCCTCCTTCTTACCTAAAACCCCAGAACTCTATGAGACCACACAACCCTCCTTCTCTTACCTAGAATACCTGGAGCCTACAGAACACTATGAATATACACACAGACCTCCTTCCCTTACCTAGAATACCTAGAACCCACAGAAGACTATGAATACCTCTTTCTTACCTAAAACCCACAGAACTCTATGAAGACCACACAACCCAGCCTCCTTCTCTTACCTAGAATACCTGGAGCCTACAGAACACTATGAATATCGCACAGACCTCCTTCACTTACCTAGAATACCTAAGCCCACAAAACACTATAATACCACACAAGCCCTCCTTTACTTACCTAGAATACTTAGAGCCCACAGAAACTATGAAGATCATATAAGCCCTCCCTCACTTACCTAGAATACCTAGAGCCCACAGAACACTATGAATACCACACAAGCCCTCATTCTTACCTAGAACCCACAGAATACTATGAAGATCACACAAGCCTCCTTCTCTTACCTAGAATAACTGGAACCCACAGAACACTAGAAAGACCACACATCCTCCTTCTCTTCTTACCTAGAATACCTAGAACCCACAAAAACACCATGAAGACCACACATGCCCCCTTATCTTATCTGACCACACAAGCCCTCCATCTCTCACCTGAATACGTGAACCCACAGAACACTATGAGACCACACAATCCCTCCTTCTCTACCTGAATAACTGGAACCCACAGAACACTAGAAAGACCATACAATCCCTCCTTCTCTTACCTAGAATACCTAGAACCCACAGAACACTATGAAGACCACACAAGCCCCCTTCTCTTATCTGACCACACAGCCCTCCTTCTCTTACCTAGATATACCGGAACCCACAGAACACTAGAAAGACCACACAATCCCTCCTTCTCTTACCTAGAATACCTAGAACCCACAGAACACCATGAAGACACACACTCCCCCTTCTCTATCTCCACACAGCCCTCCATCCTCACCTAAATACCTAGAACCCACAGAACACTAGGAAGACACAACAATCCCTCCTTCTCTTACCTAGAATAACGGAACCCACAGAACACTAGGAAGACCACACAATCCCTCCATCTCTCACCTAGAAACCAGAACCCACTGAACACTAGGAAGACCACACAGGTCCTCCTTATACATCTTATACTCCTGGATATCTCTATTTGATGTGTGATTATATTACAGACAGAATTACTTGCTCAGCTTTAGTTCTTTGGTATTGTGGAACTAAATAATTACAAAATGTTCCATTTAGGGTCATGCACATGGGAATTCATTCTATGTATAAAAAATTGCTTGATTGATTGAATTTAAAAATCAACCAGTTTATGTTACCTTTAGAAGGAATGGCCAAACTGTTTATTCTGTCAGAGAGTTTTCAAAATACAGTATAAATATGAAACACTAGGTCCTCAACCCTAAAATACAGCTGGTACCTTCTAGGTGCCCTTGCCACTCTGTTATGCTCTGGCCAATCCCATTAACCAATGTGAGGACATGCTCTGCAAGAAGCCTATCCTCCACTGGCAGTGCATCATGGATTGTCTGCGACAATAGACAGGGGCAGGTCTGGAGAGGAATGGTAAGAACATTAGAAAGTAAGTACCTACCACTGTACTCTACTCAGTGTTTTATCTCCTCATCCTGGATACAGCTTAACAGCTTAGCTGCACTTAATAGAAAAATGATTAGACAAAATATCTATAAAATGAAATAACACCAAATGGACATGGCGATAATAAAAGTACATTGCTAATGTGGAAACACTTTTTTCATCTCCTAAACACTATAAAGGTTTTGTTTTACCACAGCAAAAGACTTTTTGACAAGTTTTATCATTTGCGTTAAGAGACGTTTTGGTTAAACCACGGTGAAAACCGTAGCAATGTATTAACTCAGTTTTGGCCCCTAAATAGCCCATCTGTCTGCGGCCTGAAAATCTGCATCATTCCGGTGGATTTTTTTTGTATGAAATGATATTCTCAGTTGAGGAAATCTAGTTAATTCCGTTACCTCACTGGAGATGGTCTTTCCGCTGACATTATTCCTTGGTATTTCAGGATGATTTTGCCAACCATTGAAATGCTTTCTGCTGAGTTCAAGAGCATTGAATTTGCAAATACTGTTTGTACTTAAGTGACCATGAACCCAACCTATATTTTCCTCCTTAAGATATCTGATATTTACGTGGAAATCGCTTAATGAGATTTCACAAAGTGCACAGAGAGAACGAGAGACTGCAAAGCTCCATCTAAATGCTATCGCAGGTTAGTATGTAAATCCTATAATTCTAATTGCGACGCTGAAACCCAAGGGTCCTATAGTATCTCTCCCAACTGTATTACCATAAATAGATAATAAATTCCATAAAGTCCATGGACTAAACACGCTTGAAATCTAAATGATTCCGAGGTTCCATTTTGTATCTGTGATTTCCTATACCATCTTTACCTACTGTACAATGAAACCGCAGGAAGAAATTCATTATTTTGAAGTCACTCAAGTGGAACAGACATTGACTCTCTGTGTCTCTCACCCATCCGAACAACATCATCTTTCCTATAAGAGCAATTGCTTTTAACATCTTCTGATTTCTGGTCAAGCAAAAAGGGTTCCTGCATAATGTAATGTATTCCAGCCCACAACCTCACACACTCAGAGATGCTTGTGGTGTTTTACTAAGTGTGGTTAAAAGGCTAAACTCTTGTTTTTTCCTTACATCGTACAGAAAAGGCTAAGTTATAGTATATTGTATCACTTGGCTTCAAAACAACATTTCGTATTTGGAATATTGTATTTTCCCTGCAGTTCTAATAAGAAAATAACAGTATTTGCATGCTAGATGGTTTTACATAAACAGTGTTATAATAACAGTGTCAGCTTATGGTTTTGGGGATTTAAAGATGGAGGTGCACATTTACGGGGAGGCGGTGCAATAAGTTGGAGTTAAGTCGCGCTAACGGATATAATTGTTTATCGTGGTTTTAACTCCTTTGTTGTGCCACACACACCTATTTAATGTAGCCGTTGTGCTGTTTTTTTAGTTTATTATAACGCCAGAAAATATGCTGGCAAGACACTATAAAGACATTAGATAGAATTGCTATTCGATTGTGTGCTGACCGGAGGTTCTTCCCTTTCCCAGTCTCGCCAGTAGGTTCTTCAGGCATCCCACAAATGCCGGGATTACGTTGTAGTAACCTGAGAGGGAGAGTTGTAGTGAATGGGCACCTTAATGATTTTATAGCAACAAAAGATGTCACTAGTTGCATTTAAAGGACAAGTATATAGTGTCCTTGGAAACCTTCTACGTCCTGTACTACAACATCGCGAAGTTCTAATTTTCATTATTATTATGGATTTATATAGCGCCAACATCTTCTTTAGTGCTTTACAATTACATGTATACATTCACATCAGGCATCTAATCGCCGTGCATGTTCCCCCCGGCTTCCTCACCTAGAACTTTACCAATTGGAAGCCTTTATTGGAAGCTTTATAACAGCATATTTTCCTATTGGTTAGCTCATGAACCAGAAAGAGGAGGCAGGGGACCGCGTCTCACAGATCATAACATCGGGAGGTAAGTACAGCTGTTTAGGTCCTCAACCCTGCGTTCTTTTAAAGGGCCCAACATGAGGATCGTGGCTTAGGTGAGCATGGTTTTCCTGTAATTTCACTGATTACAATGCCTGTCTCTTTATTTGCAGTAAGCCTTCTGTCGCTATACAAGTCTTATTTCCAGTGCACTGTCCCATTTATTTACACTTTTTCCCCTCTCCATTTAATAAGGGCATCTGTCAGTCAAATGGACATGATACCAACATCAGGTGACTGCAGATATTTTCTCCAGATTTGATTTGAATATCCCCATCCTTAGTAACTGACAGGTTTTCATAAGCCTTTCCCCGCTGGGTTTAAATACAATTATTTTTTTGTGCAACAACTTTCGCTTTAAACATCTAGATTTATTATTTATGACAGGATGATTTAAAATAAATCTGGTTATTAATATTGTATGTATTTCTACCAGCGATGAAATGAACATTAAATATACAAAATGTAAAGTTAGTCATTTCTAATATCACGGAAATTCTCAATTTAGCTAATCGTTATGATGGGTTTTATTTAACAGCTCTGATTTCTCACAGTCATTGTCATAGCAGCTCTAACGGCAAAGAGAACCGGGAACAGACCTTACAGAACTTTCACTCAGCGTCCAATGGGCATGTCCAATGGGATTAATAGTGTTTTATCCATACCTCCCAACATTCAGATAGAGATGTCCAGCCCTGCCTTGCCTCCCCCAGCCCCAGGACCACCCTTGGTGCAAACCCGCGGTCTGGGAGACCACTAAGGCCTCTTAAAACGGGCTGTCCTATTGAAACCAGGATGGTGCGTTGTGACATACTTTATGTTTATTGTAATTATATTTTCATGCCACAGCAAATGGATAGCAAATAGCCAGTGAAAGCAGAGTGCACACATGAAAGATCTTTAAGGGATAGTTCACACTGCAGCGTTTCAACACGAGATCTGATTGGGTTCAATCACGTGTTAAAGAGAGCACGCTAGTGTTGTCCTGGCAGCTTGGCGAAGCAATTTTTGCGAATTGCACACACTCTGATTGCACAACACTGCAACGGATTTTTCAAGATCACCCTACACACAGTCCCCGTATTTCTCCCTGTATACCGTATAGTATATAAAGTATAGGGAGAAAGTTTGACTCCCTATTCATTAGTACGTAGTACTGGTGATTTTGAAAGGTCTTAACACATATACGCAAAGCAGTTAACGCTTGTATGTATGGCGACATGTGTGTGAAAAGCGAATAGCGATATGCAGCAGTTACCACGGGTTGTCGCTGATTTATAAATTGTGAAAAAGTTTAAAAATGCGTTGATAACGACAGTGAAAACATGGTGGGATACTTTGTCCTGATGGAACCAAAGTTGGGGCATTTAACCTGGAGCTGCCATTATGAACTACTGGAATGATATGTACGTTATATTCGTTCAATGTGTTTTTCATTTTGCACTGCGGTTGTAAAACATCCACCATGGTGCAAAATACAAACACTGCAAAGTACCGGCCATAGAATAATGCAGCAGCAACGGCCATAGCAGTATTTTTACATCTGCAGCCTAAAACATGATAATGATTGGTCCTTTATTATCAATACTGCCATTTACTGTATGGCCCTTGGCTTATTCATTCTTAGTACTGGTAACTAAATAGCTCTTGTGGATGACATCGCTCTGTGGATGACATCAGCTCTTGTGGATGACATCATAGCAACTAAAAAAGATTGGAACAAAAAAAACTTTATTTACTAACATTGTGCAGAAATGGGTGTGAATATATTAGTGGTGGGTAGGGGGGCTGTAACATCATTCTATAGTTGTCCTTTGTTGGTCTACAAAATAAGAGTGTTTTTTACCTTAATCAGTAGTGGGCAGGTCTGTTTTATATTTATTATATATAGTCTATATGGACTGCAAATAGTTTATCCAATATGCAGATAATAAAATATGGTCAAAATGTCCCCAGTTTTTTTGTCTCTAGGTGATCAAAGTCAAAATCCATTGATTTTTAATGTGATTATAACATTCACCCTCACTATACTGATCATGCAGGTGCATGATTGTGGATAATACACCAAGCCGTACAGAATGTCCAGGTGGCTAGACATAAACTAGATGGTAAATCAGGGCAGGGTGTCTGTAGCTCCTATCTGCAATCTAGTAGTTTATATCCGTAATTAGAAACAAGACCCGGTCACCCGCTGGTATTAGAAAAGTTCTGCTAAGGTCCGACTATCCCTGTTTGAATATTAGAATTGCCACAAATGTGTCAGTGGGGATTATTTGGTGGCTGCCCCCCAGAAGACTCTGCAGGTACAGTGGTAGGTCGCAACGCTAAAGTAGTGTTGGTTATGGTTTCTAGTCTGGAGATGGAAAAATGAAAGTACCTAAAGCCTCATATCATAGAAATGTGGGTTTAAACAAGCACTGTTGTTTTCTTAATAAACAAAAATAATATTTAACGTTAACTAAACACCCACAAACAGACTTTACATTTCACACACAAAGCATTCTGGGTCCAACACCATAGAGGGGCCACACCCCATATTTACCACTAAAAAAATTCTACAATTTACATAATTTCCACACACACACCCCCCCCCCCCATATTGGCAATGTACATGAATCCAATTTCCTGTCCCAAACCGTAATAAGCCCTGTAACAGTAATATACAAGACTTATTACCAGGATAGGGATCGTATTGTGAATGGAGAATAAAACTCTCATTTACAAGATCTGCATTTACAAAATAGGCAATTCTGGAATTAACAAGAAAAATCCCATTTAACTTTATAACTTTAATCCATGTAACAATGATCTTTTGGCTGTAATGAACATTCTTACTAAGGATTACTGCAAGTCTGACCACTTGAAACTCTTGTTTATTAGAGATATTTGAACGTTTTGTTCCGTTTGGATATACGGTTAATCTGAAGATCCAAAAACGGAAAGTACTTTAACGGGTTCTGAACGTATAATCGGGGTTACTAATGTAACCCTCCAAAATGATCTTGTACGTTCACTAAGCCGTGAAGATACGAACCAACTGGTTAAAATTTTCCGATCCTATTTTCGGGGTTACCGAAAATACAAGGTATTTGTGACGGTTACTGAAAATAAACCCGTACTTTCAGTAACCTCGAATAATATGTTCCGAAATCCAACGCTCGCACGGTTCCGCGTTAGATTCGGATTTTGGAACTGAGTTTCCGTGTCCCCGATTCCATCTCTTGTTTCTATCAACCTGTGACCCCCTGTGGGAACCCCCACATCACTAATTACTATACTTAGGTTGTTTATGTGGATATCCGAATTTCAATTTTAACTTTAGGGTTATTTTAGGGTATGTATACATAACATAATGACTAAGAACAGGATACTGCCATAGGAGGCCAAAAGTTAAAACAGAGACTACATCTATATAACAGATAGGGATAGACCTAAAACAGAACCCCCAAATATAGCACTCTCTCCCTTGAAAAAACTCTTTATTATCATATAAATATAAATATCAAATACACTATAAAACAATCGGCGCGTCCCCGATTACTGACTGGACTTATAACAAACCCCAGGTGCTGATTATCCGAACCACGTTATTGTCTCATATATATTAGAGAAACCATGTATGGAATTTTTGTTGTCTAACGTTATCTTCCAACTTTATGTGGGAGATACAACAAAATAATGTGATCCAAATTCACAAAAAAGTCTACATTCCAAAGTCTGTGATTAGATGGAAGTTCCATTTTTTACAATCAAGTGAACCGATTCCTATATCGTACTGACCAAGATCTTGCTGAATGAAGTTCATAGCGATATTTATGGTCATACCACGTTCAGGATTATAGGTCCCATATAACACTTGGCTCAAATTATAAACATTTATCTGGCTCACAGAGTAATATGTGTCGGGACTTGCTAGCACACACTTAATATCCCAATCTCTGATATACAGATACTGAATGCAGCTGTTAACTTGCCACTCAGCCGATAGTTGTTAATGCTTTGTGCTGCCGCTTCACCCGATTAGATTCTCCTGGCCAAAGTTACAATATGCCACTTTGTAGTTCCCCTGTTTGTAGCTCTATTCTCAACCACGCTCTCCTCCTCAACAAACATGGTCCGGTTCCTCAACACTTGCGTCAACCGACGCACGTTTCGCGTCATCTCTGCTTCCTCAGGGTCTGAGACCCTGATACTCAATTCCTCAGGGTCTGAGACCCTGATACTCGGATTCCTCAGGGTCTGAGACCCTGATACTCGGATACTCAGCACTTGTGGTTTGTTATAAGTCCAGTCAGTAATCGGGGACGCCCTTTGTTTTTATAGTGTATTTGATATTTAATTTATATGATAATAAAGATTTTTTTTTATGTAGATTTTGGATCCCTCCTTCCTATCACTTGCTTACATGGGTATTATGTGACCGATGGTTAAATGATTTGGAATTTCAAGGGAGAGATGCTATATTTGGGGGTTCTGTTTTAGGTCTATCCCTATCTGTTTATATGTATAAGTATTTAGCCCCTAGCACCCCCTGATTTTAGGGTGTCCCATTTCCATTTGTAATGTATGAAGTAGCATCTAGACGCTATAACTATTATACAGAGACTACATCTGTTATCTAATGTTAGTATGTCTAGTGCAAGTCTAAGGAAAACATATATAGCCCCAAATGCACAAAACTTTTTGGACCACTGTACTGACAGCAGAAATACTTATTTGGCTACTAACCTAAAGACTAGAAAGGGTTTTCTTAAGGTGGACAGGGACACACATTCTGATAAACAAATGACGATGACTGGATGTTACAAGATACACCCCATGTTGTAGGAAATGGTTTAAATGGTTACGTGTATTACTAAATGTCCATCAACATTCTCCTAAGCTTTCTGGATGTATGAGCTATTTGTAATACTTTGTATTGTAATACTCTGTGTCAATGTATACGGTTCCTCAAATAAACACTGCCTGAATTATATCCTGAGTGAATCTGAATGGTTCAGGTCAGCGGAGGCTCATATTGAGCCAAGGAATTTATTTTGAATCCAGAGGAACATGTGGCAAGAATCTTATATCCCCTAATGGACTACAGAGTATTTTACGTATCTCTTTCTTTCTTAGTCAGTAAAATACATAATTCAACAGACATAACAGACCAATAATATAGTGGATAATGTACCCCCTACTGTAAATTTAAGGATATTGAATTCACCGAGGAGTTCCGTGACCATATAAAAGCACGAGGCAAGGTGCCTTCTAATATCCATATGAATTACAGTAGGGGGTACATTATCCATTATAACCCACCCCTCCCCCATTTATAAACAAACCCATGTTTATTGTGCAGTCCACACGGCTGCTGTATAATTCACAGGCTAAAAAAAACACACACACACACACACCACACACCTGATTATAGACCCCCACCTGCTTCTTTCAGTGCTCCAGACAGCTTAGACCGCACCTCTCCTGCTTCTCCCTGGATTCCCTCCACACACACCCGGCAGATGAAGGGTAACGGCTTTGAGGTACTTCCGTGTTATTATCGCGCGCGATTATAGGTATATATTTACAGTTTATCCCCATAGGGAACCATGGAAGGGGTGGGTATATCCCTTAAATTATTCTGGATAGGAATTCCCTTTCAGGGGACACAATGTGACCAAAACTCTCCTTCTAGCATATTGAACACTGTATCTAAAGGTGCCCATCCACATTGCCGATATATCCGAAAATCCTGTCAGATGTGCGCATTATGGACAAGAACCGGATGACTGTTCTGCTGTATGTCCACATTGGCAAAATCATGACACAATTCCATGGGAATGCGATTGTGAGATTGCGACCCCGCCTCACATGTGTATGGCATCCAATTCATATATAAAATTGGTCTGTTCTACATCCATATTAAAGTGCAACAAGAGATCATGCATAGAATCCATACAAACCATAGAATCTAGTGCACAGAACAATTCTAATTGCATATTGGCTATATTTCCATAAGGTTGCTGCTTCAATGAGCCGAAATGAACCTTGGATAAACAATTAGTTTAATTGGCCAAATTATTTTAAGCCCAGTCACCACGTCAAGGTTGCTTTGTTTAACTGGGTCCTAACCTACTGGTACTTGCCTTCTTGGCTACATGAGCCGACCAGCTTCTCCTTTGTGACCTGGGTGCTTGAAGCTGACTCTCTAGTTTAAAGTAACTTTTCTCAACGAGCACATGACCTTGTGCACTAGAATTCTGTTTTGTATGTATTTATTTTTGTGTCTCTAGTTGCACTTTAATATGATGTACAACAGCCCAATTTTCTATATATTGTGTGTTACATTGAAGGTTTGACCAAGCCTTCTGGGAAATTGTACTTCACCCCAGAGTTAGGTGAAGTACTTTAAACTAGAGAGTCAGCTTCAAGCATCCAGGCCCACATGAGAAGCTGTCGGCTCATGTAGCCAAAAAGGCAGTACCATTTCTACTATTGTTTGTGTAAAGCATCTTTACTTCCTGTTATGGCAGCCATTTTAGGACAATTCTGCTCCCTGTTATGGCGCCATTTTAGGACAATTCTCTTCCTGTTATGGCAGCCTTTTTGCACGTATGGTTTTTTCAGTGCTATATTTACCCAAGGGATAAACATGAACTGACACGTTTCACCCTAGAATATTAACATACTTATTGTAGTGTGTTTAATAGTTCGCTTGTGTGCAGATAATTAAAATCCTTTATAAATGAGCACGCTAACATTGCTCTACTTTACTTTCTATGCCAAGTAACTATAGTATAGAGATGCTCAGGGGATCTGCTGACTTACTGACTTATTGGACTTGCATTAAATTAAAAATTGCAATCTTGCATGTAATTCTATAATGCTGTGACCAGAGCCCTGTCTACCAAAATGTTTGTATTATTTGGTGCATATACTAACCCTCCTTCACTTAAGTAGAATACCTAGAGCCATCAGAACACTATGAATACCACACAAGCCCTCCTTCTCTTACCTAGAATATCTAGAACCCACAGAAGACTATGAATACCACACAAGCCCTCCTTCTTACCTAAAACCCACAGAACTCTATGAAGACCACACAAGCCCTCAGTAGCAGACTATATTCTTGGGTCTGTGAAGTCGGTATGAATTATGTATTTTACTGACTAAGAAAGAAAGAGATACGTAAAATACTTCTGTAGTCCATTAGGGATATAAGATTCTTGCCTACATGTTCCTCTTGATTCAAATTAATTCCTTTGCTCAAATGGCCTCCGCCTGACCTGAACCATTCAGATTCACTCAGGATATAATTCAGGCAGTTTTATTTAGGAACCGTATACATTGACACAGGTATACAATACAAGTATTACATAATAGCTCATACCTCCAGAAGCTTAGGAGAATGTTGATGGACATTAGTAATACACGTAACCATTAACCATTTCCTACAACATGGGGTGTATCTTGTAACATCCAGTCATCGTCATTTGTTTATCAGAATGTGTGTCCCTGTCCACCTTAAGAAAACCCTTTCTAGTCTTTAGGTTAGTAGCCAAATAAGTATTTCTGCTGTCAGTACAGTGTCCAAAAGTTTTTGTGCATTTGGGGCATATATGTTTTCCTTAGACTTGCACTAGACATACTACATAAGATAACAGATGTAGTCTCTGTATTATAGTTATAGCGTCTAGATGCTACTTCATACATTTACAAATGGAAATGGGACAACCCTAAAATCAGGGGGTGCTAGGGGCTAAATACTTATACATATAAACAGATAGGGATGACCTAAAACAGAACCCCCAATATAGCACTCTCTCCCTTGAAATTCCAAATCATTTAACCATCGGTCACATAATACCCATGTAAGCAAGTGATAGGAAAGGAGCGGATCCAAAAATCTACATAAAAAAACATCTTTATTATCATATAAATATAATACAAATACACTATAAAACAATCGGGCGTCCCCGATTACTGACTGGACTTATAACAAACCACAAGTGCTGAGTATCCGAGTATCAGGGTCTCAGACCCTGAGGAATCCGAGTATCAGGGTCTCAGACCCTGAGGAATCTGAGTATCAGGGTCTCAGACCCTGAGGAAGCAGAGATTACGGCGAAACGTGCGTCGGTTGACGCAAGTGTTGAGGAACCGGACCATGTTTGTTGGAGGAGAGCGTTGTGAGAATAGAGCTACAACACAAGGGGAACTACAAAGTGGCATATTGTAACTTTGGCCAGGAGAATCTAATCGGGTGAAGCGGCAGCACAAAGCATTAACAACTACGGCTGAGTGGCAAGTATAACAGCTGCATTCAGTATCTGTATATCAGAGATTGGGATATTAAGTGTGTGCTAGCAAGTCCCGACCATATTACTCTGTGAGCCAGATAAATGTTATATTTGAGCCAAGTGTTATATGGGACCTATACATCCTGAACGTGGTATGACCATAAATATCGCTATGAACTTCATCTAGCAAGATCTTGGTCAGTACGATATAGGAATCGGTTCACCTTGATTGTAAAAATTTGGAACTCCATCTAATCACAGACTTGGAATGTATGACTTTTTTGTTTTGGATCACATTATTTTGTTGTGACTCTCCCACATAAAGTTGGAAGATAACGTTAGACACACAAAATTCCATACATGGTTTTTCTCTACATATATATGAGACAATAACAGTGGTTCGGATACTCAGCACCTGTGGTTTGTTATAAGTCCAGTCAGTAATCGGGGACGCCCGATTGTTTATAGTGTATTTGATATTTATTTATTGATAATAAAGATGTTTTTTCAAGGGAGAGAGTGCTATATTGGGGGTTCTGTTTTAGGTCTATCCCTATCTGTTTATATAGATGTAGTCTCTGTTTTACCTTTGGGCCTCCTATGGCAGTATCCGTTCTATAGTCATTATGTTATGTATACATAACCCTAATATAACCCTAAAGTTAAATCTGAATCTGGATATCCACATAAACACCTACTGTATAGTAATTAGTTATGTGGGGGTTCCCACAGGGGGTCACGTTGATAGAAACAAGAGATGGAATCGGGACACGGAACTACTCAGTTCCAAAATCCGAATCTACGCGGAACCGTGCGGAGCGTTCGGATTTCGGAACATATTATTCGATGGTTACTGAAAGTACGGGTTTATTTTCAGTAACCGTCACAAAAACCTTGTATTTTCGGTAACCTCGAAATAGGATCGGAAAATTTTAAACCAGTTGTGTTCGTATCTTCACGGCTTAGTGAACGTACAAGATCATTTTGGAGGGTTACATTAGTAACCCCCGATTATACGTTCAGAACCCTGTTAAAGTACTTTCCGTTTTTTGGATCTTCAGATTAACCGTATATCCGAAAACGGAACAAAACGTTCAAATATCTCTAATAAACAAGAGTTTCAAGTGGTCAGACTTGCAGTAATCATTAGTAAGAATGTTCATTACAGGCCAAAAGATCATTGTTCATGGATATAAAGTTATAAAGTTAATGGGATTTTTCTGTTAATTCCAGAATTGCCTATTCTTGTAAATGCAGATCTTGTAAATGAGAGTTTATTCTCCATTCACAATACGATCCCTATCCTGGTAATAAGTCTTGTATATTACTGTTACAGGGCTTATTACGGTTTGGGACAGAGAAATTGGATTCATTGACATTGCCATATTGGGGGGGTGGGGGGTGTGTGTGTGAATTATGGTAAATTGTAGAATTTTTTTTAGTGGTAAATATGGGGTGTGGCCCCTCTATGGTGTTGGACCCAGAATGCTTTGTGTGTGAAATGTAAAGTCTGTTTATGTGTGTTTAGTTAACGTTAATATATTTTTTTGTTTATTAAGAAAACATACAGTGCTTGTTTAAACCCACATTTCTATTGATATGAGGCTTTAGTACTTTCATTTTTCCATCTCCAGACTAGAAACCAATAACCAACACTACTTTAGCGTTGCAGACCTACCACTGTACCTGCAGATCTTCTGGGGGCAGCCACCAAATAATCCCCACTGACACATTTGTGGCAATTCTAATATTCAAACAGGGATAGTCGGACCTTAGCAGAACTTTTCTAATACCACGGGTGACCGGGTCTTGTTTTCTAATTACGGTATAAACTACTAGATTGCAGATAGGAGCTACAGACACCCTGCCCTGATTTACCTCTAGTTTATGTCTAGCCACCTGGACATTCTGTACTGGCTCTGGTGTATTATCCACAATCATGCACCCTGCATGATACCAGTATAGTGAGGGTGAATTGTTTATATCACATTAAAAATCAATGGATTTCTGACTTGATCACAGAGACAAAAAACTGGGGACATTTGACCATATTTTATTATCTGCATATTGGTAAACTATTTGCAGTCCACATTAGACTATATATAATAAATATAAACAGACCTGCCCACTACTGATTAAGGTAAAAAACACTCTTATTTTGTAGACCAACAAAGGACAACTATAGACTGATGTTACAAGCCCCCCTACCCCACCCCCTAATATATCACACCCATTTCTGCACAATGTTAGTAAATAAAGTTTTTTTTGTTCCAATCTTTTTTAGTTGCTATGATGTCATCCACAAGAGCTGATGTCATCCACAAGAGCGATGTTCATCCACAAGAGCTATTTAGTTACCAGTACTAAGAATGAATAAAGCAAGGGCCATACAGTAAATGGCAGTATTGATAATAAAGGACCAATCATTATCATTGTTTTAGGCTGCAGATGTAAAATACTGCTATGGCCGTTGCTGCTGCATTATTCTATGGCCGGTACTTTGCAGTGTTTGTATTTTGCACCATGGTGGATGTTTTACACCGCAGTGCAAAATGAAAAACACCATTGTAACGTACATATAACGTATCATATCATTCCCGTAGTTCATAATGGCAGCTCCAGGTTAAATGCCCCCAACTTGTGTGTCCATCAGGACAAAGTATCCCACCATGTTTTCACTGTCGTTATCAACGCATTTTTAAACTTTTTCACAATTTATAAATCAGCGACAACCGGTGGTAACTGCTGCATATCGCTATTCGCTTTCATCACCACATGTCGCCATACATACAAGCGTTAACTGCTTTGCGTATTGCTTTAAGACCTTTCAAAATCACCAAGTACTACGTACTAATGAAGGGAGTCAAACTTTCTCCCTATACTTTTATACTATACGGTATACAGGGAGAATACTGGGGACTGTGTGTAGGGTGATCTTGAAAAATCCGTGCAGTGTTGTGCAATCAGAGTGTGTGCAATTCGCAAAAATTGCTTCGCCAAGCTGCCAGGACAACACTAGCGTGCTCTCTTTAAACGTGATTGAATCCCAATCAGATCTCGTGTTGAAACGCTGCAGTGTGAACTATCCCTTAAAGATCTTTCTGTGTGCACTCTGCTTTACACATGGCTATTTGCTATCCATTTGCTGTGCACTGAAAATATATTTACAATAAACATAAAGTATGTCACAACGCACCATCTGGTTTCAATAGGACAGCCCTTTTTAAGAGGCCTCTAGTGGTCTCCAGACCGAGGGTTTGCACCAAGGGTGGTCCTGGGGCTGGGGGAGGCAAGGCAGGGCTGGACATCTCTATCTGAATGTTGGGAGGTATGGATAAACACTATTAATCCCATTGGACATGCCCATTGGACGCGAGTGAAAGTTCTGTAAGGTCTGTTCCCGGTTCTCTTTGCCGTTAGAGCTGCTATGACAATGACTGTGAGAAATCAGAGCTGTTAAATAAAACCCTCATAACGATAAAGCTAAATGAGAATTTCCGTGATATTAGAAATGACTAACTTTACATTTTGTATATTTAATGTCATTTCATCGCTGGGTAGAAATACATACAATATTAATAACCAGATTTATTTTAAATCATCCTGTCTATAATAATAATCTAGATGTTTAAAGCGAAAGTTGTTGCACAAAAAAATAATTGTATTTAAACCCAGCGGGGAAAGGCTTATGAAAACCTGTCAGTTACTAAGGATGGGGATATTCAAATCAAATCTGGAGAAAATATCTGCAGTCACCTGATGTTGGTATCATGTCCATTTGACTGACAGATGCCCTTATTAAATGGAGAGGGGAAAAAGTGTAAATAATGGGACAGTGCACTGGAAATAAAGACTTGTATAGCGACAGAAGGCTTACTGCAAATAAAGAGACAGGCATTGTAATCAGTGAAATTACAGGAAAACCATGCTCACCTAAGCCACGATCCTCGTGTGGGCCCTTTAAAAGAACGCAGGGTTGAGGACCTAAACAGCCTGTACTTACCTCCCGATGTTATGATCTGTGAGACGCCGGTCCCCTGCCTCCTCTTTCTGGTTCATGAGCTAACCAATAGGAAAATATGCTGTTATAAAGCTTCCAATAAAGGCTTCCAATTGGTAAAGTTCTAGGTGAGGAAGCCGGGGACAGTGACCGGCGATTAGATGCCTGATGTGAATGTATACATGTAATTGTAAAGCACTAAAGAAGATGTTGGCGCTATATAAATCCATAATAATAATGAAAATTAGAACTTCGCGATGTAAGTACAGGACGTAGAAGGTTTCCAAGGACACTATTACTTGTCCTTTAAATGCAACTAGTGACATCTTTTGTTGCTATAAAATCATTAAGGTGCCCATTCACTACAAACTCTCCCTCTCAGGTTACTACAACGTAATCCCGGCATTTGTGGGATGCCTGAAGAACCTACTGGCGAGACTGGGAAAGGGAAGAACCTCCGGTCAGCACACAATCGAATAGCAATTCTATCTAATGTCTTTATAGTGTCTTGCCAGCATATTTTCTGGCGTTATAATAAACTAAAAAAACAGCACAACGGCTACATTAAATAGGTTGTGTGGCACAACAAAGGAGTTAAAACCACGATAAACAATTATATCCGTTAGCGCGACTTTAACTCCAACTTATTGCACCGCCTCCCCGTAAATGTGCACCTCCATCTTTAATCCCCTAAAACCATAAGCAGCACTGTTATTATAACACTGTTTATGTAACCCATCTAGCATGCAAATACTGTATATTCTTCTTATTAGAACTGCAGGGAAAATACAATATTCCAAACTACGAAATGTTGTTTGTGAAGCCAAGTGATACAATATACTATAACTTAGCCTTTTCTGTACGATGTAAGGAAAACAAAGAGTTAGCCTTTTAACCACACTTAGTAAAACACCACAAGCATCTCGATGTGTGTGAGGTTGTGGGCTGGAATACATTACATTATGCAGGAACCCTTTTGCTTGACCAGAAATCAGAAGATGTTAAAAGCAATTGCTCTTATAGGAAAGTGATGTTGTTCGGATGTGTGAGAGACACAGAGAGTCAATGTCTGTTCCACTTGAGTGACTTCAAAATAATGAATTTCTTCCTCGGTTTCATTGTACAGTAGGTAAAGATGTTATAGGAAATCACAGATACAAAATGGAACCTTCGGAATCATTTAGATTTCAAGCGTGTTTAGTCCATGGACTTTATGGAATTTATTTATCTATTTATGGTAATACAGTTGGAGAGATACTATAGGACCCTTTGGGTTTCATCGTCGCAATTAGAATTAATAGGATTTACATACTAACCTGCGATAGCATTTAGATCGAGGCTTTGCAGTCTCTCTGTTCTCTCTGTGCACTTTGTGAAATCTCATTAAGCGATTTCCACGTAAATATCAGATATCTTAAGGAGGAAAAATTAGGTTGGGTTCATGGTCACTTAATACAAACAGTATTTGCAAATTCAATGCTCTTGAACCTCAGCAGAAAGCATTCAATGTTTGCAATCAATCATCTGAAATACCAAGGAATAATGTCAGCGGAAAGACCATCTCCGTGAGGTAACGGAATTAACTAGATTTCCTCAACTGAGAATATCATTTCATACAAAAAAATCCACCGGAATGATGCAGATTTTCAGGCCGCAGACAGATGGGCTATTAGGGCCTAAAACTGAGTTAATACTTGCTACGGTTTTCACCGTGGTTTATACCAAAACGTCTCTTACGCAAATGATAAAACTTGTCAAAAAGTCTTTCTGCTGTGGTAAAACAAAACCTTTATAGTGTTTAGAGATGAAAAAGTGTTTCCACATTAGCATGTACTTTTATTATCGCCATGTCCATTCTGGTGTTATTTCATTTATAGATATTTTGTCTAATCATTTTTCTATTAAGTGCAGCTAAGCTGTTAAGCTGTATCCAGGATAGGAGATAAAACACTGAGTAGAGTAAGCGGTAGGTACTTACTTTCTAGATGTTCTTACCATTCCTCTCCAGACCTGCCCTGTCTATTGTCGCAGACAATCCATCTGATGCACTGCCAGTGGAAGGATAGGCTTCTTGCAGAGCATGTCCTCACATTGGTTAATGGATTGGCCAGAGCATAACAGAGTGGCAAGGGCACTAGAAGGTACCAGCTGATTTTTAGGGTTGAGGACCTAGTGTTTCATATTTATACTGTATTTGAAAACTCTCTGACAGAATAAAACAGGTTTGGCCATTCCTTCTAAAGGTAACCATAAACTGGTTGATTTTTAAATTCAATCAATCAAGCAATTTTTATCATAGAATGAATTCCCATGTGCATGACCCTAAATGGAACATTTTGTAATTATTTAGTTCCACAATACCAAAGAACTAAACTGGAAGCAGTAATTCTGTCTGTAATATAATCACACATCAAATAGAGATATCAGGAGTTATAAGATTGTATAAGGAGGACCTGTGTGGTCTTCCTAGTGTTCAGTGGGTTCTAGGTATTCTAGGTGAGAGATGGAGGGATTGTGTGGTCTTCCTAGTGTTCTGTGTCCAGTTATTCTAGGTAAGAGAAGGAGGGATGTGTGGTCTTCCTAGTGTTCTGTGGGTTCTAGGTATTCTAGGTGAGAGATGGAGGGCTTGTGTGGTCAGATAAGAGAAGGGGGAGTGTGTGTCTTCATGGTGTTCTGTGGGTTCTAGGTATTCTAGGTAAGAGAAGGAGGGATTGTGTGGTCTTTCTAGTGTTCTGTGGGTTCCTTATTCTAGGTAGAAGGAGGGCTTGTGGTCAGATAGAGAAGGGGGCTTGTGTGGTCTTCATAGTGTTCTTGGGTTCTAGGTATTCTAGTAAGAGAGAGGGATTGTATGGTCTTTCTAGTGTTCGTGGGTTCCGTATTCTAGGTAGAGAAGGAGGGATTGTGTGGTCTCATAGTGTTTGTGGGTTCACGTATTCTAGGTGAGAGAGATGGAGGCTTGTGTGGTCAGATAAGATAAGGGGGCATGTGTGGTCTTCAGGGTGTTCGTGGGGTTCTAGGTATTCTAGGTAAGAGAAGGAGGGATTGTGTGGTCTTTCTAGTGTTCTGTGGGTTCCAGTTATTCTAGGTAGAAAGGAGGGCTTGTGTGATCTTCATAGTATTCTGTGGGTTCTAGGTAAGAATGAGGGCTTGTGGTGGTATCATAGTGTTCTGTGGGCTCTAGGTATTCTAGGTAAGTGAGGGAGGCTTATATGATCTTCATAGTGTTCTGTGGGCTCTAAGTATTCTAGGTAAGTAAAGGAGGGCTTGTGTGGTATTCAAGTGTTTTGTGGGCTCTAGGTATTCTAGGTAAGTGAAGGAGGTCTTGTGCGATATTCATAGTGTTCTGTAGGCTCCAGGTATTCTAGGTAAGAGAAGGAGGGCTTGTGTGTTCTCATAAGTTCTGGGGTTTAGGTAAGAAAGAGTTATTCATAGTCTTCTGTGGGTTCTAGGTATTCTAGGTAAGTGAAGGAGGTCTTGTGTGATATCATAGTGTTCTGTAGGCTCCAGGTATTCTAGGTAATAGAAAGCCCCAGCCCTCCTTCTCTTACCTAGAATACCTGAGCCTACAGAACACTATGAATATCGCACAAGACCTCCTTCACTTACCTAGAATACCTAAGCCCACAAAACACTATGAATACCACACAAGCCCTCCTTTACTTACCTAGAATACTTAGAGCCCACAGAAACTATGAAGATCATATAGCCCCTCCTCCACTTACCTAGAATACCTAGAGCCCACAGAACACTATGAATACCACACAAGCCCTCATTCTTACCTAGAACCCACAGAATACTATGAAGATCACACAAGCCCTCCTTCTCTTACCTAGAATAACTGGAACCCACAGAACACTAGAAAGACCACACAATCCCTCCTTCTCTTCTTACCTAGAATACCTAGAACCCACAAAAACACCATGAAGACCACACATGCCCCCTTATCTTATCTGACCACACAAGCCCTCCATCTCTCACCTGAATACGTGAACCCACAGAACACTATGAGACCACACAATCCCTCCTTCTCTTACCTAGAATAACTGGAACCCACAGAACACTAGAAAGACCATACAATCCCTCCTTCTCTTACCTAGAATACCTAGAACCCACAGAACACTATGAAGACCACACAAGCCCCTTCTCTTATCTGACCACACAGCCCTCCTTCTCTTACCTAGATATACCGGAACCCACAGAACACTAGAAAGACCACACAATCCCTCCTTCTCTTACCTAGAATACCTAGAACCCACAGAACACCATGAAGACCACACACTCCCCCTTCTCTATCTACCACACAAGCCCTCCATCCTCACCTAAATACCTAGAACCCACAGAACACTAGGAAGACACAACAATCCCTCCTTCTCTTACCTAGAATAACGGAACCCACAGAACACTAGGAAGACCACACAATCCCTCCATCTCTCACCTAGAATACCAGAACCCACTGAACACTAGGAAGACCACACAGGTCCTCCTTATACATCTTATAACTCCTGGATATCTCTATTTGATGTGTGATTATATTACAGACAGAATTACTTCTCAGCTTTAGTTCTTTGGTATTGTGGAACTAAATAATTACAAAATGTTCCATTTAGGGTCATGCACATGGGAATTCATTCTATGTATAAAAAATTGCTTGATTGATTGAATTTAAAAATCAACCAGTTTATGTTACCTTTAGAAGGAATGGCCAAACTGTTTATTCTGTCAGAGAGTTTTCAAAATACAGTATAAATATGAAACACTAGGTCCTCAACCCTAAAATACAGCTGGTACCTTCTAGGTGCCCTTGCCACTCTGTTATGCTCTGGCCAATCCCATTAACCAATGTGAGGACATGCTCTGCAAGAAGCCTATCCTCCACTGGCAGTGCATCAGTGGATTGTCTGCGACAATAGACAGGGGCAGGTCTGGAGAGGAATGGTAAGAACATCTAGAAAGTAAGTACCTACCACTGTACTCTACTCAGTGTTTTATCTCCTCATCCTGGATACAGCTTAACAGCTTAGCTGCACTTAATAGAAAAATGATTAGACAAAATATCTATAAAATGAAATAACACCAAATGGACATGGCGATAATAAAAGTACATTGCTAATGTGGAAACACTTTTTTCATCTCCTAAACACTATAAAGGTTTTGTTTTACCACAGCAAAAGACTTTTTGACAAGTTTTATCATTTGCGTTAAGAGACGTTTTGGTTAAACCACGGTGAAAACCGTAGCAATGTATTAACTCAGTTTTGGCCCCTAAATAGCCCATCTGTCTGCGGCCTGAAAATCTGCATCATTCCGGTGGATTTTTTTTGTATGAAATGATATTCTCAGTTGAGGAAATCTAGTTAATTCCGTTACCTCACTGGAGATGGTCTTTCCGCTGACATTATTCCTTGGTATTTCAGGATGATTTTGCCAACCATTGAAATGCTTTCTGCTGAGGTTCAAGAGCATTGAATTTGCAAATACTGTTTGTACTTAAGTGACCATGAACCCAACCTATATTTTCCTCCTTAAGATATCTGATATTTACGTGGAAATCGCTTAATGAGATTTCACAAAGTGCACAGAGAGAACGAGAGACTGCAAAGCTCCATCTAAATGCTATCGCAGGTTAGTATGTAAATCCTATAATTCTAATTGCGACGCTGAAACCCAAGGGTCCTATAGTATCTCTCCCAACTGTATTACCATAAATAGATAATAAATTCCATAAAGTCCATGGACTAAACACGCTTGAAATCTAAATGATTCCGAGGTTCCATTTTGTATCTGTGATTTCCTATACCATCTTTACCTACTGTACAATGAAACCGCAGGAAGAAATTCATTATTTTGAAGTCACTCAAGTGGAACAGACATTGACTCTCTGTGTCTCTCACCACATCCGAACAACATCATCTTTCCTATAAGACAATTGCTTTTAACATCTTCTGATTTCTGGTCAAGCAAAAAGGGTTCCTGCATAATGTAATGTATTCCAGCCCACAACCTCACACACTCAGAGATGCTTGTGGTGTTTTACTAAGTGTGGTTAAAAGGCTAAACTCTTGTTTTTTCCTTACATCGTACAGAAAAGGCTAAGTTATAGTATATTGTATCACTTGGCTTCAAAACAACATTTCGTATTTGGAATATTGTATTTTCCCTGCAGTTCTAATAAGAAAATATACAGTATTTGCATGCTAGATGGTTTTACATAAACAGTGTTATAATAACAGTGTCAGCTTATGGTTTTGGGGATTTAAAGATGGAGGTGCACATTTACGGGGAGGCGGTGCAATAAGTTGGAGTTAAGTCGCGCTAACGGATATAATTGTTTATCGTGGTTTTAACTCCTTTGTTGTGCCACACACACCTATTTAATGTAGCCGTTGTGCTGTTTTTTTAGTTTATTATAACGCCAGAAAATATGCTGGCAAGACACTATAAAGACATTAGATAGAATTGCTATTCGATTGTGTGCTGACCGGAGGTTCTTCCCTTTCCCAGTCTCGCCAGTAGGTTCTTCAGGCATCCCACAAATGCCGGGATTACGTTGTAGTAACCTGAGAGGGAGAGTTGTAGTGAATGGGCACCTTAATGATTTTATAGCAACAAAAGATGTCACTAGTTGCATTTAAAGGACAAGTATATAGTGTCCTTGGAAACCTTCTACGTCCTGTACTACAACTCGCGAAGTTCTAATTTTCATTATTATTATGGATTTATATAGCGCCAACATCTTCTTTAGTGCTTTACAATTACATGTATACATTCACATCAGGCATCTAATCGCCGTGCACTGTTCCCCCCCGGCTTCCTCACCTAGAACTTTACCAATTGGAAGCCTTTATGGAAGCTTTATAACAGCATATTTTCCTATTGGTTAGCTCATGAACCAGAAAGAGGAGGCAGGGGACCGCGTCTCACAGATCATAACATCGGGAGGTAAGTACAGCTGTTTAGGTCCTCAACCCTGCGTTCTTTTAAAGGGCCCAACATGAGGATCGTGGCTTAGGTGAGCATGGTTTTCCTGTAATTTCACTGATTACAATGCCTGTCTCTTTATTTGCAGTAAGCCTTCTGTCGCTATACAAGTCTTATTTCCAGTGCACTGTCCCATTTATTTACACTTTTTCCCCTCTCCATTTAATAAGGGCATCTGTCAGTCAAATGGACATGATACCAACATCAGGTGACTGCAGATATTTTCTCCAGATTTGATTTGAATATCCCCATCCTTAGTAACTGACAGGTTTTCATAAGCCTTTCCCCGCTGGGTTTAAATACAATTATTTTTTTGTGCAACAACTTTCGCTTTAAACATCTAGATTTATTATTTAATGACAGGATGATTTAAAATAAATCTGGTTATTAATATTGTATGTATTTCTACCAGCGATGAAATGAACATTAAATATACAAAATGTAAAGTTAGTCATTTCTAATATCACGGAAATTCTCATTTAGCTATATCGTTATGATGGGTTTTATTTAACAGCTCTGATTTCTCACAGTCATTGTCATAGCAGCTCTAACGGCAAAGAGAACCGGGAACAGACCTTACAGAACTTTCACTCAGCGTCCAATGGGCATGTCCAATGGGATTAATAGTGTTTTATCCATACCTCCCAACATTCAGATAGAGATGTCCAGCCCTGCCTTGCCTCCCCCAGCCCCAGGACCACCCTTGGTGCAAAGCCCGCGGTCTGGGAGACCACTAAGGCCTCTTAAAACGGGCTGTCCTATTGAAACCAGGATGGTGCGTTGTGACATACTTTATGTTTATTGTAATTATATTTTCATGCCACAGCAAATGGATAGCAAATAGCCAGTGAAAGCAGAGTGCACACATGAAAGATCTTTAAGGGATAGTTCACACTGCAGCGTTTCAACACGAGATCTGATTGGAGTTCAATCACGTGTTAAAGAGAGCACGCTAGTGTTGTCCTGGCAGCTTGGCGAAGCAATTTTTGCGAATTGCACACACTCTGATTGCACAACACTGCAACGGATTTTTCAAGATCACCCTACACACAGTCCCCGTATTTCTCCCTGTATACCGTATAGTATATAAAGTTATAGGGAGAAAGTTTGACTCCCTATTCATTAGTACGTAGTACTGGTGATTTTGAAAGGTCTTAACACAATACGCAAAGCAGTTAACGCTTGTATGTATGGCGACATGTGGTGAAAAGCGAATAGCGATATGCAGCAGTTACCACGGGTGTCGCTGATTTATAAATTGTGAAAAAGTTTAAAAATGCGTTGATAACGACAGTGAAAACATGGTGGGATACTTTGTCCTGATGGAACCAAAGTTGGGGCATTTAACCTGGAGCTGCCATTATGAACTACTGGAATGATATGTACGTTATATTCGTTCAATGTGTTTTTCATTTTGCACTGCGGTTGTAAAACATCCACCATGGTGCAAAATACAAACACTGCAAAGTACCGGCCATAGAATAATGCAGCAGCAACGGCCATAGCAGTATTTTACATCTGCAGCCTAAAACAATGATAATGATTGGTCCTTTATTATCAATACTGCCATTTACTGTATGGCCCTTGGCTTATTCATTCTTAGTACTGGTAACTAAATAGCTCTTGTGGATGACATCGCTCTGTGGATGACATCAGCTCTTGTGGATGACATCATAGCAACTAAAAAAGATTGGAACAAAAAAACTTTATTTACTAACATTGTGCAGAAATGGGTGTGAATATATTAGTGGTGGGTAGGGGGGCTGTAACATCATTCTATAGTTGTCCTTTGTTGGTCTACAAAATAAGAGTGTTTTTTACCTTAATCAGTAGTGGGCAGGTCTGTTTTATATTTATTATATATAGTCTATATGGACTGCAAATAGTTTATCCAATATGCAGATAATAAAATATGGTCAAAATGTCCCCAGTTTTTTTGTCTCTAGGTGATCAAAGTCAAAATCCATTGATTTTTAATGTGATTATAACATTCACCCTCACTATACTGATCATGCAGGTGCATGATTGTGGATAATACACCAGAGCCAGTACAGAATGTCCAGGTGGCTAGACATAAACTAGATGGTAAATCAGGGCAGGGTGTCTGTAGCTCCTATCTGCAATCTAGTAGTTTATACCGTAATTAGAAACAAGACCCGGTCACCCGCTGGTATTAGAAAAGTTCTGCTAAGGTCCGACTATCCTGTTTGAATATTAGAATTGCCACAAATGTGTCAGTGGGGATTATTTGGTGGCTGCCCCCAGAAGACTCTGCAGGTACAGTGGTAGGTCGCAACGCTAAAGTAGTGTTGGTTATTGGTTTCTAGTCTGGAGATGGAAAAATGAAAGTACCTAAAGCCTCATATCATAGAAATGTGGGTTTAAACAAGCACTGTTGTTTTCTTAATAAACAAAAATAATATTTACGTTAACTAAAACACCCACAAACAGACTTTACATTTCACACACAAAAGCATTCTGGGTCCAACACCATAGAGGGGCCACACCCCATATTTACCACTAAAAAAATTCTACAATTTACATAATTTCCACACACAACCCCCCCCCCCCATATTGGCAATGTACATGAATCCAATTTCCTGTCCCAAACCGTAATAAGCCCTGTAACAGTAATATACAAGACTTATTACCAGGATAGGGATCGTATTGTGAATGGAGAATAAAACTCTCATTTACAAGATCTGCATTTACAAAATAGGCAATTCTGGAATTAACAAGAAAAATCCCATTTAACTTTATAACTTTAATCCATGTAACATGATCTTTTGGCTGTAATGAACATTCTTACTAAGGATTACTGCAAGTCTGACCACTTGAAACTCTTGTTTATTAGAGATATTTGAACGTTTTGTTCCGTTTGGATATACGGTTAATCTGAAGATCCAAAAACGGAAAGTACTTTAACGGGTTCTGAACGTATAATCGGGGTTACTAATGTAACCCTCCAAAATGATCTTGTACGTTCACTAAGCCGTGAAGATACGAACCAACTGGTTTAAAATTTTCCGATCCTATTTTCGGGGTTACCGAAAATACAAGGTATTTGTGACGGTTACTGAAAATAAACCCGTACTTTCAGTAACCTCGAATAATATGTTCCGAAATCCAACGCTCGCACGGTTCCGCGTGTAGATTCGGATTTTGGAACTGTAGTTTCCGTGTCCCCGATTCCATCTCTTGTTTCTATCAACCTGTGACCCCCTGTGGGAACCCCCACATACTAATTACTATACTAGGTTGTTTTATGTGGATATCCAATTTCAATTTTAACTTTAGGTTATATTTTAGGGTTATGTATACATAACATAATGACTAAGAACAG
Organism: Hymenochirus boettgeri; assembly: GCA_019447015.1. NCBI lineage: Eukaryota > Metazoa > Chordata > Amphibia > Anura > Pipidae > Hymenochirus > Hymenochirus boettgeri. The sequence continues at coordinate 311,201,755 of CM033470.1, read as the reverse complement.
ATACTGCCATAGGAGGCCAAAAGGTAAAACAGAGACTACATCTATATAACAGATAGGGATAGACCTAAAACAGACCCCCAAATATAGCACTCTCTCCCTTGAAAAAACTCTTATTATCATATAAATAAAATATCAAATACACTATAAAACAATCGGCGCGTCCCCGATTACTGACTGGACTTATAACAAACCCACAGGTGCTGATTATCCGAACCACGTGTTATTGTCTCATATATATTAGAGAAACCATGTATGGAATTTTTGTTGTCTAACGTTATCTTCCAACTTTATGTGGGAGATACAACAAAATAATGTGATCCCAATTCACAAAAAAGTCATACATTCCAAAGTCTGTGATTAGATGGAAGTTCCAATTTTTTCAATCAAGTGAACCGATTCCTATATCGTACTGACCAAGATCTTGCTGAATGAAGTTCATAGCGATATTTATGGTCATACCACGTTCAGGATTATAGGTCCCATATAACACTTGGCTCAAATTATAAACATTTATCTGGCTCACAGAGTAATATGTGTCGGGACTTGCTAGCACACACTTAATATCCCAATCTCTGATATACAGATACTGAATGCAGCTGTTTAACTTGCCACTCAGCCGATAGTTGTTAATGCTTTGTGCTGCCGCTTCACCCGATTAGATTCTCCTGGCCAAAGTTACAAATATGCCACTTTGTAGTTCCCCTGTTTGTAGCTCTATTCTCACACCACGCTCTCCTCCTCAACAAACATGGTCCGGTTCCTCAACACTTGCGTCAACCGACGCACGTTTCGCGTCATCTCTGCTTCCTCAGGGTCTGAGACCCTGATACTCAATTCCTCAGGGTCTGAGACCCTGATACTCGGATTCCTCAGGGTCTGAGACCCTGATACTCGGATACTCAGCACTTGTGGTTTGTTATAAGTCCAGTCAGTAATCGGGGACGCCCTTTGTTTTATGTGTTTTGATATTTAATATTATATGATAATAAAGATTTTTTTTTTATGTAGATTTTTGGATCCCTCCTTCCTATCACTTGCTTACATGGGTATTATGTGACCGATGGTTAAATGATTTGGAATTTCAAGGGAGAGTGCTATATTTGGGGGTTCTGTTTTAGGTCTATCCCTATCTGTTTATATGTATAAGTATTTAGCCCCTAGCACCCCCTGATTTTAGGGTGTCCCATTTCCATTTGTAATGTATGAAGTAGCATCTAGACGCTATAACTATTATACAGAGACTAACATCTGTTATCTAATGTTAGTATGTCTAGTGCAAGTCTAAGGAAAACATATATAGCCCCAAATGCACAAAACTTTTTGGACCACTGTACTGACAGCAGAAATACTTATTTGGCTACTAACCTAAAGACTAGAAAGGGTTTTCTTAAGGTGGACAGGGACACACATTCTGATAAACAATGACGATGACTGGTGTTACAAGATACACCCCATGTTGTAGGAAATGGTTAAATGGTTTACGTGTATTACTAAATGTCCATCAACATTCTCCTAAGCTTTCTGGATGTATGAGCTATTAGTAATACTTTGTATTGTAATACTCTGTGTCAATGTATACGGTTCCTCAAATAAACACTGCCTGAATTATATCCTGAGTGAATCTGAATGGTTCAGGTCAGCGGAGGCTCATATTGAGCAAGGAATTTATTTTGAATCCAGAGGAACATGTGGCAAGAATCTTATATCCCCTAATGGACTACAGAGTATTTTACGTATCTCTTTCTTTCTTAGTCAGTAAATACATAATTCAACAGACATAACAGACCAATAATATAGTGGATAATGTACCCCCTACTGTAAATTTAAGGATATTGAATTCACCGAGGAGTTCCGTGACCATATAAAGCACGAGGCAAGGTGCCTTCTAATATCCATATGAATTACAGTAGGGGGTACATTATCCATTATAACCCACCCCTCCCCCATTTATAAACAAACCCATGTTTATTGTGCAGTCCACACGGCTGCTGTATAATTCACAGGCTAAAAAAAACACACACACACACACACCACACACCTGATTATAGACCCCCACCTGCTTCTTTCAGTGCTCCAGACAGCTTAGACCGCACCTCTCCTGCTTCTCCCTGGATTCCCTCCACACACACCCGGCAGATGAAGGGTAACGGCTTTGAGGTACTTCCGTGTTATTATCGCGCGCGATTATAGGTATATATTTACAGTTTATCCCCATAGGGAACCATGGAAGGGGTGGGTATATCCCTTAAATTATATCTGGATAGGAATTCCCTTTCAGGGGACACAATGTGACCAAAACTCTCCTTCTAGCATATTGACACTGTATCTAAAGGTGCCCATCCACATTGCCGATATATCCGAAAATCCTGTCAGATGTGCGCATTATGGACAAGAACCGGATGACTGTTCTGCTGTATGTCCACATTGGCAAAATCATGACACAATTCCATGGGAATGCGATTGTGAGATTGCGACCCCGCCTCACATGTGTATGGCATCCAATTCATATATAAAATTGGTCTGTTCTACATCCATATTAAAGTGCAACAAGAGATCATGCATAGAATCCATACAAACCATAGAATCTAGTGCACAGAACAATTCTAATTGCATATTGGCTATATTTCCATAAGGTTGCTGCTTCAATGAGCCGAAATGAACCTTGGATAAACAATTAGTTTAATTGGCCAAATTATTTTAAGCCCAGTCACCACGTCAAGGTTGCTTTGTTTAACTGGGTCCTAACCTACTGGTACTTGCCTTCTTGGCTACATGAGCCGACCAGCTTCTCCTTTGTGACCTGGGTGCTTGAAGCTGACTCTCTAGTTTAAAGTAACTTTTCTCAACGAGCACATGACCTTGTGCACTAGAATTCTGTTTTGTATGTATTTATTTTTGTGTCTCTAGTTGCACTTTAATATGATGTACAACAGCCCAATTTTCTATATATTGTGTGTTACATTGAAGGTTTGACCAAGCCTTCTGGGAAATTGTACTTCACCCCAGAGTTAGGTGAAGTACTTTAAACTAGAGAGTCAGCTTCAAGCATCCAGGCCCACATGAGAAGCTGTCGGCTCATGTAGCCAAAAAGGCAGTACCATTTCTACTATTGTTTGTGTATAAGCATCTTTACTTCCTGTTATGGCAGCCATTTTAGGACAATTCTGCTCCCTGTTATGGCGCCATTTTAGGACAATTCTCTTCCTGTTATGGCAGCCTTTTTGCACGTATGGTTTTTTCAGTGCTATATTTACCCAAGGGATAAACATGAACTGACACGTTTCACCCTAGAATATTAACATACTTATTGTAGTGTGTTTAATAGTTCGCTTGTGTGCAGATAATTAAAATCCTTTATAAATGAGCACGCTAACATTGCTCTACTTTACTTTCTATGCCAAGTAACTATAGTATAGAGATGCTCAGGGGATCTGCTGACTTACTGACTTATTGGACTTGCATTAAATTAAAAATTGCAATCTTGCATGTAATTCTATAATGCTGTGACCAGAGCCCTGTCTACCAAAATGTTTGTATTATTTGGTGCATATACTAACTTCTCTTACCTAGAATACCTGGAGCCTACAGAACACTATGAATATCGCACAAGACCTCCTTCACTTACCTAGAATACCTAGAGCCCACAAAACACTATGAATACCACACAAGCCCTCCTCATGGTACATCTGTATATTCATTCATCCAGGTCATGGTATATCTGTAATATTCTTCATCCCTAGGTCATGGTATATCTGTAATATTCATTTAATCCAGGTCACAGTATACTGTAATATTCATTCATGCAGGTCATGCTATATCTGTAATATCATTCACCTGATCATGATATATCTGTAATATTCATTCAACCAGGTCATGGTATAAGCTGTAATATTCATTCATCCAGTCCACAGTATATCTGTTTTATTCAGTTAGATCAACTGGACTTAAAGTTTAGTTTTTGAAGACTTTTGCTAATCATCTGACTGGCTTTCTCGATTCAGAATGACTTGTACAAAATCTGTTGGCAATATAAGTACCCTGGAAAGTCCCATTAGCATATAACAGCCAGGGTTGTTAGGGACTTTCTGAATGCACAGTCTGGATGCATTGAGGCTAAGAGGTGTTATTGAAACTGCCAAGGTTAAAACAGCATTGTACATGGCAGACAAATGGTGTTGAACCCCCACCTCTATTCAGGCTTGGTTTTCTTTATTTTTTTGGCTCTTCTTTGCTGGGCCATCCATTGGTGCAAGTAGCTGTTTGGTCTCCCCTCCCTTATATCTGCTCTATTCAGGGGCGTATCTAGGGTCAGAGAAGATATGGGACACCTCTGGGCACTCTATGTGCCGCACATAGCGCAATAAAATGTTTAGCCCACGCCCGCTTCCCCGGTCTAATTAAGCCACACCCACTAAATACTTAATGAGATAAACGAGACAAACAGACAGACAAACATTGACGAACCAAGAGATAGATACACAGCCAGGAAGTTATAAATAGAAAGACAGAGAAATAGACAGAGATAAGGTGTAGAGAGATACACAAATTAATGACACAGAGGAACAGTATTTCATTATACTGGTAGCAAACTGGCAATTTCAGTTATACTGGTAGCAAACTGGCATTTTCATTATATACCGGTATCAATGGGAATTTCATTACAGCTGGTAGCCATTTCATTACATACTGGTAGGCATGGGGATTTCTTTACATACCAATAGCTATTTCATTACATACTGATAGCCATGGGAATTTAGTCACATACTATTAGCCATGGGCTTTCATTACATACTGGTAGTGGTAGCCATGGGCATTCCATTTATATTGGTAGCCATTTCCTTGCATACTGGAAGCCATGGTAGTTTTTTTACATACTGGCAACATTTCATACTGGTAGCCCATGGGAATTTCATCACTAGTAGTAGCCATGGGAATTTCATTGCATACTGGTAGCCATTTCATTACGTACTGGTAGCCATGGTATTTTCTTTACATACTGTTAGCCATGGGAATTTAGTCACATACTGGTAGCCATGTGAATTTCTTTACATACTGTTAGCCATGGGAATTTAGTCACATACTGGTAGCCATTTCATTACATACTGGTAGCCATGTGATTTTCTTTACATACTGTTAGCCATGGGAATTTAGTCACATACTGGTAGACAATTCATTACATATGTTAGCCTCGCAAGCAAAGGGCCGGCAGTGCAGCGGAGGAACGAGGGAAGGTAAGTAAGAGTTTGGGGAGCTTTGGAAAATACAAACCATGCGGTTGGGGCTCCAGACATGGGGGAACATCCTATTAAAAACAATTTTTAAGGGTGGACATCCCTTTAAGGTTCAAGTGGAACATCCTAAGGATTTGTTACTCTCCCCAGTCTGTTTAAATAAAGTTGTTTCTGATTACAAATATTGTACTGTGGATTGTATAGAAAAACAATAAAAAGGTGGATAAGTCTGTGGCTGTGCCTTCGATAAAACAAACATACATTTTCTAATTAGTTCTGATAAATAGTTGGGAATAATTGAAAAATGTAACCCTCTACAAAATCGAGAGGCTCGTTCTGGGGAAACGTTTGTGAATTACAGGAACATTAAACGCTGCTCCGGAAGTGAGCACATTTCTGGTGCCGAGTGTGTGTTGCCCTGTGCTGCAATTGCACAGATCACAGTGCCGCACACAGCAGCGCACCTACAGGGAGATTTTATTAACGCCAGCAATCAGTCTCATCCACTACTAGTGTCTGCTTTTTAACCTGTGATCAGGTCGCATGTTAAACTCTTGGATGTGGGCGTAGTCCTTAATATTTTCACACATGAGGACAGTTCCAATAGTTTTTTAAATTTACATGATGATAAAGGAGATGGAGATGTTTTTCCCGCAAGGCACCCGGAAGTGTGTAAAACTTTCTGTCAGATTTACTCTTTGCTTTACACAGTATTGGCTACTGTTTGTTACGCATATTGGGACTTTTAAAGGGCAAGTCCACCCTCAACAAAAACTGGTGACATCAGTTTTATTACTGCATTTGTAACCAGATATTTAATGCTAGTTTCTATCGTTTCTTGCAATGGTATCTGCCTCCTCACTCTGCTCACTGAGCTTTTAATACGCTAGCATTTCAGAGAAGGCAGCCGTCACAGTCGCAGTCACACCTTGATTGACTGCATGAAGGAAGTGGGCCAGCCTTCTTTGCCAGAATGGGACAAAAACAATCCCTACATACTGTTTATTAAGTGCAGGTAATAAAGTGAAAAATAAATCAGTTGGGTTGGGAGCAGTTTTTTGTTTTTTAGGGAGAGACCAATCACTAGGCATTTTTTGAGAATGCCCCCAGACACCATAATTCCCACATTAAAAGACAACTATACCTAGAAGACACCACCTACACCCATGAATAGTACCCAAGTTGATGAAAATAAACCACTAGGTACTGACCCCTGTTTTTACGTTTAATGGCCAAGACAATTTGTTTCATCCCCTAATAGCCCATAGTCTGCCAACAGGAGACACACTTTGCAATTAGTGTATCTTGCTATTAGACAGAACCAACACTGAGTTAGGGATAGAGTAGTATGTGCATCATGAGGGCAACTGTCTGTGTCTTAGGGCCTTAGTTCTAGGCGCTGTATCGTTTTTTTTAGCCAATTGATGTGGCCACACTAGTGCTCTGGCTACGTTGCCATGCGCAGCAAAGGTAATCCGTTAATTGAAGCGCATGTGATCCACATCAACATTACGCAATCGCAGTGCATAGGCTTGCGTGCCAGTTTCCAGCACACTGGTGAGTGCCTCAGCCTGAATAGTCCCTGCAAGTCAACCATTACTAGCCAATTAATGTGGCCACCACTAGTGCTCTGGCTATTTTGCCAGGCGCTGCGATCCGTGAGGCACATTTTATGTGTAATAGTACACACTCCAGTATTATCTTCTAACAACCAATATTTCTGTTGACATTTAATTGGCTTGTTGTCATTTACTGTATACATTTGAGTATAAGCCAACCCGAGTATAAGCCAGGTACCTAGTTAATGAGGAAAACCTGATTGACTGAGTATAAGCCGAGGGTAGAAATGATGACCACTACTGCCTTCTTGATTCTGTATTGTTCTGAGGCTTTAGTTGCCCTTTAAATGGACAGAATTTCCATACATTAATCCCATACAGTAATAGACAAATCCAGTATGACTATTACTATATGGACTACTATATGGGAATTCTGCAATCCACTTAAAGGCAACTAAAGCCTCAAAACAATACAGAATCAGAAGGCAATATTTTTAACAATATATACCATCCTCCTGATTATGTATTGTTTTTAGGCATTAGTTGCCCTTAAATGGACAGTAACCCCCCAATACCTTTCCACTGTAGATGTTTGGAACTACAACTCCCAGCATGTTTTTTTGCTGGGAGTTGTACTTTCCAAACATCAATAGTGGAAAGGTATTGGATTACTGTCCCCCCCAGCCGGGAAGTGAGAGGCGCCAAGTAGTGAAGTCAGCAGAGATGCGGACAAGCGGCAGCCAGCAGAGAGGTGAGTGTGTTAGTGACTTGAGTATAAGCTGAAGTCCGATTTTCAGGCCTTTTTTAAAGACTGAAAATCTCGGCTTTTACTCAAGTATATACGGCACACCTATTGTAATATCTGACATTAAAAATGTAACTAATTCTACTGCTGAAAATTAATATTGGAACAACAGTAAAAATTCTCCTTCTGTCTTCTTTTTCGCAGAGTTTTTTGTGATGCTTGGCTGATGATATGAGATGCTATTCAAATACAATATCAACACTGAGTCAACAGATTAAATACAAAATAAATTGTGTGTGTTTCTCAATATATGGATTAGCAGTGGGGGTTACTGTGCTGATGAAAACAAAGGCTTTTGGAATCGAGGTAATACTTCCTTATTGGTTAACTCAAATGCAAATTTCCAAGCTTTAAAGGACAACTATACTGAAATATAGTTTTGCCATATTGCCAGTACTTGTTTTGCTCAGGCTAAGTATCCTCCCTCCCTCTCTCTTAACCGACTCCTCATTCCATCTGACATGACTTTGAAATCAAGCATGTCCTGGACATTCCAGTTACAGCATAAACCACGGTTTATGACAAAAAGGCACTTGATTGACGGTGAAATGAAGACAACTCAGATTGGATATCTTAAAAAATAGGGGACAGGTCACAAAAAAATTTACAGACCATGGGGCAAAATACTAAAAAATAGACATGGGGTAATGACTACTGTGGTTGTTGTTTTAATACACAGTTATAACACAACTCCACAATCATAAACTGTCAGTAACTATCAGTAATTTATGATCACAGCGCTATTTCATAAAGCTATATAGTAGATTACCCCCCAAAACCTAGAGTTCATTTTATAAAAACGTTTATTTGGCTCCCACACAGAGTTATTATACTTACAAGCTCCTCCTCATTCCACCGCTGTCTTCCGGGTTCCTCATCAGTCTCCACTGTGGCTGCTCTGTTCTTTTCGTGTTCTTGAGCAGCCGCAGTGGAAGACTTCTACGGGAATGGCAGTCAGTGATTGGCCGTCACTGTCACGGCCAATCACTGACTGCCTTACCCAGAATGTGCAGAGCTGCGGGTGGAGCGAGGAGAGCATGTAAGTATAATTGCTCACTGGGAGCCGATTAAACATTTTCTATAAAACAAAGTCTAGCTTTTGGGGTATTCTACATATATGCTTTTTTGATTAGAGTGGTGAACATTCCCTTTAATGGCTGCATCATAAAGTAACAACAGCCTTAAAGGAGAATGACAAAGTCTTATTTTAGTAAAAGTTCAGGTGATTTCCCATGTAGGGAGGATACAAAGTGTTATATAAGTAACTTTAGAATACAGTTGCCTAAAATGTATATGTTGTGCTACTCCTTTTCTTCCCAAGCTCCTTTACATTTGCTGTGAGACAAATCTTTATTTGGCACCAGCCCCATAGACGGGAATGGGTCTTAAATCAGCACAGCAATCGACTATGGGAAACAGAAAGATGTTAACATTAATGATTAAATGGTTTTAAGTATTTGTTAGCATTTAAAAGTATAAATATAGTACACAAGATCCTTATTACACAGTGCATCACCTGAACATTATTTATTATTAGACCTTAATTCTACTTTATGGAATTGTACACTAAAAAAAAGAAGCTTTGCCTCATTTTAATCTATAATGAATACATGTAATTAGCACTTAGTCTGATGTGTTTTGTGTTGTTGCATGACTTCAATCCAGTACTTGTTTTGCTGGATTGCAGTCCCCAAGCCCCCTGCCAACTATCTGACTCTCTGTGAGGGCAAGCATGCTCAGTAATCCCTATGAGGCATCACTGGAGAGGAAATTTCCCACCGTACAGTACATGTAACAACTGTCACCATTCCAGCTACAGTAAATCTATACATATATAGGAGTTTATGATACTAAGGCACTTGATTGACAGCTGAAATGTAAGGTGTTTCAGATTGATAGCTAAAGAAATAGGGGACAGATCAACAAACAAATGGTACAGTGGTGGTTGGTAAGAATTATAGTTTCCAGTAATGGGCAATTTAAAAACTAATTCCCCGTGCACTTATCCTCATAACCAGGTGTTTTATTCAGATACAATGTTCCCCTGGTTGATTGTATCAGTTTTGTCTTTTTTCTTTTCTTCAGATTGTACAATATTATCTTCTCTCTCTCTATATAAATGATAATGTGTAAATATGATATCAAGTGTTTGTGTCTTACCATAACCCTGTGTAATGTTTGAATAATTCCCTGTCATTATAGAAGACAAACTGTACATGCCATAGAAATCAGAATTACTGGCTAATTACGTAAACCCCAGTAAGAAGTTAAACCAGAACGGCCTGATTTCCTGTGTTAACTGACAAGGAACTACAATCAATGTTATAAGTGGGGATGAATCCATTTAGAATCTACATAAAGGACATCATGTTGCCATATGACACATGTAAAATATGTCTTCAGCGAGCAGGCAGGGGAAATCAACTTCTCGCTCATAATCTTGATATTATGATTAGGTTTCCTCAAGGAAAGCACTTGGGTGCATAGTAAACAATTTCCAACATATAACAAGAAAAGCAGCCAGAGAGGCTAATAAACACATTATATTTCAACTGTCGTAGAACACAAAACATTTTTGGATAAAAGGTTAGACACATACATCCAAGTGAGTTTTGTGTGTTGTAGAGGAAAATGACTGCATTCCAGCCTCACTTGGGTGGAGAAGTTGGCGACAGAAATAAAACGTAAGAAAAGAAAAACTTCTTAAAGGGCATACTCACTCTAAAAAAAATGGTTATATGTCAGTTACCTGCCCCCCCAACCCCAACTGATATATTCAGCCCATAATTAGATGTATTATATATACAGATATTTAAGGATAATTATTGCCTCCATTAAGTATAATTAAGATGGCTCCTCCCTCTATGCAATCAATCAGGACTGCAACTGATGACATCACAACTAATAATTGCTGTTTCCCCAGCTTATCATTAAGTATCTGGTTACAAATGCATGTAATAACTGGTAAATATAGCAGTTGGAGTTGCGGGCATATAACAGACACGTCACAGTTTTTTTGTTTTCAGGGTGGGCATGCCCTTTAAAAACTGTAAATAGTAAATAAAATCTCAGACATCAGCCTTAGATTGTACTTGGGGAACCCCTTTTTGCAATACTTACTTTTCTCCCCAACACACCGAGACCTATACTCACCTGGAAGTTCTCCAGGACCTTGCCGATCTTTGCCAGCTACTTTATAACTTTGTGATTTCCACGTGAGCTTACGCAGCCATAAAGCCGACATTGTTGTCACTGGACTGAAGGCTACCACCGCCACCACGAGGGACCGGGCTACAATATTTTGACTCAGAAGTGCCGGATAGAAGATATTATTATTGCAGGGATTGGGGAGGGCTGGTAGTTTATGTACATGCCATTCTCCCATGGGCTTTTACTGAAGAAAATGGGCACCAAATATACATAGTAGCATTGCAGTTGAGGTTGAATAGATCTATTTATGGATCTATTCTTGATAGGTTTAACCACATTTACCGTACTTAAGGTCTTAGTTCTATCTGTTATATATATGCTCTATCACTTATGATATTTATATATAATTTTTAATGATGATTATGAGAGTGTATGGCTATTCCAGTATATCATGTGTGTGTTATATATTTATAGCATTGAGGGATAGAGATGTGTTTTTAATTATGTTTTTTGCACTTTACCCATCAAATCCCATAAGTTGTATAAATAAGGATATTATTATATATTTATGTGTGGTTGTGCCCTGTATACTCCACCTCTGTTTTTCTTCCTTTTTCATGTTTCCCGCTGGTGGAAAGAGCACCCCATGTCTGTTAATAGTACTAGTAAAGGAGTCATTGTTTTTTATGTAGCATTTTCAGACAGCACTCTCCAATCCAATGTTTCTTCAACTGCCTAAATGTTCATTTATTTCCTCCAAGAACGGTGGCCAGGTATGTCTACATAGAATCTACATAGAATCTATAGAAATCCCTCCTTCTCTTACCTAGAAACCTAGATCCCACAGAACACTATGAAGACCACACAAGCCCTCCTTCTCTTACCTAGAATACCTAGAACCCACAGAACACTGAGGACCACACAAGCCCTCCTTCACTTAAGTAGATACCTAGAGCCATCAGAACACTATGAATACCACACAAGCCCTCCTTCTCTTACCTAGAATACCTAGAACCCACAGAACACTATGAAGACCACAAACCCTCCTTCACTTAAGTAGAATACCTAGAGCCATCAGAACACTATGAATACCACACAAGCCCTCCTTCTCTTACCTAGAATATCTAGAACCCACAGAAGACTATGAATACCACACAAGCCTCCTTCTTACCTAAACCCCACAGAACTCTATGAAGACCACACAAGCCCTCCTTCTCTTACCTAGAATACCTGGAGCCTACAGAACACTATGAATATCACACAAGACCTCCCTTCACTTACCTAGAATACCTAGAACCCACAGAAGACTATGAATACCTCTTTCTTACCTAAAACCCACAGAACCTCTGAAGACCACACAAGCCCTCCTTCTCTTACCTAGAATACCTGGGAGCCTACAGAACACTATGAATATCGCACAAGACCTCCTTCACTTACCTATTAACATTATTTTAAATGATATGTATGTATTATATTTCTTATATTTCCCAGCATATTCCACAGCCTTTAACAATTATTTAATCTATTCACATCAGGCCCTGAACCGTTTACAATCGAATCACACAACCTATCATTAAGTCTTTATAATTGTGGGGGAATGTCCATGTCAATATAATGTTCAGTATGGAATCTTTACTATTTCATGACTTATGACCTAGTAACTAGTGGTTATAATAATGTGTTAAGAAAGCTACACAGGAAACAGTCAGGGGCATAAATGCAGGGGCCCTCCTGTGAGATTGAAGCAGGGGAGGACTGGGACCTTTTGGCCTGGGGGGCAAATATAACCAAGTGCAGACATCTCACCCTGCCCCTTCAGGCTTCCGGGCAGGGTGGAGAAAGGGGGCGTGATGCGGGGCATGACGTCACGCTGGGGTGAGGTGTGACATCACAAGGGGCTTGGCCTGTGTTCTAGGGGTGGTGGCAGGCGTGGTTAGGGAGGGGTTAGGGCCATTCCTGGGGCGTGGCCTTGGAAAGTGGGCATGACTTGGGAGGAGTCCAAGTCTGGGGTGGTCTTGCGGGAGTGCGGGAGACCACCCTAGAATGAGGGAGACTACCGGACGATCCGGCAGGGTTGGGATACCTGCAAGTGGCCCTTTCACAGTACATTGCAACATTTTTGATCACACCCACTTTGCTAAGGTCACACACTTTGTTTAAGTTACGCCCATTTTTAAGACCACTATTCCCATTTTACATTGTTTCCTGCAACATTTTTAAGTGTATGATGTGGTTAAAGGACACTTATAGTCCTAAAATCTTCCCCCTCCTCCTTACACATACAAGTGGTGAAGGCCTGAATCACTTAGTCCTAAACCCTGGGTAAAAGTTACCTTTGTTCCAAATAAACTGGAGGGCTGACTAACACCAGCTAATGAACTGGAGGGCTGACTAACACCAGCTAATGAACTGGAGAGCTGACAACACTGGGTAATGAACTGGAGGGCTGACAACGAACTTCTAGTTCAGTTCCGGAAGTTCGGGTCCGGTCTTTTAAACAGCTGATCGTGCGTATGTTTCCTTCATATGCAGTGGAGTGGTAGTTACGCCACTGAGATTTTAAACAGCTGATCAGGTATGCATTAAAAGGTATCCAAGCAAGACAAAGAGTAGAGGAGCACATTACTTCAGGGAACACTTCTTTATTTGTGCAAAAACAACAGCATACAACGTTTCGGGATACTAGGCCCCTTCCTCAGGTACCCGAGGAAGGGGCCTAGTGTCCCGAAACATTGTATGCTGTTGTTTTTGCACAAATAAAGAAGTGTCCCTGAAGTAATGTGCTCCTCTACTCTTTGTCTTGCTTGGATATTGAAACCCTGGAAGTAGGGGGCTGAGAGGACGGCACCTACCAACTTGTCTGGCTAATGAGCCAACAGCGGTGTGCCATTGTACATTTGGAACTTAATGCATTAAAGATATACATGCAATCAGCTGTTTAGAACTTCTTCTGGTTCAGTACTGGACTTTTAGGGCTAGGTAACTTTAATGCGATTTAACACGTAATCCGATCGTGAGTTAAAAAGTGCACACTAGTGTGGCCCAGTGGCCGCAATAGATGCGCTGGGGCGGTTTGCACTGCGATTTGATCACCTAAAAATGCCAGGGATCGCAGCGCAAGTGGCCACCATCGCATTCACTCGCATTTAGTGTGCCCTCAGCCTTAAACAGCTGCGTATCTTGAGGGCTAGGCCACACTAGCATGTTTTTGCGCATTTGCACCCGCTTGTTTTGCACGATTTCCAATGCCCATGTGATTGCACATTACGTTCCGATTTGGTAAGCATGCGTTCACTATTTTTTGATGAATAACGCATGCATTTCCAAAACAGAAAAATGGCAAAATCGCATGCACAAAATGCAACACAAAAGCAAAACGCACAAGAACTGCGCACACAATCGCATGCGATATTGCTCGCAATTGTATGCGCGATTTGGTGCGTTGTAGTGTGGCCTTGGCCTGACTGCATATACTTGTGATATCAACTTTTTAAAAAGAGCTGATTGTTGTGAGATGGGAAGATTGAGAAATATGTGATTATATCACGATACTGAATATCAAACAATAATAACATAATCGTTGTATTGTAGCCTTTACTTATCTGTCCTAATGATTTCTAACCAAAAATATTTCACTACTGCATGGCCCCCACCATCAAATCATCTCATTATACAATTCCCCAACCTTAGGGAAACACACTGACCATGTGCTACATGTCCTGCTGGGAGGAGGGGTGAGAAAGAAATAGACCAGCTGAGGTGGTTTCTGGTTTTCTTTGGTTAGTAATAACTAAAGCTGGGTTTACACTGTACCAATCATTCAAAGATGACAGCGTTGGCGAGGGAAATTTTCTGTTTGTAATTGTGGGCATTGGAAATGCTTGTTACGCACATTAACGATAAAGGGCACATCCCTTTGGTACCAACGGGACTGCCCCTTTATCCCTAATGTGTGTACACAGTTTAAGTTTTTTTTAAATAATGCTTTACCCTTTCTGCCGGGATGTTTTTTAAGGAAAAAGGGATGAACAAGGCAATTCCCCAGGGCCCTAACCCCTAAAGGACCCCCAAAACTATAAGCTTTTAATGGTTGATGGTTAAGAGAGGGACCATGCACAATGTTTTGCCCAAGAGCCTGCCACCATAAGCTGGCCATTCATTAACCACAAAGATAAGGAGCTACTAAAACATTAGTAGCTGCTGCTGAGAAGGTTCTCATTCATCCAGGTCACGTATATCTGTAATATTCATTCATCAGGTCACGGTATATCTGTAATATTCATTCATCCGGTCATGGTATATCTGAATATTCATCCATCCAGTCTGGTATATCTGTAATATTCATTCATCCAGGTCACGGTTATACTGTAATATTCATTCATCCAGGTCACGGTATATCTGTAATATTCATTCATCCAGGTCATGGTATATCTGTAATATTCATTCATCCAGGTCATGGTATATCTGTATATTCATTCATCCAGGTCATGTATATCTGTCATATTCTTCATCCAGTCATGGTATATCTGTATATCATTCATTCCAGGTCTGGTATATCTGTAATATTCATTCATCCAGGTCATGGTATATCTGTAATATTCATTCATCCGGTCATGGTATATCTGTAATATTCATTCATCCAGGTCATGGTATATCTGTAATATTCATTCATCCAGGTCATGGATATCTGTAATATTCATTCATCCAGGTCATGGTATTCTGTATATTCATTCATCCAGGTCATGGTATATCTGTAATATTCATTCATCCAGGTCATGGTATATCTGTAATATCATTCATCCAGGTCATGGTATATCTGTAATATTCATTCATCCAGGTCATGGTATATCTGTAAATCATTCATCCAGGTCATGGTATATCTTAATATTCATTCATCCAGGTCATGGATATCTGTATAATTCATTCATCCAGGTCATGGTATATCTGTAATAATTCATTCATCCGGTCATGGTATATCTGTAATATTCATTCATCCAGGTCATGGTATATCTGTAATATTTCATCATCAAGGTCATGTGTATATCTGTATATTCATCATCCAAGTCATGGTATATCTGTAATATTCATTCATCCAGGCATGGTATATCTGTAATATTCATCATCCAAGTCATGGTATATCTGTAATATTCATCATCCAGTCATGGTATATGTATATCATTCATCCAGGTCATGGTATATCTGTAATATTCTTCATCCAGGTCATGGTATATCTGTAATATTCATTCATCCAGGTACATGGTATATCTGTAATATTCATTCATCCAGTCATGGTATATCTTAATAATTCATTCATCCAGGTATGGTATATCGTAATATTCATTCATCCAGGTCATGGTATATCTGTAATATTCATTCATCCAGGTCATGGTATATCTGTAATATTCATTCATCCAGGTCATGGTATTCTGTAATATTCATTCATCCAGGTCATGGTATATCGTAATATCATTCATCCAGGTCATGGTATATCTGTAATATTCATCCTCCAGGTCATGGTATATCTGTTATATTCATTCATCCAGGTCATGGTTATTCTGTATATTCATTCATCCAGGTCATGGTAATCTGTAATATTCATTCATCCAGGTCATGGTAATCTGTAATATTCATTCATCCAGGTCATGTATATCTGTAATATTCATTCTCCAGGTCATGGTATATCTGTAATTCATCCATCAGGTCATGGTATATCTGTAATATTCATCTCCAGTATGGTATATCTGTAATATTCATCCATCCAGGTCATGTATATCTGTAATATTCATTCATCCAGTCATGGTATATCGTAATATTCATCATCCAAGTCATGGTATATCTGTAATATTCATCCATCCAGGTCATGGTATATCTGTAATATTCATTCATCCAGGTCATGGTATTTCGTAATATTCATTATCCAGGTATGGTATATCTGTAATATTCATTCATCCAGTCATGGTATATCGTAATGTTATTCATCCAGGTCATGGTATATCTGTAATATTCATCCATCCAGGTCATGGTATATCTGTAATATTCTTCACAGTCATGGTATATCTGTAATATTCATTCATCCAAGTCATGGTATATCTGTAATATTCATTCATCCAGGTCATGGTATATCTGTAATAATTATTCATCAGGTCATGGTATATCTGTAAATTATTCATCCAGTCATGGTATATCTGAATTCATCATCAGTCATGGTATATCTGTAATATTCATCCATCCAGTCATGGTATTTCTGTAATATTCATTCATCCAGGTCATGATATCTGTAATATTCATCATCCAAGTCATGGTATATCTGTATATTCATCCATCCAGGTCATGGTATATCTGTAATATTCATTCATCCAGGTCATGGTATATCTGTAATATTATTCATCCAGGTCATGGTATATCTGTAATATTCATTCATCCAGTCATGGTATATCTTTAATATTCATTCATCCAGGTCATGTATATCTGTAATATTCATTCATCCAGGTCATGGTATATCTGTAATATTCATTCATCCAGGTCATGGTATATCTGTAATATTCATTCATCCAGGTCATGGTATATT
Organism: Hymenochirus boettgeri; assembly: GCA_019447015.1. Classification (NCBI taxonomy): domain Eukaryota; kingdom Metazoa; phylum Chordata; class Amphibia; order Anura; family Pipidae; genus Hymenochirus; species Hymenochirus boettgeri. The sequence continues at coordinate 311,184,442 of CM033470.1, read as the reverse complement.
GTAATTTCATTCATCCAGGTCATGGTATATCTGTAATATTCATATCCAGGTCATGGATATCTGTAATATCATCTCATCCAGGTCATGTATATCTGTAATATTCATTCATCCAGGTCATGGTATATCTGTAATATTCATTCATCAGGTATGTATATCTGTAATACATCATCCAGTCATGGTATATCTGTAATATTCATCATCAGTCATGTATATCTGTATATTCATCCATCCAGGTCATGGTATATCTGTAATATTCATCTCAAGTCATGGTATATCTGTATATTCATCATCCAGGTCATGGTATATCTGTAATATTCATCATCCAAGTCATGGTATCTGTAATATTCATCCAGGTCATGGTATATCTTAATATTCATCATCCAGGTCATGGTATATCTGTAATATCACATCCAGGTCATGGTATATCTGTAATATTCATTCATCCAGGTCTGGTATATCTGTAATATTCATTCATCCAGGTCATGGTATATCTGTAATATTCATTCATCAGGTCATGGTATATCTGTAATATTCATTCATCCAGGTCATGGTATATCTGAATATTCATTCATCCAGGTCATGGTTATTATCTGTAATATTCATCATCCAGGTCATGGTATATCTGTAATATTCATTCATCAGGTCAGGTATATCTGTAATATTCATCATACCGAGTCATGGTATATCTGTAATATTCATTCATCCAGGTCGTATATCTGTAATATTCATCCATCAGGTCATGGTATATCTGTAATACATTTCATCCAGGTCATGGTATATCTGTAATATTCATTCATCCAGGTCATGGTATATCTGTAATATTCATATCAGGTCATGGTATATCTGTAAATTCATCCATCCAGGTCATGGTATATCTGTAATATATTCATCCAGGTCACGGTAATCTGTAATATTCATCCTACCAGGTCATGGTTATCTGTATATATTCTCCAAGTCATGGTATATCTGTAATATTCATCCATCCAGTCATGTGTATATCTGTAATATTCATCCATCCAGGTCATGGTATAATCTGTAATATTCATTCTCCAGGTCATGGTATTCTGTAATATTCATTCATCCAGGCATGGATATCTGTATATTATTCATCCAAGTCATGGTATATCTGTAATTTCATTCATCCAGGTCATGTATATCTGTAATATTCATCCATCCAGGTCATGGTATATCTGTAATATTCATCCATCCAGGTCATGGTATATCTGTAATATTCATTCATCCAAGTCATGTATATCGTAATATTCATTCATCCGGTCATGGTATATCTGTAATATTCTAATTACCAGGTCATGGTATATCTGTAATATTCATTCATCCAAGTCATGGATCTGTAATATTCTCCATCCAGGTCATGGTATATCTGTAATAGTATCCATCCAAGTCATGGTATTTCGTAATATTCATTCATCCAGGTCATGGTATATCTGTTAATTCTTCATCCAGTCATGGTATATCTGTAATATTCATCCATCCAGGTCATGGTATATCTGTACTATTCATCCATCCAAGGTCATGGTATTTCTGTAATATTCATTCATCCAGGTCCTGGTATATCTGTGAATATTCATCCATCCATCAGGTATATCTGTATATTCATCATCCAGGTCATGTATATCTGTAATATTCATTTCATAGGTCATGGTATTTATGTAATATTCATTCATCCAGGTCATGGTATATCTGTAATATTCATTCATCCAGGTCATGGTATATTCTGTAATATTCATTCATCCAAGTCATGGTATATCTGTAATATTCATCCATCAGGTCATGGTATATCTGTAATATTCATTCATCACAGTCATGGTGATATTCTGTAATATTCATTCATCCAAGTCATGGTATATCGTCTGTTCACCATCCAGGTCAGGTATATCTGTAATATCTTCATCCAGGTCATGGTATTTCTGTATATTCATTCATCAGGTCATGGTATATCTGTATATTATTCATTCATCCAAGTCATGGTATATCTGTAATATTCATTCATCCAGGTCATGGTAGATATCTGTAATATTCATCATTCCAGGTCATGGTATATCTGTAATTCATCCTCCAGTCATGGTATATCTGTAATATCATTCATCCAAGTCAGGTATATCTGTAATATTCATTCATCCAGGTCATGGTATATCTGTAATATTAATTCATCCAGGTCATGGTATATCTGTAATATACATTCATCCAAGTCATGGTATATCTGTAATATCATCATCCAGGTCATGGTATATCTGTAATATTCATTCATCCAGGTATGGTATTTCTGTATATTCATTCATCCAGTCATGGTATATCGTAATATCATTCATCCAAGTCATGGTATATCTGTATATTCATCCTCCAGGTCATGTAATCTGTAATATTCATTCATCCAGGTCATGGGTATTTCGAATATTCATTCATCCGTGTCATGGTAATCTGTATATATTCATTCATCCAGGTCATGGTATATCGTAATATTCATTCATCCAAGTCATGGTATATCTGTAATATTATCCATCCAGGTCATTGTACTAATATCATTCATCCAGGTCATGGATATCTGTAATATTCATCCATCCAGATACATGGTATATCTGTAATATCATCCATCCAGGTCATGGTATATCGGTAATAGTCATATCATCCAGGTCATGGTATATCTGTATATCATTCATCCAGGTCATGGTATATCTGTAATATTTCATTCATCCATGTCATGGTATATTGTAATATTCATCATCCAGGTCATGGTATATCTGTAATATTTATTCATCCAGGTCATGGTATATCTGTAATATTCATTCATCCAGGTCACGGATATCTGTAATATCATTCATCCGGTCACGGGTATATCTGTATATTCATTCATCCAGGTCACGGTATATCTTAATATTTATTCATCCAGGCTTGGTATATCTGTAATATCCATTCATCCAGGTCAGTTATATAATGTCATCATCAGGTCACGGATATCGTATATTCATTATCCAGGTCACGTATATCGTATTATTATCAGGTCACGGTTTATCTGTAAGATTCATCATCCAGGTCATGGTATATCTGTAATCTCATCATCCAGGTCATGGTATATCTGTACTACACATTCATCCAGGTCATGTATATCTGTAATATTCATTCATCCAGGTCATGGTATATCTGTATATATACATTCATCCAGGTCATGGTATATCTGTAATATTTATTCATCCAGGTCATGGTATATCTGTATATTCATATCCAGGTCATGGTACATCTGTAATATTCACATCCAGGTCATCATGGTACATCTGTAATATTCATCCATCCAGGTCATGGTACATCTGTAATATTCATTCATCCCAGGTATTGTACATCTTGTAATTCATCCATCCAGGGGTATGGTATATCTGTAATATTCATTCATCCAGGTCATGGATATCTGTAATATTCATTCATCCAGGTCATGGTATATCTGTAATATTCATTCATCCGGTCACGGTTATCTGTAGTATGCATCCAGGTCATGGTATTATATATAATATTCATTCATCCAGGTCACGGTATATCTGTAATATGCATTATCCAGGTCATAGTTCATTGTATATTCAATCCATCCAGGTCAGGTAATCGTGAAATTCCATTCACAGGTCATGTACATCTGAATTTCATTCATCCAGGTATGTTTATCTGTAATATTCATTCATTCCAGGTCATGGTAATCTGTAATATTCATTCATCCAAGGTCATGGTATTATCTGTAATATCATTATCCAGGTCATGGTATATCTGTAATATTCATTTATCCAGGTCACAGATATTGTAATATCATTCATGCAGGTCATGCTATATTTGTAATATTCATTCATCCTGATCATGATATATCGTAATATTCATTCAACCAGGTCATGGTATAGCTGTAATATTCATTCATCCAGGTCACAGTAATCTGTTGTATTCAGTTAGATCAACTGGACTTAAAGTTTAGTGTTTTGAAGACATTTTGCTAATCATCTGACTGGCTTTCTCGATTCAGAATGACTTGTACAAGAATCTGTTGGGAATATAAGTACCCTGGAAAGTCCCCAATGCATATAACAGCCAGGTGTTAGGGACTTTCTGAATGCACAGTCTGGATGCATTGAGGCTAAGGGTGTTATTGAAACTGCCAAGGGTTTAAAACAGCATTGTACATGGAGACAAATGGTGTTGAACCCCACCTCTATTCAGGCTTGGTTTCTTTATTTTTTTGGCTCTTCTTTGCTGGGCCATCCATTGGTGCAGTAGCTGTTGGTCTTCCCTCCCTTAATCTGCTCTATTCAGGGGCGTATCTAGGGTCAGAGAAGATATGGGACACCTCTGGGCACTCTATGTGCCGCACTAGCGCAAAAAAATTTAGCCCACGCCCGTTCCCCGGTCTAATTAAGCCACCACCCACTAAATACTAATAGAGATAAACAGAGACAAACAGACAGACAAACATTGACGAACCAGAGATAGATACACAGCCAGGAAGTTATAATAGAAAGACAGAGAAATAGACAGAGATAAGGTGTAGAGAGAGATACACAAATTAATGACACAGAGGAACAGTATTTAATTATACTGGTAGCAAAATGGCATTTCGTATAACTGGTAGCAAACTGGCATTTTCATTATATACCGGTATCAATGGGAATTTCATTACATGCTGGTAGCCATTTCATTACATACTGGTAGGCATGGGGATTTCTTTACATACCAATAGCTATTTCATTACATACTGATAGCCATGGGAATTTAGTCACATACATTAGCATGGGCATTTCATTACCATACTGGTAGTGGTAGCATGGGCATTCATTATATATTGGTAGCCATTTCCTGCATACTGGAAGCCATGGTAGTTTTTTACATACTGGCAGACATTTCATACTGGTAGCCATGGGAATTTCATACATAGTAGTAGCCATGGGAATTAATTGATTAATGGTAGCCATTTCATTACGTACTGGTAGCCATGGTATTTTCTTTACATACTGTTAGCCATGGGAATTTAGTCACATACTGGTAGTTTACATACTGTTAGCCATGGGAATTTAGTCACATACTGGTAGCCATTTCATTACATACTGGTAGCCATGTGATTTTCTTTACATACTGTTAGCCATGGGAATTTAGTCACATACTGGTAGACAATTCATTACATATGTTAGCCTCGCAAGCAAAGGGCCGGCAGTGCAGCGGAGGAACGAGGGAAGGTAAGTAAGAGTTTGGGGAGCTTTTGGAAAATACAAACCATGCGGTTGGGGCTGCCAGACATGGGGGAACATCCTATTAAAAACAATTTTTAAGGGTGGACATGCCCTTTAAGGTTCAGAGTGGAACATCCTAAGGATTTGTACTCTCCCCAGTCTGTTTAAATAAAGTTGTTTCTGATTACAAATATTAGTACTGTGGATTGTATAGAAAAACAATAAAGAAGGTGGATAAGTCTGTGGCTGTGCCTATCGATAAAACAAACATACATTTTCTAATTAGTTCTGATAAATAGTTGGGAAATAATTGAAAAATGTGAACCCTCTACAAAATCGAGAGGCTCGTTGCTGGGGAAACAGTTTGTGAATTAACAGGAAACATTAAACGCATGCTCCGGAAGTGAGCACATTTCTGGTGCACGAGTGTGTGTTGCCCTGTGCTGCAATTGCACAGATCACAGTGCCGCACACAGCAGCGCACCTACAGGGAGATTTATTTAACGCCAGCAATCAGTCTCATCCACTACTAGTGTCTGCTTTTTAACCTGTGATCAGGTCGCATGTTAAAACTCTTGGATGTGGCGTAGTCCTTAATAATTTTCACACATGAGGACAGTTCCAATAGTTTTTTAAAATTTACATGATGATAAAGGAAGATGGAGATGTTATTTCCCGCAAGGCACCCGGAAGTGTGTAAAACTTTCTGTCAGATTTACTCTTTGCTTTACACAGTATTGGCTACTGTTTGTTACGCATATTGGGACATTTAAAGGGCAAGTCCACCCTCAAAACAAAAAACTGGTGACATCAGTTTATTACATGCATTTGTAACCAGATATTTAATGCTATGTTCTATTCGTTTCTTGCAATGGTATCTGCCTCCTCACTCTGCTCACTGAGCTTTTAATACGCATGAGCATGTGCAGAGAAGGCAGCCGTCAAGCAGTCAGCAGTCACAACCTTGATTGACTGCATGAAGGAAGTGGGCCAGCCTTCTTTGCCAGAATGGGGACAAAAACAATCCCTACATATCTGTTTATTAATGCAGGTAATAAAGTGAAAAATAAATCAGTTGGGGTTGGGAGCAGTTTTTTGTTTTTTAGGGAGAGACACAATCACTAGGCATTTTTTGAGAATGCCCCCAGACACCATAATTCCCACATTAAAAGACAACTATACCTAGAAGACACAACCTACACCCATGAATAGTACCCAAGTTGATGAAATAAACCACTAGGTACTGACCCCTGGGTTTACGTTTAATGGCCAAGACAATTTGTTTCATCCCCTATATAGCCCATAGTCTGCCAACAGGAGACACACTTTGCAATTAGTGTATCTTGCTATTAGACAGAACCAACACTGAGTTAGGGATAGAGTAATGTGCATCAATGAGGGCAACTGTCTGTGTCTTAGGGCCTTAGTTCTAAAGGCGCTGTATCGTTTTTTTTAGCCAATTGATGTGGCCACACTAGTGCTCTGGCTACGTTGCCATGCGCAGCAAAGGTAATCCGTTAATTGAAGCGCATGTGATCCACATCAACATTACGCAATCGCAGTGCATAGGCTTGCGTGCCAGTTTCCAGCACACTGGTGAGTGCCTCAGCCTGAATAGTCCCTGCAAGTCAACCATTACTAGCCAATTAATGTGGCCACACTAGTGCTCTGGCTATTTTGCCAGGCGCTGCGATCCGTGAGGCACATTTTATGTGTAATAGTACACACTCCAGTATTATCTTCTAACAGACCAATTATTTCTGTTGACATTTAATTGCTTGTTGTCATTTACTGTATACATTTGAGTATAAGCCAACCCGAGTATAAGCCGAGGTACCTAGTTAATGAGGAAAACCTGATTGACTGGAGTATAAGCCGAGGGTAGAAATGATGACCACTACTGCCTTCTGATTCTGTATTGTTCTGAGGCTTTAGTTGCCCTTTAAATGGACAGCAGAATTTCCATACATTAATCCCATACAGTAATAGACAAATCCAGTATGACTATTACTATATAGGACTACTATATGGGAATTCTGCAATCCACTTAAAAGGCAACTAAAGCCTCAAAACAATACAGAATCAGAAGGCAATATTTTTAACAATATATACCATCCTCCTGATTATGTATTGTTTTTAGGCATTAGTTGCCCTTTAAATGGACAGTAACCCCCCAATACCTTTCCACTGTAGATGTTTGGAAACTACAACTCCCAGCATGTTTTTTTGCTGGGAGTTGTACTTTCCAAACATCAATAGTGGAAAGGTATTGGATTACTGTCCCCCCCAGCCGGGAAGTGAGAGGCGCCAAGTAGTGAAGTCAGCAGAGATGCGGAGCAAGCGGCAGCCAGCAGAGAGGTGAGTGTGTTAGTGACTTGAGTATAAGCTGAAGTCCGATTTTCAGGCCTTTTTTAAAGACTGAAAATCTCGGCTTTTACTCAAGTATATACGGCACACCTATTGTATAATCTGACATTAAAAATGTGACTAATTCTACTGCTGAAAATATTATATTGGAACAACAGTAAAAATTCTCCTTCTGTCTTCTTGTTCGCAGAGTTTTTGTGATGCTTGTGCTGATGATAATGAGATGCTATTCAAATACAATATCAACACTGAGTCAACAGATTAAATACAAAATAAATTGTGTGTGTTTCTCAATATATGGATTAGCAGTGGGAGGTTACTGTGCTGATGAAAACAAAGGCTTTTGGAATCGAGGTAATACTTCCTTATTGGTTAACTCAAATGCAAAATTTCCAAGCTTTAAAGGACAACTATACTGAAAATATAGTTTTGCCATATTGCCAGTACTTGTTTTGCTCAGGCTAAGTATCCTCCCTCCCTCTCTTAACCGACTCCTCATTCCATCTGACATGACTTTGAAATCAAGCATGTCCTGGGACATTCCAGTTACAGCATAAACCACGGTTTATGACAAAAAAGGCACTTGATTGACGGGTGAAATGGAAGACAACTCAGATTGGATATCTTAAAAAATAGGGGACAGGTCAACAAAAAAATTTACAGACCATGGGGCAAAATACTAAAAAATAGACATGGGGTAATGACTACTGTGGTTGTTGTTTTAATACACAGTTATAACACAACTCCACAATCATAAACTGTCAGTAACTATCAGTAATTTATGATCACAGCGCTATTTCATAAAGCATATATAGTAGATTACCCCCCAAAACCTAGAGTTCATTTTATAAAAAACGTTTAATTTGGCTCCCACACAGAGTTATTATACTTACAAGCTCCTCCTCATTCCACCGCTGCTTCCGGGTTCCTCAGTCAGTCTCCACTGTGGCTGCTCTGTTCTTTTCGTGTTCTTGAGCAGCCGCAGTGGAGACTTCTACGGGAATGGCAGTCAGTGATTGGCCGTCACTGTCACGGCCAATCACTGACTGCCTTACCCAGAAGTGCAGAGCTGCGGGTGGAGCGAGGAGGAGCATGTAAGTATAATTGCTCAGACTGGGAGCCGATTTAAACATTTTCTATAAAACAAAGTCTAGCTTTTGGGGGGTATTCTACTATATATGCTTTTTTGATTAGAGTGGTGAACATTCCCTTTAATGGCTGCATCATAAAGTAACAACAGCCTTAAAGGAGAATGACAAAGTCTTATTTTAGTAAAAGTTCAGGTGATTTCCCATGTAGGGAGGATACAAAGTGTTATATAAGTAACTTTAGAAATACAGTTGCCTAAAATGTATATGTTGTGCTACTCCTTTTCTTCCCAAGCTCCTTTACAGTTGCTGTGAGACAAATCTTTATTTGGCACCAGCCCCATAGACTGGAATGGGTCTTAAATCAGCAACAGCAATCGACTATGGGAAACAGAAAGATGGTTAACATTAATGATTAAAATGGTTTTAAGGTATTTGTTAGCATTTAAAAGTATAAAATATAGTACACAAGATCCTTATTACACAGTGCATCACCTGAACATTATTTATTATTAGACCTTAATTCTACTTTATAGGAATTGTACACTAAAAAAAAGAAGCTTTGCCTCATTTTAATCTATAAATGAATACATGTAATTAGCACTTAGTCTGATGTGTTTGTGTTGTTGCATGACTTCAATCCAGTACTTGTTTTGCTGGATTGCAGTCCCCAAGCCCCCTGCCAGACTATCTGACTCTCTGTGAGGGCAAGCATGCTCAGTAATCCCTATGAGGCATCACTGGGAGAGGAAATTTCCCACCGTACAGTACATGTAACAACTGTCACCATTCCAGCTACAGTAAATCTATACATAATAGAGGAGTTTATGATACTAAGGCACTTGATTGACAGCTGAAATGTAAGGTGTTTCAGATTGGATAGCTAAAGAAATAGGGGACAGATCAACAAACAAATGGTACAGTGGTGGTTGGTAAGAATTATAGTTTCCAGTAATGGGCAATTTAAAAAACTAATTTCCCAGTGCACTTATCCTCAGTAAACCGAGTGTTTTATTCAGATACAATGTTACCCTGGTTGATTTGTATCAGTTTTGTCTTTTTTCTTTTCTTCAGATTGTACAATATTTTATCTTCTCTCTCTATATAAATGAATAATGTGTAAATATGATATCAAGTGTTTGTGTCTTACCATAACCCTGTGTAATGTTTGAATAATTCCCTGTCATGTATAGAAGACAAACTGTACATGCCATAGAAATCAGAATTACTGGCTAATTACGTAGAACCCCAGTAAGAAGTTAAACCAGAACGGCCTGAGTTCCTGTGTTAACTGACAAGGAACTACAATCAATGTTATAAGTGGGGATAGAATCCATTTAGAATCTACATAAAGGACATCATGTTGCCAATATGACAACATGTAAAATATGTCTTCAGCGAGCAGGCAGGGGAAATCAAACTTCTCGCTCATAATCTTGATATTATGATTAGGTTTCCTCAAGGAAAGCACTTGGGTGCATAGTAATACAATTTCCAACATATAACAAAGAAAAGCAGCCAGAGAGGCTAATAAACACATTATAATTCAACTGTCGTATGAACACAAAACATTTTTGGATAAAAGGTTAGACACATACATCCAAGTGAGTTTTGTGTGTTGTAGAGGAAAATGACTGCAATTCCAGCCTCACTTGGGTGGAGAAGTTGGCGACAGAAATAAAACGTAAGAAAAGAAAAACTTCTTAAAGGGCATACTCACTCTTAAAAAAAAATGGTTATATGTCAGTTACCTGCCCCCCCAACCCCAACTGATATATTCAGCCCATAATTAGATGTATTATATATACAGATATTTAAGGATAATTATTGCCTCCATTAAGTATAATTAAGATGGCTCCTCCCTCTATGCAATCAATCAGGACTGCAACTGATGACATCACAACTAATGATTGCTGTTTCCCCAGCTTATCATTAAGTATCTGGTTACAAATGCATGTAATAAACTGGTAAATATAGCAGTTGGAGTTGCGGGCATATAACAGACACGTCACAGTTTTTTTGTTTTCAGGGTGGGCATGCCCTTTAAAAACTGTAAATAAGTAAATAAAATCTCAGACATCAGCCTTAGATTGTACTTGGGGAACCCCTTTTTGCAATACTTACTTTTCTCCCCAACACACCAGAGACCTAATATCCCACCTGGAAGTTCTCCAGGACCTTGCCGATCTTTGCCAGCTACTTTATAACTTTGTGATTTCCACGTGAGCTTACGCAGCCATAAAGCCGACATTGTTAGTCACTGGACTGAAGGCTACCACCGCCACCACGAGGGACCGGGCTACAATATTTTGACTCAGAAGTGCCGGATAGAAAGATATTATTATTGCAGGGATTGGGGGAGGGCTGGTAGTTTATGTACATGCCATTCTACCATGGGCTTTTACTGAAGAAAATGGGCACCAAAATATACATAGTAGCATTGCAGTTGAGGTTGAATAGATCTATTTATGGATCTATTCTTGATAGGTTAACCAGCATTTAACCGTACTTAAAGGTCTTAGTTCTATCTGTTATATATATGCTCTATCCACTTATGATATTTATATATAATTTTTAATGATGAGTATGAGAGTGTATGGCTATTCCAGTATATCATGTGTGTGTTATATATTTATAGGCATTGAGGGATAGAGATGTGTTTTTAATTATGTTTTTTGCACTTTACCAATCAAATCCCATAAGTTGTATAAATAAAGGATATTTTATTATATATTTATGTGTGGTTGTGCCCTGTATACTCCACCTCTGTTTTTCTTCCTTTTTCATGTTTCCTGCTGGTGGAAAGAGCACCCCATGTCTGTTAATAGTACTAGTAAAGGAGTCATTGTTTTTTATGTAGCATTTTCAGACAGCACTCTCCAATCCAATGTTTCTTCAACTGCCTAAATGTTCATTTATTTCCTCCAAGAACGTGTGGCCAGGTATGTCTACATAGAATCTACATAGAATCTACATAGAAATCCCTCCTTCTCTTACCTAGAATACCTAGATCCCACAGAACACTATGAAGACCACACAAGCCCTCCTTCTCTTACCTGAATACCTAGAACCCACAGAACACTATGAAGACCACACAAGCCCTCCTTCACTTAAGTAGAATACCTAGAGCCATCAGAACACTATGAATACCACACAAGCCCTCCTTCTCTTACCTAGAATACCTAGAACCCACAGAACACTATGAAGACCACACAAACCCTCCTTCACTTAAGTAGAATACCTAGAGCCATCAGAACACTATGAATACCACACAAGCCCTCCTTCCTTACCTAAATATCTAGAACCCACAGAGACTAATGAATCCACACAAGCCACCCTCCTTCTTACCTAAAACCCACAGAACTCTATAGACCACACAACCCTCCTTCTCTTACCTAGAATACCTGGAGCCTACAGAACACTATGAATATACACAAGACCTCCTTCCTTACCTAGAATACCTAGAACCCACAGAAGACTATGAATACCTCTTTCTTACCTAAAACCCACAGAACTCTATGAAGACCACACAAGCCCAGCCCTCCTTCTCTTACCTAGAATACCTGGAGCCTACAGAACACTATGAATATCGCACAAGACCTCCTTCACTTACCTAGAATACCTAAGCCCACAAAACACTATGAATACCACACAAGCCCTCCTTTACTTACCTAGAATACTTAGAGCCCACAGAACTATGAAGATCATATAGCCCCTCCCCACTTACCTAGAATACCTAGAGCCCACAGAACACTATGAATACCACACAAGCCCTCATTCTTACCTAGAACCCACGAATACTATGAAGATCACACAAGCCTCCTTCTCTTACCTAGAATAACTGGAACCCACAGAACACTAGAAAGACCACACAATCCTCCTTCTCTTCTTACCTAGAATACCTAGAACCCACAAAAACACCATGAAGACCACACATGCCCCCTTATCTTATCTGACCACACAAGCCCTCCATCTCTCACCTGAATACGTGAACCCACAGAACACTATGAGACCACACAATCCCTCCTTCTCTACCTGAATAACTGGAACCCACAGAACACTAGAAAGACCATACAATCCCTCCTTCTCTTACCTAGAATACCTAAACCCACAGAACACTATGAAGACCACACAAGCCCCTTCTCTTATCTGACCACACAAGCCCTCCTTCTCTTACCTAGATATACGGAACCCACAGAACACTAGAAAGACCACACAATCCCTCCTTCTCTTACCTAGAATACCTAGAACCCACAGAACACCATGAAGACCACACACTCCCCCTTCTCTATCTACCACACAAGCCCTCCATCCTCACCTAAATACCTAGAACCCACAGAACACTAGGAAGACACAACAATCCCTCCTTCTCTTACCTAGAATAACGGAACCCACAGAACACTAGGAAGACCACACAATCCCTCCATCTCTCACCTAGAAACCTAGAACCCACTGAACACTAGGAAGACCACACAGGTCCTCCTTATACATCTTATAACTCCTGGATATCTCTATTTGATGTGTGATTATATTACAGACAGAATTACTTCTCAGCTTTAGTTCTTTGGTATTGTGGAACTAAATAATTACAAAATGTTCCTTTAGGGTCATGCACATGGGAATTCATTCTATGTATAAAAAATTGCTTGATTGATTGAATTTAAAAATCAACCAGTTTATGTTACCTTTAGAAGGAATGGCCAAACTGTTTATTCTGTCAGAGAGTTTTCAAAATACAGTATAAATATGAAACACTAGGTCCTCAACCCTAAAAATACAGCTGGTACCTTCTAGGTGCCCTTGCCACTCTGTTATGCTCTGGCCAATCCCATTAACCAATGTGAGGACATGCTCTGCAAGAAGCCTATCCTCCACTGGCAGTGCATCAGATGGATTGTCTGCGACAAAGACAGGGGCAGGTCTGGAGAGGAATGGTAAGAACATAGAAAGTAAGTACCTACCACTGTACTCTACTCAGTGTTTTATCTCCTCATCCTGGATACAGCTTAACAGCTTAGCTGCACTTAATAGAAAAATGATTAGACAAAATATCTATAAAATGAAATAACACCAAATGGACATGGCGATAATAAAAGTACATTGCTAATGTGGAAACACTTTTTTCCTCTCCTAAACACATAAAGGTTTTGTTTTACCACAGCAAAAGACTTTTTGACAAGTTTTATCATTTGCGTTAGAGACGTTTTGGTTAAACCACGGTGAAAACCGTAGCAATGTATTAACTCAGTTTTGGCCCTAAATAGCCCATCTGTCTGCGGCCTGAAAATCTGCATCATTCCGGTGGATTTTTTTTGTATGAAATGATATTCTCAGTTGAGGAAATCTAGTTAATTCCGTTACCTCACTGGAGATGGTCTTTCCGCTGACATTATTCCTTGGTATTTCAGGATGATTGCCAACATTGAAATGCTTTCTGCTGAGGTTCAAGAGCATTGAATTTGCAAATACTGTTTGTACTTAAGTGACCATGAACCCAACCTATATTTTCCTCCTTAAGATATCTGATATTTACGTGGAAATCGCTTAATGAGATTTCACAAAGTGCACAGAGAGAACGAGAGACTGCAAAGCTCCGATCTAAATGCTATCGCAGGTTAGTATGTAAATCCTATAATTCTAATTGCGACGCTGAAACCCAAGGGTCCTATAGTATCTCTCCCAACTGTATTACCATAAATAGATAATAAATTCCATAAAGTCCATGGACTAAACACGCTTGAAATCTAAATGATTCCGAGGTTCCATTTTGTATCTGTGATTTCCTATACCATCTTTACCTACTGTACAATGAAACCGCAGGAAGAAATTCATTTTTTGAAGTCACTCAAGTGGAACAGACATTGACTCTCTGTGTCTCTCACCCATCCGAACAACATCATCTTTCCTATAAGACATTGCTTTTAACATCTTCTGATTTCTGGTCAAGCAAAAAGGGTTCCTGCATAATGTAATGTATTCCAGCCCACAACCTCACACACTCAGAGATGCTTGTGGTGTTTTACTAAGTGTGGTTAAAAGGCTAAACTCTTGTTTTTTCCTTACATCGTACAGAAAAGGCTAAGTTATAGTATATTGTATCACTTGGCTTCAAAACAACATTTCGTATTTGGAATATTGTATTTTCCCTGCAGTTCTAATAAGAAAATATACAGTATTTGCATGCTAGATGGTTTTACATAAACAGTGTTATAATAACAGTGTCAGCTTATGGTTTTGGGGATTTAAAGATGGAGGTGCACATTTACGGGGAGGCGGTGCAATAAGTTGGAGTTAAGTCGCGCTAACGGATATAATTGTTTATCGTGGTTTTAACTCCTTTGTTGTGCCACACACACCTATTTAATGTAGCCGTTGTGCTGTTTTTTTAGTTTATTATAACGCCAGAAAATATGCTGGCAAGACACTATAAAGACATTAATAGAATTGCTATTCGATTGTGTGCTGACCGGAGGTTCTTCCCTTTCCCAGTCTCGCCAGTAGGTTCTTCAGGCATCCCACAAATGCCGGGATTACGTTGTAGTAACCTGAGAGGGAGAGTTTGTAGTGAATGGGCACCTTAATGATTTTATAGCAACAAAAGATGTCACTAGTTGCATTTAAAGGACAAGTATATAGTGTCCTTGGAAACCTTCTACGTCCTGTACTACAACATCGCGAAGTTCTAATTTTCATTATTATTATGGATTTATATAGCGCCAACATCTTCTTTAGTGCTTTACAATTACATGTATACATTCACATCAGGCATCTAATCGCCGTGCATGTTCCCCCCCGGCTTCCTCACCTAGAACTTTACCAATTGGAAGCCTTTATGGAAGCTTTATAACAGCATATTTTCCTATTGGTTAGCTCATGAACCAGAAAGAGGAGGCAGGGGACCGGCGTCTCACAGATCATAACATCGGGAGGTAAGTACAGGCTGTTTAGGTCCTCAACCCTGCGTTCTTTTAAAGGGCCCAACATGAGGATCGTGGCTTAGGTGAGCATGGTTTTCCTGTAATTTCACTGATTACAATGCCTGTCTCTTTATTTGCAGTAAGCCTTCTGTCGCTATACAAGTCTTATTTCCAGTGCACTGTCCCATTTATTTACACTTTTTCCCCTCTCCATTTAATAAGGGCATCTGTCAGTCAAATGGACATGATACCAACATCAGGTGACTGCAGATATTTTCTCCAGATTTGATTTGAATATCCCCATCCTTAGTAACTGACAGGTTTTCATAAGCCTTTCCCCGCTGGGTTTAAATACAATTATTTTTTTGTGCAACAACTTTCGCTTTAAACATCTAGATTTATTATTTATAGACAGGATGATTTAAAATAAATCTGGTTATTAATATTGTATGTATTTCTACCAGCGATGAAATGAACATTAAATATACAAAATGTAAAGTTAGTCATTTCTAATATCACGGAAATTCTCAATTTAGCTATATCGTTATGATGGGTTTTATTTAACAGCTCTGATTTCTCACAGTCATTGTCATAGCAGCTCTAACGGCAAAGAGAACCGGGAACAGACCTTACAGAACTTTCACTCAGCGTCCAATGGGCATGTCCAATGGGATTAATAGTTTTTATCCATACCTCCCAACTTCAGATAGAGATGTCCAGCCCTGCCTTGCCTCCCCCAGCCCCAGGACCACCCTTGGTGCAAAGCCCGCGGTCTGGGAGACCACTAAGGCCTCTTAAAACGGGCTGTCCTATTGAAACCAGGATGGTGCGTTGTGACATACTTTATGTTTATTGTAATTATATTTTCATGCCACAGCAAATGATAGCAAATAGCCAGTGAAAGCAGAGTGCACACATGAAAGATCTTTAAGGGATAGTTCACACTGCAGCGTTTCAACACGAGATCTGATTGGGTTCAATCACGTGTTAAAGAGAGCACGCTAGTGTTGTCCTGGCAGCTTGGCGAAGCAATTTTTGCGAATTGCACACACTCTGATTGCACAACACTGCACGGATTTTTCAAGATCACCCTACACACAGTCCCCGTATTTCTCCCTGTATACCGTATAGTATATAAAGTATAGGGAGAAGTTTGACTCCCTATTCATTAGTCGTAGTACTGGTGATTTTGAAAGGTCTTAACACAAACGCAAAGCAGTTAACGCTTGTATGTATGGCGACATGTGTGTGAAAAGCGAATAGCGATATGCAGCAGTTACCACGGGTGTCGCTGATTTATAAATTGTGAAAAAGTTTAAAAATGCGTTGATAACGACAGTGAAAACATGGTGGGATACTTTGTCCTGATGGAACCAAAGTTGGGGCATTTAACCTGGAGCTGCCATTATGAACTACTGGAATGATATGTACGTTATATTCGTTCAATGTGTTTTTCATTTTGCACTGCGGTTGTAAAACATCCACCATGGTGCAAAATACAAACACTGCAAAGTACCGGCCATAGAATAATGCAGCAGCAACGGCCATAGCAGTATTTTTACATCTGCAGCCTAAAACAATATAATGATTGGTCCTTTATTATCAATACTGCCATTTACTGTATGGCCCTTGGCTTATTCATTCTTAGTACTGGTAACTAAATAGCTCTTGTGGATGACATCGCTCTGTGGATGACATCAGCTCTTGTGGATGACATCATAGCAACTAAAAAAGATTGGAACAAAAAAACTTTATTTACTAACATTGTGCAGAAATGGGTGTGAATATATTAGTGGTTGGGTAGGGGGGCTGTAACATCATTCTATAGTTGTCCTTTGTTGGTCTACAAAATAAGAGTGTTTTTTACCTTAATCAGTAGTGGGCAGGTCTGTTTTATATTTATTATATATAGTCTATATGGACTGCAAATAGTTTATCCAATATGCAGATAATAAAATATGGTCAAAATGTCCCCAGTTTTTTTGTCTCTAGGTGATCAAAGTCAAAATCCATTGATTTTTAATGTGATTATAACATTCACCCTCACTATACTGATCATGCAGGTGCATGATTGTGGATAATACACCAAGCCAGTACAGAATGTCCAGTGGCTAGACATAAACTAGATGGTAAATCAGGGCAGGGTGTCTGTAGCTCCTATCTGCAATCTAGTAGTTTATACCGTAATTAGAAACAAGACCCGGTCACCCGCTGGTATTAGAAAAGTTCTGCTAAGGTCCGACTATCCCTGTTTGAATATTAGAATTGCCACAAATGTGTCAGTGGGGATTATTTGGTGGCTGCCCCCAGAAGACTCTGCAGGTACAGTGGTAGGTCCAACGCTAAAGTAGTGTTGGTTATGGTTTCTAGTCTGGAGATGGAAAAATGAAAGTACCTAAAGCCTCATATCATAGAAATGTGGGTTTAAACAAGCACTGTTGTTTTCTTAATAAACAAAAATAATATTTAACGTTAACTAAACACCCACAAACAGACTTTACATTTCACACACAAAGCATTCTGGGTCCAACACCATAGAGGGGCCACACCCCATATTTACCACTAAAAAAATTCTACAATTTACCATAATTTCCACACACAACCCCCCCCCCCCATATTGGCAATGTACATGAATCCAATTTCCTGTCCCAAACCGTAATAAGCCCTGTAACAGTAATATACAAGACTTATTACCAGGATAGGGATCGTATTGTGAATGGAGAATAAAACTCTCATTTACAAGATCTGCATTTACAAAATAGGCAATTCTGGAATTAACAAGAAAAATCCCATTTAACTTTATAACTTTATATCCATGTAACATGATCTTTTGGCTGTAATGAACATTCTTACTAAGGATTACTGCAAGTCTGACCACTTGAAACTCTTGTTTATTAGAGATATTTGAACGTTTTGTTCCGTTTGGATATACGGTTAATCTGAAGATCCAAAAACGGAAAGTACTTTAACGGGTTCTGAACGTATAATCGGGGTTACTAATGTAACCCTCCAAAATGATCTTGTACGTTCACTAAGCCGTGAAGATACGAACCAACTGGTTAAAATTTTCCGATCCTATTTTCGGGGTTACCGAAAATACAAGGTATTTGTGACGGTTACTGAAAATAAACCCGTACTTTCAGTAACCTCGAATAATATGTTCCGAAATCCAACGCTCGCACGGTTCCGCGTTATGATTCGGATTTTGGAACTGAGTTTCCGTGTCCCCGATTCCATCTCTTGTTTCTATCAACCTGTGACCCCCTGTGGGAACCCCCACATACTAATTACTATACTTAGGTTGTTTATGTGGATATCCGAATTTCAATTTTAACTTTAGGGTTATTTTAGGGTATGTATACATAACATAATGACTAAGAACAGATACTGCCATAGGAGGCCAAAAGTAAAACAGAGACTACATCTATATAACAGATAGGGATAGACCTAAAACAGAACCCCCAAATATAGCACTCTCTCCCTTGAAAAAACATCTTTATTATCATATAAATATAAATATCAAATACACTATAAAACAATCGGCGCGTCCCCGATTACTGACTGGACTTATAACAAACCCACAGGTGCTGATTATCCGAACCACGTTATTGTCTCATATATATTAGAGAAACCATGTATGGAATTTTTGTTGTCTAACGTTATCTTCCAACTTTATGTGGGAGATACAACAAAAATAATGTGATCCCAAATTCACAAAAAAGTCTACATTCCAAGTCTGTGATTAGATGGAAGTTCCAATTTTTTACAATCAAGGTGAACCGATTCCTATATCGTACTGACCAAGATCTTGCTGAATGAAGTTCATAGCGATATTTATGGTCATACCACGTTCAGGATTATAGGTCCCATATAACACTTGGCTCAAATTATAACATTTATCTGGCTCACAGAGTAATATGTGTCGGGACTTGCTAGCACACACTTAATATCCCAATCTCTGATATACAGATACTGAATGCAGCTGTTTAACTTGCCACTCAGCCGATAGTTGTTAATGCTTTGTGCTGCCGCTTCACCCGATTAGATTCTCCTGGCCAAAGTTACAATATGCCACTTTGTAGTTCCCCTGTTTGTAGCTCTATTCTCACACCACGCTCTCCTCCTCAACAAACATGGTCCGGTTCCCTCAACACTTGCGTCAACCGACGCACGTTTCGCGTCATCTCTGCTTCCTCAGGGTCTGAGACCCTGATACTCAATTCCTCAGGGTCTGAGACCCTGATACTCGGATTCCTCAGGGTCTGAGACCCTGATACTCGGATACTCAGCACTTGT
The DNA here is from genome assembly GCA_019447015.1 of Hymenochirus boettgeri. NCBI lineage: Eukaryota > Metazoa > Chordata > Amphibia > Anura > Pipidae > Hymenochirus > Hymenochirus boettgeri. The sequence goes on along the minus strand of CM033470.1, from coordinate 311,164,561 downwards.
GGTTTGTTATAAGTCCAGTCAGTAATCGGGGACGCCCTTTGTTTTATAGTGTTTTGATATTTAATTTATATGATAATAAAGATTTTTTTTTTATGTAGATTTTGGATCCCTCCTTCCTATCACTTGCTTACATGGGTATTATGTGACCGATGGTTAAATGATTTGGAATTTCAAGGGAGAGATGCTATATTTGGGGGTTCTGTTTTAGGTCTATCCCTATCTGTTTATATGTATAAGTATTTAGCCCCTAGCACCCCCTGATTTTAGGGTGTCCCATTTCCATTTGTAATGTATGAAGTAGCATCTAGACGCTATAACTATTATACAGAGACTAACATCTGTTATCTAATGTTAGTATGTCTAGTGCAAGTCTAAGGAAAACATATATAGCCCCAAATGCACAAAACTTTTTGGACACTGTACTGACAGCAGAAATACTTATTTGGCTACTAACCTAAAGACTAGAAAGGGTTTTCTTAAGGTGGACAGGGACACACATTCTTGATAAACAAATGACGATGACTGGATGTTACAAGATACACCCCATGTTGTAGGAAATGGTTTAAATGGTTTACGTGTATTACTAAATGTCCATCAACATTCTCCTAAGCTTTCTGGATGTATGAGCTATTGTAATACTTTGTATTGTAATACTCTGTGTCAATGTATACGGTTCCTCAAATAAACACTGCCTGAATTATATCCTGAGTGAATCTGAATGGTTCAGGTCAGCGGAGGCTCATATTGAGCCAAGGAATTTATTTTGAATCCAGAGGAACATGTGGCAAGAATCTTATATCCCCTAATGGACTACAGAGTATTTTACGTATCTCTTTCTTTCTTAGTCAGTAAAATACATAATTCATACAGACATAACAGACCAATAATATAGTGGATAATGTACCCCCTACTGTAAATTTAAGGATATTGAATTCACCGAGGAGTTCCGTGACCATATAAAAGCACGAGGCAAGTGCCTTCTAATATCCATATGAATTACAGTAGGGGGTACATTATCCATTATAACCCACCCCTCCCCCATTTATAAACAAACCCATGTTTATTGTGCAGTCCACACGGCTGCTGTATAATTCACAGGCTAAAAAAAACACACACACACACACACCACACACCTGATTATAGACCCCCACCTGCTTCTTTCAGTGCTCCAGACAGCTTAGACCGCACCTCTCCTGCTTCTCCCTGGATTCCCTCCACACACACCCGGCAGATGAAGGGTAACGGCTTTGAGGTACTTCCGTGTTATTATCGCGCGCGATTATAGGTATATATTTACAGTTTATCCCCATAGGGAACCATGGAAGGGGTGGGTATATCCCTTAAATTATTCTGGATAGGAATTCCCTTTCAGGGGACACAATGTGACCAAAACTCTCCTTCTAGCATATTGAACACTGTATCTAAAGGTGCCCATCCACATTGCCGATATATCCGAAAATCCTGTCAGATGTGCGCATATGGACAAGAACCGGATGACTGTTCTGCTGTATGTCCACATTGGCAAAATCATGACACAATTCCATGGGAATGCGATTGTGAGATTGCGACCCCGCCTCACATGTGTATGGCATCCAATTCATATATAAAATTGGTCTGTTCTACATCCATATTAAAGTGCAACAAGAGATCATGCATAGAATCCATACAAACCATAGAATCTAGTGCACAGAACAATTCTAATTGCATATTGGCTATATTTCCATAAGGTTGCTGCTTCAATGAGCCGAAATGAACCTTGGATAAACAATTAGTTTAATTGGCCAAATTATTTTAAGCCCAGTCACCACGTCAAGGTTGCTTTGTTTAACTGGGTCCTAACCTACTGGTACTTGCCTTCTTGGCTACATGAGCCGACCAGCTTCTCCTTTGTGACCTGGGTGCTTGAAGCTGACTCTCTAGTTTAAAGTAACTTTTCTCAACGAGCACATGACCTTGTGCACTAGAATTCTGTTTTGTATGTATTTATTTTTGTGTCTCTAGTTGCACTTTAATATGATGTACAACAGCCCAATTTTCTATATATTGTGTGTTACATTGAAGGTTTGACCAAGCCTTCTGGGAAATTGTACTTCACCCCAGAGTTAGGTGAAGTACTTTAAACTAGAGAGTCAGCTTCAAGCATCCAGGCCCACATGAGAAGCTGTCGGCTCATGTAGCCAAAAAGGCAGTACCATTTCTACTATTGTTTGTGTATAAGCATCTTTACTTCCTGTTATGGCAGCCATTTTAGGACAATTCTGCTCCCTGTTATGGCAGCCATTTTAGGACAATTCTCTTCCTGTTATGGCAGCCTTTTTGCACGTATGGTTTTTTCAGTGCTATATTTACCCAAGGGATAAACATGAACTGACACGTTTCACCCTAGAATATTAACATACTTATTGTAGTGTGTTTAATAGTTCGCTTGTGTGCAGATAATTAAAATCCTTTATAAATGAGCACGCTAACATTGCTCTACTTTACTTTCTATGCCAAGTAACTATAGTATAGAGATGCTCAGGGGATCTGCTGACTTACTGACTTATTGGACTTGCATTAAATTAAAAATTGCAATCTTGCATGTAATTCTATAATGCTGTGACCAGAGCCCTGTCTACCAAAATGTTTGTATTATTTGGTGCATATACTAACACTATGAAGACCACACAAGCCCTCCTTCTCTTACCTAGAATACCTAGAACCCACAGAACACTATGAAGACCACACAAGACCACACAATCCCTCCTTCTCTTACCTAGAATACCTAGAACCCACAGAACACCATGAAGACCACACATGCCCCCTTATCTTATCTGACCACACAAGCCCTCCATCTCTCACCTAGAATACGTGAACCCACAGAACACTATGAAGACCACACAATCCCTCCTTCTCTTACCTAGAATAACTGGAACCCACAGAACACTAGAAAGACCATACAATCCCTCCTTCTCTTACCTAGAATACCTAGAACCCACAGAACACTATGAAGACCACACAAGCCCCCTTCTCTTATCTGACCACACAAGCCCTCCTTCTCTTACCTAGAATAACTGGAACCCACAGAACACTAAAGATACCAACAACTCCCTTCCTTCTCTTACCTAGCATACCTAGTAACCTAACCCACAGAACACCATGAAGACCACACACTCCCCCTTCTCTTATCTGACCACACAAGCCCTCCATCTCTCACCTAGAATACCTAGAACCCACAGAACACTAGGAAGACCACACAATCCCTCCTTCTCTTACCTAGAATAACTGGAACCCACAGAACACTAGGAAGACCACACAATCCCTCCATCTCTCACCTAGAATACCTAGAACCCACTGAACACTAGGAAGACCACACAGGTCCTCCTTATACAATCTTATAACTCCTGGATATCTCTATTTGATGTGTGATTATATTACAGACAGAATTACTGCTTCCAGCTTTAGTTCTTTGGTATTGTGGAACTAAATAATTACAAAATGTTCCATTTAGGGTCATGCACATGGGAATTCATTCTATGATAAAAATTGCTTGATTGATTGAATTTAAAAATCAACCAGTTTATGGTTACCTTTAGAAGGAATGGCCAAACCTGTTTTATTCTGTCAGAGAGTTTTCAAAATACAGTATAAATATGAAACACTAGGTCCTCAACCCTAAAAATACAGCTGGTACCTTCTAGGTGCCCTTGCCACTCTGTTATGCTCTGGCCAATCCCATTAACCAATGTGAGGACATGCTCTGCAAGAAGCCTATCCTTCCACTGGCAGTGCATCAGATGGATTGTCTGCGACAATAGACAGGGGCAGGTCTGGAGAGGAATGGTAAGAACATCTAGAAAGTAAGTACCTACCAGCTGTACTCTACTCAGTGTTTTATCTCCTCATCCTGGATACAGCTTAACAGCTTAGCTGCACTTAATAGAAAAATGATTAGACAAAATATCTATTAAATGAAATAACACCAGAATGGACATGGCGATAATAAAAGTACATTGCAAATGTGGAAACACTTTTTTCATCTCCTAAACACTATAAAGGTTTTGTTTTACCACAGCAGAAAGACTTTTTGACAAGTTTTATCATTTGCGTTAAGAGACGTTTTGGTATAAACCACGGTGAAAACCGTAGCAATGTATTAACTCAGTTTTAGGCCCCTAAATAGCCCATCTGTCTGCGGCCTGAAAATCTGCATCATTCCGGGTGGATTTTTTTTGTATGAAATGATATTCTCAGTTGAGGAAATCTAGTTAATTCCGTTACCTCACTGGAGATGGTCTTTCCGCTGACATTATTCCTTGGTATTTCAGATGATTGATTGCCAAACATTGAAATGCTTTCTGCTGAGGTTCAAGAGCATTGAATTTGCAAATACTGTTTGTACTTAAGTGACCATGAACCCAACCTATATTTTCCTCCTTAAGATATCTGATATTTACGTGGAAATCGCTTAATGAGATTTCACAAAGTGCACAGAGAGAACGAGAGACTGCAAAGCCTCCGATCTAAATGCTATCGCAGGTTAGTATGTAAATCCTATTAATTCTAATTGCGACCGATGAAACCCAAAGGGTCCTATAGTATCTCTCCAACTGTATTACCATAAATAGATAAATAAATTCCATAAAGTCCATGGACTAAACACGCTTGAAATCTAAATGATTCCGAAGGTTCCATTTTGTATCTGTGATTTCCTATAACATCTTTACCTACTGTACAAATGAAACCGCAGGAAGAAATTCATTATTTTGAAGTCACTCAAGTGGAACAGACATTGACTCTCTGTGTCTCTCACACATCCGAACAACATCACTTTCCTATAAGAGCAATTGCTTTTAACATCTTCTGATTTCTGGTCAAGCAAAAAGGGTTCCTGCATAATGTAATGTATTCCAGCCCACAACCTCACACACATCAGAGATGCTTGTGGTGTTTTACTAAGTGTGGTTAAAAGGCTAAACTCTTTGTTTTTCCTTACATCGTACAGAAAAGGCTAAGTTATAGTATATTGTATCACTTGGCTTCACAAACAACATTTCGTAGTTTGGAATATTGTATTTTCCCTGCAGTTCTAATAAGAAGAATATACAGTATTTGCATGCTAGATGGGTTACATAAACAGTGTTATAATAACAGTGTCAGCTTATGGTTTTAGGGGATTTAAAGATGGAGGTGCACATTTACGGGGAGGCGGTGCAATAAGTTGGAGTTAAAGTCGCGCTAACGGATATAATTGTTTATCGTGGTTTTAACTCCTTTGTTGTGCCACACAACCTATTTAATGTAGCCGTTGTGCTGTTTTTTTAGTTTATTATAACGCCAGAAAATATGCTGGCAAGACACTATAAAGACATTAGATAGAATTGCTATTCGATTGTGTGCTGACCGGAGGTTCTTCCCTTTCCCAGTCTCGCCAGTAGGTTCTTCAGGCATCCCACAAATGCCGGGATTACGTTGTAGTAACCTGAGAGGGAGAGTTTGTAGTGAATGGGCACCTTAATGATTTTATAGCAACAAAAGATGTCACTAGTTGCATTTAAAGGACAAGTATATAGTGTCCTTGGAAACCTTCTACGTCCTGTACTTACATCGCGAAGTTCTAATTTTCATTATTATTATGGATTTATATAGCGCCAACATCTTCTTTAGTGCTTTACAATTACATGTATACATTCACATCAGGCATCTAATCGCCGGTGCACTGTTCCCCGGCTTCCTCACCTAGAACTTTACCAATTGGAAGCCTTTATTGGAAGCTTTATTAACAGCATATTTTCCTATTGGTTAGCTCATGAACCAGAAAGAGGAGGCAGGGGGACCGGCGTCTCACAGATCATAACATCGGGAGGTAAGTACAGGCTGTTTAGGTCCTCAACCCTGCGTTCTTTTAAAGGGCCCAACATGAGGATCGTGGCTTAGGTGAGCATGGTTTTCCTGTAATTTCACTGATTACAATGCCTGTCTCTTTATTTGCAGTAAGCCTTCTGTCGCTATACAAGTCTTTATTTCCAGTGCACTGTCCCATTTATTTACACTTTTTCCCCTCTCCATTTAATAAGGGCATCTGTCAGTCAAATGGACATGATACCAACATCAGGTGACTGCAGATATTTTCTCCAGATTTGATTTGAATATCCCCATCCTTAGTAACTGACAGGTTTTCATAAGCCTTTCCCCGCTGGGTTTAAATACAATTATTTTTTTGTGCAACAACTTTCGCTTTAAACATCTAGATTTATTATTTATAGACAGGATGATTTAAAATAAAATCTGGTTATTAATATTGTATGTATTTCTACCCAGCGATGAAAATGAACATTAAATATACAAAATGTAAAGTTAGTCATTTCTAATATCACGGAAATTCTCAATTTAGCTTTATCGTTATGATGGGTTTTATTTAACAGCTCTGATTTCTCACAGTCATTGTCATAGCAGCTCTAACGGCAAAGAGAACCGGGAACAGACCTTACAGAACTTTCACTCAGCGTCCAATGGGCATGTCCAATGGGATTAATAGTGTTTATCCATACCTCCCAACATTCAGATAGAGATGTCCAGCCCTGCCTTGCCTCCCCCAGCCCCAGGACCACCCTTGGTGCAAAGCCCGCGGTCTGGGAGACCACTAGAGGCCTCTTAAAACAGGGCTGTCCTATTGAAACCAGGATGGTGCGTTGTGACATACTTTATGTTTATTGTAAATTATATTTTCAGTGCACAGCAAATGGATAGCAAATAGCCAGTGTAAAGCAGAGTGCACACATGAAAGATCTTTAAGGGATAGTTCACACTGCAGCGTTTCAACACGAGATCTGATTGGGATTCAATCACGTGTTAAAGAGAGCACGCTAGTGTTGTCCTGGCAGCTTGGCGAAGCAATTTTTGCGAATTGCACACACTCTGATTGCACAACACTGCACGGATTTTTCAAGATCACCCTACACACAGTCCCCAGTATTCTCCCTGTATACCGTATAGTATATAAAGTATAGGGAGAAAGTTTGACTCCCTATTCATTAGTACGTAGTACTTGGTGATTTTGAAAGGTCTTAACGCAATACGCAAAGCAGTTAACGCTTGTATGTATGGCGACATGTGGTGAAAAGCGAATAGCGATATGCAGCAGTTACCACCGGTTGTCGCTGATTTATAAATTGTGAAAAAGTTTAAAAATGCGTTGATAACGACAGTGAAAACATGGTGGGATACTTTGTCCTGATGGAACACACAAGTTGGGGGCATTTAACCTGGAGCTGCCATTATGAACTACTGGGAATGATATGTACGTTATATGTACGTTACAATGGTGTTTTCATTTTGCACTGCGGTTGTAAAACATCCACCATGGTGCAAAATACAAACACTGCAAAGTACCGGCCATAGAATAATGCAGCAGCAACGGCCATAGCAGTATTTTACATCTGCAGCCTAAAACAATGATAATGATTGGTCCTTTATTATCAATACTGCCATTTACTGTATGGCCCTTGCTTTATTCATTCTTAGTACTGGTAACTAAATAGCTCTTGTGGATGACATCAGCTCTTGTGGATGACATCAGCTCTTGTGGATGACATCATAGCAACTAAAAAAGATTGGAACAAAAAAAACTTTATTTACTAACATTGTGCAGAAATGGGTGTGAATATATTAGTGGGGTGGGGTAGGGGGGCTGTAACATCAGTCTATAGTTGTCCTTTGTTGGTCTACAAAATAAGAGTGTTTTTTACCTTAATCAGTAGTGGGCAGGTCTGTTTATATTTATTATATATAGTCTATATGTGGACTGCAAATAGTTTATCCAATATGCAGATAATAAAATATGGTCAAAATGTCCCCAGTTTTTTTGTCTCTAGTGATCAAAGTCAAGAAATCCATTGATTTTTAATGTGATTATAAACAATTCACCCTCACTATACTGTATCATGCAGGGTGCATGATTGTGGATAATACACCAGAGCCAGTACAGAATGTCCAGGTGGCTAGACATAAACTAGATGGTAAATCAGGGCAGGGTGTCTGTAGCTCCTATCTGCAATCTAGTAGTTTATACCGTAATTAGAAACAAGACCCGGTCACCCGCTGGTATTAGAAAAGTTCTGCTAAGGTCCGACTATCCCTGTTTGAATATTAGAATTGCCACAAATGTGTCAGTGGGGATTATTTGGTGGCTGCCCCCCAGAAGACTCTGCAGGTACAGTGGTAGGTCTGCAACGCTAAAGTAGTGTTGGTTATTGGTTTCTAGTCTGGAGATGGAAAAATGAAAGTACCTAAAGCCTCATATCAATAGAAATGTGGGTTTAAACAAGCACTGTATGTTTTCTTAATAAACAAAAAAATATATTTAACGTTAACTAAACACCCACATAAACAGACTTTACATTTCACACACAAAGCATTCTGGGTCCAACACCATAGAGGGGCCACAACCCCATATTTACCACTAAAAAAAATTCTACAATTTACCATAATTTCACACACACCCCCACCCCCCCAATATGGCAATGTACATGAATCCAATTTCCTGTCCCAAACCGTAATAAGCCCTGTAACAGTAATATACAAGACTTATTACCAGGATAGGGATCGTATTGTGAATGGAGAATAAAACTCTCATTTACAAGATCTGCATTTACAAGAATAGGCAATTCTGGAATTAACAAGAAAAATCCCATTTAACTTTTATAACTTTATATCCATGTAACAATGATCTTTTGGCCTGTAATGAACATTCTTACTAATGATTACTGCAAGTCTGACCACTTGAAACTCTTGTTTATTAGAGATATTTGAACGTTTTGTTCCGTTTTCGGATATACGGTTAATCTGAAGATCCAAAAACGGAAAGTACTTTAACAGGGTTCTGAACGTATAATCGGGGGTTACTAAATGTAACCCTCCAAAATGATCTTGTACGTTCACTAAGCCGTGAAGATACGAACACAAACTGGTTTAAAATTTTCCGATCCTATTTTCGAGGGTTACCGAAAATACAAGGTTATTTGTGACGGTTACTGAAAATAAACCCGTACTTTCAGTAACCATCGAATAATATGTTCCGAAAATCCGAACGCTCCGCACGGTTCCGGCGGTAGATTCGGATTTTGGAACTGAGTAGTTCCGTGTCCCCGATTCCATCTCTTGTTTCTATCAACCTGTGTACCCCCTGTGGGAACCCCCAACATAACTAATTACTATACAGTAGGTTGTTTATGTGGATATCCAGATTTCAGATTTAACTTTAGGGTTATATTTAGGGTTATGTATACATAACATAATGACTATAGAACAGGATACTGCCATAGGAGGCCAAAAGGTAAAACAGAGACTACATCTATATAAACAGATAGGGATAGACCTAAAACAGAACCCCCAAATATAGCACTCTCTCCCTTGAAAAAACATCTTTATTATCATATAAATATAAATATCAAATACACTATCAAAACATGGGCGTCCCCGATTATGACTGGACTTATAACAAACCACAGGTGCTGAGTATCGACCACTGTTATTGTCTCATCTATATAGAGAGAAAACCATGTATGGAATTTTGTTGTCTAACGTTATCTTCCAACTTATGTGGGAGAGTCACAACAAAATAATGTGATCCAAATTCACAAAAAAGTCATACATTCCAAAGTCTGTGATTAGATGGAGAGTTCCAAATTTTTACAATCAAGGTGAACCGATTCCTATATCGTACTGACCAAGATCTTGTAGATGAAGTTCATAGCGATATTTATGGTCATACCACGTTCAGGAGTATAGGTCCCATATAACACTTGGCTCAAATTATAAACATTTATCTGGCTCACAGAGTAATATGTGTCGGGACTTGCTAGCACACACTTAATATCCCAATCTCTGATATACAGATACTGAATGCAGCTGTTATACTTGCCACTCAGCCGATAGTTGTTAATGCTTTGTGCTGCCGCTTCACCCGATTAGATTCTCCTGGCCAAAGTTACAATATGCCACTTTGTAGTTCCCCTGGTTGTAGCTCTATTTCTCACCACGCTCTCCTCCAACAAACATGGTCCGGTTCCTCAACACTTGCGTCAACCGACGCACGTTTCGCCGTAATCTCTGCTTCCTCAGGGTCTGAGACCCTGATACTCAGATTCCTCAGGGTCTGAGACCCTGATACTCGGATTCCTCAGGGTCTGAGACCCTGATACTCGGATACTCAGCACTTGTGGTTTGTTATAAGTCCAGTCAGTAATCGGGGACGCCCGATTGTTTTATAGTGTATTTGATATTTATATTTATATGATAATAAAGATGTTTTTTTATGTAGATTTTTGGATCCGCTCCTTCCTATCACTTGCTTACATGGGTATTATGTGACCGATGGTTAAATGATTTGGAATTTCAAGGGAGAGAGTGCTATATTTGGGGGTTCTGTTTTAGGTCTATCCCTATCTGTTTATATGTATAAGTATTTAGCCCCTAGCACCCCCTGATTTTAGGGTTGTCCCATTTCCATTTGTAAATGTATGAAGTAGCATCTAGACGCTATAACTATTAATACAGAGACTACATCTGTTATCTTATGTTAGTATGTCTAGTGCAAGTCTAAGGAAAACATATATAGCCCCAAATGCACAAAAACTTTTTGGACACTGTACTGACAGCAGAAATACTTATTTGGCTACTAACCTAAAGACTAGAAAGGGTTTTCTTAAGGTGGACAGGGACACACAATTCTGATAAACAAATGACGATGACTGGATGTTACAAGATACACCCCATGTTGTAGGAAATGGTTAAATGGTTACGTGTATTACTAAATGTCCATCAACATTCTCCTAAGCTTTCTGGATGTATGAGCTATTATGTAATACTTTGTATTGTAATACTCTGTGTCAATGTATACGGTTCCTCAAATAAAACTGCCTGAATTATATCCTGAGTGAATCTGAATGGTTCAGGTCAGGCGGAGGCTCAATTTGAGCAAAGGAATTTATTTGAATCCAAGAGGAACATGTAGGCAAGAATCTTATATCCCTAATGGACTACAGAAGTATTTTACGTATCTCTTTCTTTCTTAGTCAGTAAAATACATAATTCATACAGACATAACAGACCAATAATATAGTGGATAATGTACCCCCTACTGTAAATTATAAGGATATTAGAATTCACCGAGGAGTTCCGTGACCATATAAAAGCACGAGGCAGAGGTGCCTTCTAATATCCATATGAATTTACAGTAGGGGGTACATTATCCATTATAACCCACCCCTCCCCCATTTATAAACAAACCCATGGTTATTGTGCAGTCCACAGGCTGCTGTATAAGTTCACAGGCTAAAAAAAAACACACACACACACACACACACACCTGATTATAGACCACCCACCTGCTTCTTTCAGTGCTCCAGACAGCTTAGACCGCACCTCTCCTGCTTCCTCCTGGATTCCCTCACACACACCCGGCTGAAGATGAAAGGGTAACGGCTTTGAGGTACTTCCGTGTTATTATCGGCGCGCGATTATAGGGATATTATTTACAGTTTATCCCCATAGGGAACCATGGAAGGGGTGGGTTATATCCCTATAATTATATCTGGAGTAAGGAATTCCCTTTCAGGGGACACAATGTGACCAAAACTCCTTCTAGCTATATTGATCACTGTATCTAAAGGTGCCCATCCACATTGCCGATAATCCGAAAATCCTGTCAGATGTGCGCATCTATGGACAAGACCGGATGACTGTTCTGCTGTATGTCCACATTGGCAAAATCATGACACAATTCCATGGGAATCGGATTGTGAGATTGCGACCCCGCTCACATGTGTATGGGCATCCAATTCATATATAAAATTGGTCTGTTCTACATCCATATTAAAGTGCAACAAGAGATCATGCATAGAATCCATACAAACCATAGAATTCTAGTGCACAGACAATTCTAATTGCATATTGGCTATATTTCCATAAGGTTGCTGCTTCAATGAGCCAGAAATGAACCTTGGATAAAAGCAATTAGTTTAATTGGCCAAATTATTTTAAGCCCAGTCACCACGTCAAGGTTGCTTTGTTTAACTGGGTCCTAACCTACTGGTACTTGCCTTCTTGGCTACATGAGCCGACAGCTTCTCCTTTGTGACCTGGGTGCTTGAAGCTGACTCTCTAGTTTAAAGTACTTTTCTCAAACGAGCACATGACCTTGTGCACTAGAATTCTGTTTTGTATGTATTATATTTTTGGTCTCTAGTTGCACTTTAATATGGATGTACAACAGCCCAATTTTCTATATATTGTGTGTTACATTGAAGGTTTGACCAAGCCTTCTGGGAAATTGTACTTCACCCAGAGTTAGGTGAAGTACTTTAAACTAGAGAGTCAGCTTCAAGCATCCAGGCCACACATGAGAAGCTGTCGGCTCATGTAGCCAAAAAGGCAAGTACCATTTCTACTATTGTTTGTGTATAAGCATCTTTACTTCCTGTTATGGCAGCCATTTTAGGACAATTCTGCTTCCTGTTATGGCAGCCATTTTAGGACAATTCTGCTTCCTGTTATGGCAGCCATTTTGCACGTATGGTTTTTCAGTGCTATAATTTACCCAAGGGATAAACATGAACTGACACGTTTCACCCTAGAAGATTAACATACTTATTGTAGTGTGTTAATAGTTCGCTTGTGTGCAGATAATTAAAATCCTTTATAAATGGAGCACGCTAACATTGCTCTACTTTACTTTCTATGCCAAGTAACTATAGTATAGAGATGCTCAGGGGATCTGCTGACTTACTGACTTATGGACTTGCATTAAATTAAAAATTGCAATCTTGCATGTGAATTCTATAATGCTGTGACCAGAGCCCTGTCTACCAAAATGTTTGTATTATTTGGTGCATATACATAATAAAGGGCTATGCGAAGAATTCACAAAACCCTGTATTAGATACATTGGGGATGATGCAATACTAGGTGCCCATGCTATTTATCTGCAGCAACCAATCAGATGTTATCTAACTGCAGTAACTCAGCAAAAAGCAAAAATCTGATTGGTGGCTGCAAATAATAGCACAGGAAAACTTTTGCATTGTGTGAGATCCATTGTTTCTGGCTAGCCTAACAAAGATCTAGTTTAAAATGCTAATATTGCAATTAAAACTTTTTGGAAAATACGTACAATATAAACTAATAAGGTTGCTGCTTCCCCCCGTCTACTTTAGTTAAACAATAAATTGCTAAAGAAACAGAATGTGCTCTACCAGGAACACTAATCAATGTAATAAGGAAAAAGCTGAAACATTAAAACATTCATTTGTTCTCCAAACAGCTCTGCAGACGGCTCCCAGCGAGATAGAAATACCTTACAGCTGTTAGAAGGCACTGTCGGATGTCAGGGACTCTTTGTACTAGTAGATTTGTCTCATTTTGACAGGTTGTGTCTCTAGAACCAGATATAGACAAATTATGCACCACTTGATATAGCTAAATGGACAATCCATTTAAGCCTTTACTTCTCCTTTATATTATAGGCAAAACCTAGATACTTATATCCAAATATATTGGATATATTGAGTGAATGGTGTGTTTAATACTAACGTCTGTGTAGCTTAATGATCAGAAGTAATAGTAAATAGCTGAATATTAGACAAGCATGGGTGACACCAGAGCCCAGAGCTAGAGGAATGACATCAGCAAACACATTTTATGGTACCCACTGGGCACAGGAATGTCCCGCGCCTATTGTTGGGGGTTGGGGGGCAGCGTTAACTAGTGACAGCCCAGTAGATATGATTTAAACCCAAAGTAGGAATGCTGAATGCTAATTGCTATTATGACATATTTCTTGTATTCAGTTATATCAACTGGACTTAAGGTTTAGTTTTTGAAGACGTTTTGCTAGTCATCCAACAAGTCAGAATGACTTCTTCAAAGGTATGTCCTTTTTCCTTAAGATGTAGGTACACGGCTGTGTCCTTACCCGAGGAAGATATACCATGACCTGGATGAATGAGAACCTTCACAAGCATACAAACTCCTTTTAGATGTGTCCAAGGGTGGATTCGAACTCAGGACTTCAGCACAGCAAGGCATCAGTGCTAACCAGTGAGCCACCGTGCTACCCATTTTATCTTATTATTTATGATGTCAGTCATTTTTGCTCTACCACTGTGAACAATAACCTCTTTAAAGGGTATGTCCACTCAAAAATTTAACTTTTGATATAAGGTAGCCCCCCTGCCCAGACCCAAACGCTAAATTGGTTTTTTAAAAATCGAATCTGAATCATACTTACAGCCCTTCACTCTCTCAGCGTGCTCCTCATGGCTCCGTTTGTAGGAAGTTGCAAACAGGTGCCGGACCGGCAGCCTCATCTGTGATTGGCTGAGAGGCAGGGAGGGAAAGGGCTCCCCTGCACATGCCAGAAGCAACTGAGAGGACAGATTAGAGGCAGAAACTGTTTAGATAGGAAGACAGCTCCTAATCTTCAGTTTCCTGTATTTTGGACAAGCACTGCAGGAGAACCATAAGGAGCAGGGATGTATGGTAAGGGTTTTTTTTAAACTACTTAGTGGGGCTAGTAGTGGGTTGAATTTTAGTTTGGGAGGTGGACATGCCCTTTAATTCCAGTATTATCCTCTTGTATGTCAACATTGCTCCATAAATTTTAGATTACAACATGTTTTCCTTGCCCTACAGACTTTTCTCTGTGTATAATTGGAATAAATATGGAGACAGTATTTAGTATCTTCAGGTTTATCTCTTGAAACCCTATCCTCCTATGTTCATTTCTTATTGTGGCTTTAGTGTAAGTATTTTGCAAGATAAAAATAAGATTAACCCCTTTTAATTGTATATAAAGCTGACAATTCATTATGGTCTATTCAGAAAAAAGCAATCAATGAACAATTGTTTATAATGTATAGAAATATGACTATGGCCACCCAAGCAGAAATGGGCTGGTTTCAATGTACTATAAAGAACAACTAAAAATTTAAAGCATAACTATAGCGTATATAAAAATTTTTCAATAACAGTTAAAATGTAAAGTACCTGAGACACAGAGGTAGGATTGATACTTTCTACTTCCCAATATAATTTCTT
This sequence comes from Hymenochirus boettgeri, assembly GCA_019447015.1. Taxonomy (NCBI): domain Eukaryota; kingdom Metazoa; phylum Chordata; class Amphibia; order Anura; family Pipidae; genus Hymenochirus; species Hymenochirus boettgeri. Next base: position 311,149,486 of record CM033470.1, on the reverse strand, counting down.
TGGGGAGTGGCAGCACAAAGAAAACTGCTTCTGCCAGGCTTCCTGAATGCTATCTGTAATACAGAAAGGCCCAGGGCACTAAACTGGCAGATGAAAACTGTATCTGCTGTAGCTCCTCAACTAAACAATATTGAGAGGTGGGAATAATCAATCCTACCTCCCTGTCCCAGGTACTTTTCATTTATTAACAGGGAATTTTTACAGTATAGTTGTCCTTCAAATTCTACTGGAGAATACAAATAGTTTGACTGAGCAACAAACTATGAGAAGGAGAGACTGGGACAGTATATGTTAATAGGGAGCTAAAATCACATTTATATACCACCATAATTTTAATGGATATGTACACTATAAAAAAAAACTGTAGATTAGTAGAAAGCTGTGGCTTTAAAATTCAAGTTGTCTGATTGTTTTTGTTCTATCCCCCCCAGAACCTACATTTACTGCATCTAGAGCTCCTCCCCCATGAGATCTCCTGCTTCCTTGGTCGCAAAAGGTAATTTCCGGTTGTACCATGCGTGTACGACCTTGCTGTCGATGCACAATGACATCAAATATGTTCACGGCAACATTTTCGCCACATGCATTGACGTCGCACAACCTTTACTTATCTGTCCAATATATTCTAACCAAAAATTTTGTCACTACGCCTGTCCCCCCCCACCATCAAATCCTCTCATTTATCAATTCCCCAACCTTAAGGAAACACACTTACCATGTGCTAACATGTCCTGCTGGGAGGAGGGGTGAGAAATAAATAGACCATCTGAGGTGGTTTCTGGTTTTCTTTGGTTAGTAAAACTAAGCTTGTTTCACCACTGTATCCAAGTCCTTCAAAGATGACCAGCGTTGAGCCGAGGGGAAATTTTTCTTTTTGTAAATTGTGGTCACTTGAAATGCTTGTTACGCACATTACCGCTAACGGTCACATCCTTTGGGTACCACGGGACTGTCCCTTTATCCCTAATGTTGTTTACACAGTTTAGTTTTTTTTTAATAATGCTTACCCTTTAGCCCGGGATGTTTTTTTAAAGGAAAAATGAATGAACAGGCAATTCCCCATGGCCCTAACCCCTAAAGGACCCCAAAACTATAGCTTTTAAATGGTTGATGGTTACTAGAGGGACCATCACCAATGTTTTTGCCCAAGAGCCTTCCACCAATAAGCTGGCCATTCATTATAACCACAAGATAAGGACTACTAAAACATTATAGGCTGCTTCTGCTTGAGAAGGTTCTGCACTTCATCGGTCACGGTATATCTGTAATATTCATTCATCCCGTCACGGTATATTCTGTAATATCATGTCATCCAGTCATGGTAATTCTGTAATATTCAATCCATCAGGTCTGGTATAGGCTGTAATATTCATTCACCAGGTCACGTATCTCTGTAATATTCATTCATCCGGTCACGGTATATCTGTAATATCATATTCATTCCAGGTCATGGTACTCTGTACTATGCTTCAATCCAGGTCATGGTATAGCTGTAATATTCATTCATCCAGGTCATGGTTATCGTATATTCCATCATCAGGTCTGGTATATCTGTTATTCCATTCATCCATGTTCATGGTATATCTGTAATTTTCATTCCTCCCAGGCATGGTAATAATCTGTATACTTCTTCATCCCGGCATGGTATATCTGTAATATTCAATCATCCAGGTCATGGTCATTCTGTAATATTCTTCATCCGGTCATGGTATATTTGAATTATTCATCATCCATGTCAGGTATACTGTAATATTCATTCATCATCCAGGTCATGGGATTCTGTAATATTCATTCATCCAGGTTCCATGGTATATCTGTAATATTCATTATCCCGTCTGGTATATCTGTATATTCATTCATCCAGGTCATGGTATATCTGTAATATTTCTCCATCCGGTATGGTAGATCTGTAATATTCCTTCTCCAGGTCATGGTAGAATCTGTAATATTCTATCCTCCAGGTCATGTATATCTGTAATTCATTCTCCAGGTCATGGTATGCTGTATATTCATTCATCCGGTCATGGTATTCTTAATATTCATACATCCAGGTCATGGTATAATCTGTAATATTCATTCATCCAAGTCCATGGTATATCTGTAATATTCTCCATCCACCATGTCTGGTATAGCTGTACTATTCATTCATCCAAGTCATGGTCTATCTGTATATTCCTCCATCCAAGTCATGGTATATCTGTAATATTCATCCATCCAGGCATGTATATCTGTAATATTTCATTCATCCAGGTTACATGGTATTGCTGTAATATGCATTCATCCAGGTCATGGTATTCTGTAATATTCATTCAATCCAGGTCATGGTAATATCTGTAAATTCTTTCATCCATGTACTGGTATATCTGTAATATTCATTCATCCGAGGCACGGTATATCTGTTAATATTCATTCAATCCAGGTCATGGTATAATCTGTAATATTCATGTCATCCAGGTCTGGTATATCTTGTAATATTCAATTCATCCAGGTCATTGTATATACTCTGGGTAATCTTCCTTCATCCGGTCCGTATACTGTAATAGTCATCCATCCGGTCCTGGTAATATGGTAATATTCATCCATCCAGGTCATTGGTATATCTGTTATATTCATTCATCAGGTCATGGTATATCTCTGGTAATATTCTAGTCATCCAGGTTCCATGGTATAATCTGTAATATTCATTCTCCAGGTCATGGTATTGATCTTAATATTCATATTCATCCAGGTCATGGTATATTCTGTATATTTCCTCCATCCAGGTCATGGTATATCTGTAATATTCATTCATCCAAGTCATGTATCTCTGTAATATTCATACCATCCAGGTCATGGTATTCTGAATATTCATTCACCAAGTCATGGTATATCTGTAATATCATCCATCCAAGTCATGGTAAATCTGTAATATTCATCCTCCAGGTCATGGTATACTCTGTAATATTCATGGGTCATCCATTTCATGGTATTTTCTGTAATATTCTCAATCCAAGGTCATTGTATATTCTGAATATTCAATATTCATCCAGTCCATGTATATCTGTAATGTCATTCTCCAGGTCATGGTATATCTGTAATATTCAATCCATCAGGCATGGTATAGTCTGTAATATTCATCCATCCAGGTCATGGTATATCCTGTTGTAATATTCCTTCATCCACGTCATGGTATAATCTGTAATATTCATTCATCCAGGTCACTGGTTATCTGTAAATATTAATTCATCCAGGTCTGGTATATCTGTAATATTCATTCATCAAGTCATGGTATAATCTGTAAATATTCATCCAATCCATGTCATGTATATCTTTAATATTCAATCCATCCAAGCAATGGTATTTCTGTTAATATTCATTCATCCAGGTCTGGGTATATCTGTAATATTCATACCATCCAAGTCTGGTATATCTGTAATATTCACCATCCAGTTCATTATAATCTGTAATATTCATTCATCCAGGTCATGGTATTTCTGTAATATTCATTCCTCCAGGTCATGGTAATATCTTATATTTCTTCATATCACCAGTTCATGGTCTATCTGTAAATATTCATTCATCAGGTCATGGGTATATCTGTAATCATTCATTCACCCAGTCATGGTATATCTGTATATCATTCATCCAGGTCATGGTATATCTGTAATTATTCATTCATCCAGGTCTGGTATAATCTTTAATAATTCATTCATCCCAGTCATGGTATCTGTAATATTCATTCATCCAGGTCATGGTATATCCTGTAATATTCATCCATCCAGGTCCTGGTATCTCTGTAATATTCATTCCTCCATGTCCTGGTATATCTGTATATTCATTCATCCAGGTCCATGGTATATCTGTATATTCATATCATCCCAGGTCATGTGGTATATCGTAATATTCATTCAATCCAGGTCATGGTATATCTGTAATATTCATCCATCCAGGTCAGGTATATCTGTAATATTCATTCATCCAATCATGGTATATCTGTAAGATTCATCCATCCAGGTCATGGTAATATCTGTATATTCATTCATCAAGTCATGGTATTTCTGTAATATTCATCCAGGTCATGGTATATCTTACTATCTTCATCCATCCAAGTCATGGTAATCTTAAATATTCATCCATCCAGGTCATGTATATCTTTAAATATTCATTCATCCAGGTCATGGTATTTCTGTAATATGCATTCATCCAGGTCATGGTATAATCTGTAATATTCATTCATCCAGGTCATGGTATATCTGTATATTCATCTCATCCAGGTCCTGGTAAGCTGTAATATTCATTCATCCAAGGTCATGGTAATCTGTAATATTCATTCATCAGGTCATTTATATTCTGTAATATTCACCATCCAGGTCAAATGGTATATCTGTAATATTCTCCCATCCAGTCATGGTATATCTGTAATAATTACCATTCATCCCGGGTCATGGTATATCTGTATATTCATCCTCCAGGTCTTTATATCTGTAAATATTCCTTCATCCAGGTCCTGGTATACTGGTATATTCATTCATCCAGGTCATGTATAAATCTGTAATATTTCTTCATCCCAGGTCAGTGTTATATCTTGTAATATTACCCCCAGGTCATGGTCTATCTGTAATATTCCATTCACCAAGTCAAATGGTATATCTTAATATTCATCCTCCAGGTCTGGTAATCTGTACTATTCATTCATCAAGTCATGGTAATATCTGTAATATTCTCCATCCAAAGTCATTGTATATCTGTAATTTCATCCCATCCAGTCATGTGTATATCTGTAATATTCCATTCATCCAGGTCATGGTTTTCGTGTAATTTCCATTCATCAGGTCATGGTATATCTGTATAGTCATATCATCCAAGTCATGGTATATCTGTTATGTTCATTCATCCAGGTCACTGGTATATCTGTAATATTCATCCATCCAGGTCATGGTTATCTGTAATATAATTCATCCATCCAGGGTCATGGTATATCTGTACTTTCATTCAACCAAGTCATGTATCTCTGTAATATTCATTCATCCAGGTCCATGGTATATCTGTAATTTAATTCATCAGGTCATGGTATATCTGTAATGCATTCATCCAAGTCATGGTACATCTGTATATTCATCCCTCCAGGTCATGGTATATCTGTAATATTCATCCACTCCAAGTCAGGTTTTCTGTAATATTCATTCAATCCCGGTCATTGTATATCTGTAATATGCATCTCATCCAAGTCATGGTATATCTGTAATAGTCAGCCTCCAGGTCATGTTATCTCTGTATATTCATCCATCCAATTCATGGTATTTCTGTAATAATTCATTCATCCAGCTCATGGTATATTGTAATATTTCATCCATCCATTCATGGTATACTGTATTTCCTCCATCCAGTCATGTATATCTGTATATGCATTTCATCCAGGTCATTGTATTCTGTACTATTCATATCATACCATGTTATGGTATGATCTTGTAATATGCCTTTCAGACCAGGTCATGGTATAGTTCTGTAATATTCATATCATCCAATCATGGTATATCTGTAAATATTCAATCCATCCAGGTCATGGTATATCTTAAATATTCATTAATCCCAGTCATGGGTATATCTGTATATTCATCCCATCCAAGTCATGGTGTATCTCTGTATATTCATCCAATCCAGGTCATGGTATATCTGTAATAGTCTTTCATCCAGGTCATGGTCATTTTTTTTCTGGATATTTCATTCATGCCGGTTCATGGTATATCTGTAATATTCATTAATCCAAGTCATGGTATATCTGTATATTCCTTCATCCGTCATGGTATATCTGTAATAGTCACATCCATCCAGGTCTGGTATATTCTGTAATATTCAGCCATCCAGGTCATGGTATATCTTTAATTTCATTCATCCAAGTCATGGTATATCTGTAATAGTCATTCATCCCGGTCATGGTATATCTGTAATATTAATTCATCCCAGGTCATGGTATATCTGTAATATACATTCATCCAATCCATGGTTATCTGTAATATTCATCCATCCAGTCATGGTATATCTGTAATATTTCATTCATCCAGGTCCATGGTAATTTCTGTAATATTCATTCACTCCAGGTCATGGTATACTGTATATTCATTCAATCCAGTCATGGTAAAAATCTGTCTGTACTATTCATCCATCCAGGCATGTAAATATCTGTCATATTCATTCAGCCGGTCATGTATTTCTGTATATTCTTCCTCCAGGTCATGGTATTCTGTATATTCATTCATCCAGTCATGTATATCTGAATATTCATTCATCCAAGTCATGGTATAATCTGTATAGTCATCGCATCCAGGTCTGGTAATATTCTGTAATATTCCAATTTCATCCAGGTCATGGTATAATTTCTGTAATATTCATCCCCTCCAGATCATGGTATATCCTGGTAATTTCAATCCACCAGGTCATGGGTATATCTGTAGATATTCATTCCATCCAGGTTCATGGTATATCTGTAATAGTCATTCATCCAGGTCCTGGTATATCTGTAATATTTATTCATCCAGGTCATGGTATATCTGTAATATTCATCACTCCAGGTCATGGTATAATTTTATATTTAGTCATCCCGGTCTTGTATAAAATCTTTAATATTCATTCATCCATGTCACGGAATTCTGTAATATTCATCTCATCCGTCACGGTATAAAATCTGTAATATTCATTCATCCAGGTCACGGTATATCTGTAATTTTATTCATCCGGGTGATGTAAATCTTAATATCCTTTCATCCAGGTCACTGTATATCTAGCTGTGCCAGTCATCCAGGTCAACGCATATCTGTAATATCATTCATCGGTCCTCTAATCTGTAATATGCCATACTCATCCCAGGCACGGTAGAATCTCTGTAATATTCATTCATTCCAGGTCATGGTTATCGTCTGTAATACTCATCCATCCAGGTCCATGGTATAATCTGTACTACACATTCATCCAGGTCATGGTATATCTGTAATATTCATTCATCCAGGTCATGGTATATTCTGTAAAGATACCTTCATCCAGGTCATGGTATATCTGTATATTTAATTCAATCCGGTCTTTAGTCTGTAAATTTCCCCTTCATCCAGGTCATGGTATCAGTCTGTAATATTCATCCATCCTTCATGGTACTCTGTATATTCATCCTCCCGGTCATGTTACACTCTGTAATAGTCATTATCACGGTCATGGTACATCTGTAATATTCCACCATCCAGGTCATGGTATCTCTGTAATATTCATTCAATCCAGGCATGTATATCTGTAATATTCATTCATCAGGGGTCATGGTATATCTGTAAAGTCACTCATCCAGGTCACGGTATATCTGTAGTATGCATCCAGGTCATGGTATATACTAATCAATATTCCTTCAATCCAGGTCACGGTATTCTGTACTATTCCATTCATCCCAGGTCATATTTCATTGTAATATTCATCCATCCAGTCCATGGTATATCTGTAATATTCAATTCATCCAGTTCATGGTACCTCTTGTAATATTCATTCATACCAGTCATGGTTTTTATCTGTAATATTCATTCATCCAGTCAGGTACAATCTGTCATATTCATCACCCGTTCCCCAATGGTAATTGTAATATTCATTCATCCAGGTCATGGTAATCTGTAATATTCGATTCTATCCCAGGTCAGAGTATATCGATATATATCAGGTCAATTGCATATGCAGGTAAGCTATATCCTGTAATATTCATTCATCCTGATCATGATATATCTGTAATATTCATTCAACCAGGTCATGGTATAGCTGTAATCATTCATTCATCAGGTCACAGTATATCTGTATTCAGTGTAATCAACTGGCTGTAAGTTTAGTTTTTGAAGAATTTTGCCTAATCATTGACTGCTTCTTCTGATTTCAGATGACTGTCAAGAATCTGTGGCAATATAAGTACCCTGAAAGTCCCACATTAGCATAGAACAGCCATGTGTTAGGGACTTTTCGAAATGCACAGTCGGGATTGGCATTGAGGCTAAGAGTGTTATGAAACTGCCAAGGGTTTAAAACAGCATTGTACTGGCAGACAAATGGTGTTAAAAATTGACCCCCACTCTATTCAGGCTTGTTTTTTATTTTTTATGGCTCTTCTTTGCTGGGCCATCCATTGGTGCAGTAGCTGTTTGGTCCTCCCCTCCTAGTATCGCTCTATTCAGGGGCGTATCTAGGTCCAGAAGAAATATGGGACACCTCTGGGCACTCTATTGCCAGCAATAGCGCAATAAAAATGTTTAGGCCCACGCCCCTTCCCCGGTCTAATTAAGCCACACCCACTAAATACTTAATAAGATAAAACAAGACAAACAGACAGACAAACAATTGACGAACCAAGAGATAGTACACAGCCAGGAAGTTTATAAATAAGACAGAGAATAAGACAGATATAAGGTGTAGAGAGAGATACACAAATTAATGACACGAGGACCAGTATTTCATATCTGGTAGCAAACTGGCAATTCAGTATATACTGGTAGCAAACTGGCATTTTCATTATATACCGGTATCAATGGGAATTCATTACATGCTGGTAGCCATTTCATTACATCTGGTAGGCATGGGGATTTCTTTACATACCAATAGCTATTTCATTACATACTGAAGCCATGGAATTTAGTCCACATACATTAGCCATGGGCATTTTCATTACATACTGGTAGTGGTAGCCATGGGCATTCCATTATATATTGGTAGCCATTTCCTTGCATACTGGAACCATGGTAGTTTTTTTACATACTGAGCAGACATTTCATACTGGTAGCCATGGAATTTCATCACATAGATAGTAGCCATGGGAATTTTCATGGCATACTGGTAGCCATTTCATTACTACTGGTAGCCCCATGGTATTGTTCTTTTTACATACTGTTAGCCATGGAATTTAGTCACATACTGGTAGCCATGTGAATTCTTTCTTTACATATCTGTTAGCCATGGAATTTAGTCACATACTGGTAGCCATTTCATTACACTACGGGAGCCATGTGATTTTCTTTACATACTGTAGCCTGGGAATTTAGTCACATACTGGTAGACAATGCATTACATATGTTACCTCGCAAGCAAAGGGCCGGCAGTGCAGGCGGAGGAACGAGGGAAGGTAAGTAGAGGTTGGGGAGCTTTTGGAAAAAATACAAACCATGCGGTTGGGGCTGCCAGACATGGGGGAACATCCTATTAAAACAATTTTTAAGGGTGGACATGCCGCTTAAGGTTCAGAGTGGAACATCCTAAGGATTTGTACTCTCCCGGAGTCTGTTTAAATAAGTTTTTGTTTCTGATTACAAATATTAGTACTGTGGATGTAATAAAAACAATAAAGAAGGTGGATAGTCTGTGGCTGTGCCTATCGATAACAAAATACATTTTCTAATTAGTTCTGATAAATAGTTGGGAAATAATTGAAAATGTAACCCTCTACAAAATCGAGAGGCCTCGTTGCTGGGAAACAGTTTGTAATTAACGGAAACATTAAACGCTGCTCGGCAGTGAGCACATTTCTGGTGCCACGAGTGTGGTGTTGCCCTGTGGCTGCAATTGCACGATCCACAGTGCCGACCACAGCAGTCGCACCTACAGGAGGTATTTATTTAACGCAGCAATAGTCTATCCACTACAGTGTCTGCTTTTTAAACCTGTGTCGGTCGCGCTGTTAAAACTCTTGGATGTGGCGTAGTCCTTAATAATTTCACACATGAGGACAGTTCCAATAGTTTTTTAAAATTACATGATGAAAAGGAAGATGGAGATGTTATTTCCCGCACGGCCCCCGGAAGTGTGTAAAACTTTCTGTCAATTTACACTCTTTGCTTTACACAGTATTGGCTACTTTTGTTCCGCATATGGACATTAAAGGGCAGTCCACCCTCAAAACAAAAAACTGGTGACTCAGTTTATTACTGATGCATTTGTAACCAGATATTTACTGCTATGTTACTATCGTTTCTTGCAATGGTATCTGCCTTCCTCACTCGCGCTCACTGAGCTTTAATACGCTGACAGTGCAGAGAAGGCAGCCTCAGCAGTCAGCAGTCACACCCTTGATTGACGGCATGAAGGAAGTGGGCCAGCCTTCTTTGCCAGAATGGGGACAAAAACAATCCCTACATATGTTGTTTATTATGCAGTTAATAAAGTGGAAAAATAAATCAGTTGGGTTGGGAGCAGTTTTTTGTTTTTTAGGGAGAGACACAATCACTAGGCATTTTTGAGAATGCCCCCAGACAACCATAATTCCCACTTAAAAGACAACTATCCTAGAAGACACAACCTACAACCCTGAATAGTACCCAATGTATGTAAATAAACCACTGGTACTGACCCCGGTTTACGTTTAATGGCCAAGACAATTTGTTTTCATCATCCCTATATAGCCCATAGTCTGCCAACAGGAGACACACTTTGCAATAGTGTATCTTGCTTTAGACAGAACCAACACTGAGTTAGGGATAGAGTAATGTGCATCATGAGGGCAACTGTCTGTGTCTTAGGGCCTTAGTTCTAAGGCGCGTATCGTTTTTTTTAGCCAATTGATAGTGGCCCCACACTAGTGCTCTGGCTACGTTGCCAGGGCGCAGCAAAGGTAATCCGTTATTGAAGCGCATGTGATCCACATCAACATACGCAAATCGCAGTGCATAGGCTTGCGTGCCAGTTTCCAGCACACTGTGAGTGCCTCAGCCTGAATAGTCCCTGCAAGTCAACATTACCTAGCAGCCAATTAATGTGGCCACACTAGTGCTCTGGCTATTTTTGCCAGGCGCGGGTCGATCCGTGAGGCACATGTTTAGGTGTAATAGTACACACTCCAGTATATCTTCTAACAGACCAATTATTTCTGTTGACATTTAATGCCTTGTTGTCATTTCCTGTATACATTTGAGTATAAGCCAACCACCCGAGTATAAGCCGAGGTACCTAGTTAATGAGAAAACCGATTGTACTGGAGTATAAGCCGAGGGTAGAAATGAATGACCACTACTGCCTCTGATTCTGTATTGTTTTTCTGAGGCTTTAGTTGCCCTTTAAATGGACAGCAAATTTCCCATACATAAATCCCTACAGTAATAGACAATCCAGGGATGACTATTACTATATGGACTACATATGTGGAATTCTGCAATCCACTTAAAGCAACTAAAGCCTCAAAACAATACAGAATCAGAAGGCAATATTTTAAACATATAATACCATCCTCCTGATTATGTATTGTTTTTAGGCATTAGTTGCCCTTTAAATGGGACATAACCCCCAATACCTTTCCACTGTAGATTTTGGAAACTAAACTCCCAGCATGTTTTTTTGCTGGGAGTTGTACTTTCCAAACATCAATAGTGGAAAGGTATTGGATTACGGTCCCCCCCGCCGGGAAGTGAGAGGCCCCCAAGTAGTGAGTCAGCATAGATGGCGAGCAAGCGGCAGCCAGCAGATAGGTGAGTGTGTTAGTGACTTGAGTATAAGGCTGAAGTCCGCTTTTCAGGACCTTTTTTAAAGACTGAAATCTCGGCTTTTACTCAAGTATATACGGCACACCTATTGTATAATCTGACATTAAAAAATGAACTAATTTCTCTGCTGAAAATATTATATTGAACAACATAAAAATTCTCCTTCTGTCTTCTTTTTCCGCAGATTTTGGTGATGCTTTGCTGATGATATGAGATGCTATTCAAATACAATATCAACACTGAGTCAACAGATTAAATACAAAATAAATTGTGTGGGTGTTCTCATATATGTGATTAGCAGTGGAGGTACTTTGCTGATGAAAAAAAAGCTTTTGGAATCGAGGTAATACTTCCTTTTGGTTAACTCAATGCAAAATTTCCAAGCTTAAAGGACAACTATACTGAAATATAGTTTTGCCATATTCCCAGTACTTTTGTTTTGCTCAGGCTAAGTATCCCCCTCCCTCTTAACCGACTCCTCATTCCATCTGACATGACTTTGAAATCAACAAGCATGTCCTGGGACAATTCCATTTACAGCATAACCACCACGTTTATGAAAAAAAGGCACTTGTTGACGGGTGAAATGGAAACACCTCAGATTGGATATCTTAAAATAGGGGAACAGGTCAACCAAAAAATTTACAGACCATGGGGCAAATACTAAAAAATAGACTGGGGTAATGACTACTGTGGGTTGTTTGTTTTAATACAACAGTTTATAACACAACTCCACAATCATAAACTGTCATAACTATCAGTAATTTATGATCACAGCGCTATTTCATAAAGCTATATAGTAGATTACACCACCCCCCAAAACCTAGAGTTCATTTTATAAAAACTTTTAATTTTGGCTCCCACACAGAGTTATTATACTTACAACTCCTCCTCATTCCACCTCTTCTTCCGGGTTCCTCAGTCAGTCTCCACTGTGGCTGCTCTGTTCTTTTTCGTGTTCTTGAGCAGCCGCAGTGGAGACTTCTAGGGAATGGCAGTCAGTGATTGGCCGTCAACTGTCACGGCCAATCACTGACTGCCTTACCCAGAAGTGCAGAGCTGCGGGTGGAGCGAGGAGGAGCATGTAAGTATAATTGCTCAGACTGGGAGCCGATTTAAACATTTTCTATAAAAAAGTCTAGCTTTTGGGGGTATTCTACTATATATGCTTTTTGATTAGAGTGGTGAACATTCCCTTATGGCTAACAGTAACGAACGCCGAACAGGGGATCACAGTAAAGTAACATAGAAAAACGGAAATCGGGACACACCGTGACGGAATGACAAGTCTTATTTAGGTACACCAGAGTTCCCATAATGTGGTGTCCCCTGTTCGATAGAGGCAAAAGGGGGTATGGAAACAGATACATATAATATTAAGTAACTTTATAAATACAGTTGCCTAAAATGTAGATTTGTTAGTGTGCCTTTTTTCCAAGCTCCTTTACGTGCTTGAACAACTGATTTGGCACATCAATTTAATCAGATCACTTGACAAGATAACATAATGTAATACTAGTAACACAGTTTAAGGCAATCACTGAACTTATTATTTAGACCTTAATTCTACTTTATAGAATTGTACACTAAAAAAAAGAAGCTTTGCCCATTTTAATCTAAAATGAATACATGTAATTAGCACTTAGTCTGATGTGTTTTTGTGTTGTTGCATGACTTCAATCCAGTACTTGTTTTGCTGGATTGCAGTCCCCAAGCCCCCTGCCAGACTATCTGACTCTCTGTGAGGGCAAGCATGCTCAGTAATCCCTATGAGGCATCACTGGAGAGGAAATTTCCCACCGTACAGTACATGTAACAACTGTCACCATTCCAGCTACAGTAAATCTAACATAATAGAGGAGTTTATGATACTAAGGCACTTGATTGACAGCTGAAATGTAAGGTTTTTCAGATTGGAATGCTAAAGAAATAGGGGACAGATCAACAAACAAATGGTACAGTGGTGGTTGGTAAGAATTATAGTTTCCAGTAATGGGCAATTTAAAAAACTAATTTCCCAGTGCACTTATCCTCAGTAAACCGAGTGTTTTATTCAGATACAATGTTACCCCTGTTGATTTGTATCAGTTTTGTCTTTTTTCTTTTCTTCAGATTGTACAATATTTTATCTTCTCTCTCTATATAAATGAATAATGTGTAAATATGATATCAAGTGTTTGTGTCTTACCATAACCCTGTGTAATGTTGAATAATTCCCTGTCATGTATAGAAGACAAACTGTACATGCCATGAAATCAGAATTACTGGCTAATTACGTAGAACCCCAGTAAGAAGTTAACCAGAACGGCCTGAGTTCCTGTGTTACCTGACAAGGAACTACAATCAATGTTATAAGTGGGGATAGAATCCATTTAGAATCTACATAAAGGACATCATGTTGCCAATATGACCCATGTAAAATATGTTTTAGCGAGCAGCAGGGGAAAATCAAACTTCTCGCTCATAATCTTGATATTATGATTAGTTTTCCTCAAGGAAAGCACTTGGTGCATAGTAATACAATTTCCAACATATAACAAAGAAAAGCAGCCAGAGAGGCTAATAAACACATTATAATTCAACTGTCGTATGACACAAAAACATTTTTGGATAAAAGGTTAGAACACATACATCCAAGTGAGTTTTGTGTGTTGTAGAGGAAAATGACTGCAATTCCAGCCTCACTTGGGTGGAGAAGTTGGCGACAGAAATAAAACGTAAGAAAGAAAAAACTTCTTAAAGGGCATACTCACTCTTAAAAAAAAATGGTTATATGTCAGTTACCTGCCCCCCCAACCCCAACTGATTATTCAGCCCATAATTAGATTAGTATTATACACAATATTTAAGGATAATTATTGCCTCCATTAAGTATAATTAAGATGGCTCCTCCCTCTATGCAATCAATCAGGACTGCAACTGATGACATCACAACTAATGATTGCTGTTTTCCCCAGCTTATCATTAATATCTGGTTACAAATGCATGTAATAAACTGTAATATGCAGTTGAGTCGGGCATATACAGACCCGTCACAGTTTTTTTGTTTGTTTTCAGGGTGGCATGCCCTTTAAAAACTGTAATAAGTAAATAAAATCTCAGACATCATCCTTAGATTGTACTTGGGGAACCCCTTTTTGCAATACTTACTTTTTCTCCCAACACACCAGAGACCTAATTCCACCTGGAAGTTCTCCAGGACCTTGCCGATCTTTGCCAGCTACTTTAATAACTTTGTGATTTCCACGTGAGCTTACGCAGCCATAAACCGACATTGTTAGTCACTGGACTGAAGGCTACCCCCACCGCCACCACGAGGACCGGGCTACAATATTTTGACTCAGAAGTGCCGGATAAAGATATTATTATTGCAGGGATGGGGGAGGGCTGGTAGTTTATGTACATGCCATTCTACCATGGGCTTTTACTGAAGAAAATGGGCACCAAAATATACATAGTAGCATGCAGTTGAGGTTGAATAGATCTATTTATGGATCTATTCTTGATAGGTTAACCACATTTAACCGTACTTAAAGGTCTTAGTTTCTATCTGTTATATATATGCTCTATCCACTTATATATTTATATATAATTTTTAATGATGAGTATGAGAGTGTATGGCTATTCCATATATCATGTGTGTGTTATAATTTATAGGCATTGAGGGATAGAGATTGTTTTTTAATTATGTTTTTTGCACTTTACCCATCAAATCCATAAGTTGTATAATAAAGGATATTTTATTATATATTTATGTGTGGTTGTGCCCTGTATACTCCACCTCTGTTTTTCTTTCTTCTTTTTCATGTTCCCGCTGGTGAAAGAGCACCCCATGTCTGTTAATGTACTAGTAAGGAGTCATTGTTTTTTATGTAGCATTTTCAGACAGCACTCCTCCAATCCAATGTTTCTTCAACTGCCTAAATGTTCATTTATTTCCTCCAAGAACGTGTGGCCGTATGTCTACATAGAATCTCACTAGAATCTACATAGAAATCCCTCCTTCTCTCTCCTAGAATACCTAGAACCACAGACCACTAGAAGACCCACAAACAGCCCTCTCTCTTACCTAGAATACCTAGAACCCACAGAACACTATGAAGACCACACAAGCCCTCCTTCACTTAAGTAGAATACCTAGAGCCATCAGAACACTATGAATACCACACAAGCCCTCCTTCTCTTACCTAGAATACCTAGACCCACAGAACACTATGGAACCACACAACCTCCTTCACTTAAGTAGAATACCTAGAGCCATCAGAACACTATGAATACCACACAAGCCCTCCTTCTCTTACCTAGAATATCTAGAACCACAGAAGACTATGAAATACCACACAAGCCCTCCTTCTTCCCTAAAACCCACAAACTCTATGAAGACCACACAAGCCCTCCTTCTCTTACCTAGAATACCTGGAGCCTACAGAACACTATGAATCACAACAAGACTCCTATCACTTACCTAAATACCTAGAACCCACAAAGACTTATAAACCCTCTTTCTTACTAAACCCCAGACTCTTGAGACCGACACAAGCCCTCCTTCTCTTACCTAAATACCTGGAGCCTACAGAACACTATGAATATCGCACAAGACCTCCTTCCCTTACCTAGAAACCTAGAGCCCACAAACCACTATGAATACCACACAAGCCCTCCTTACTTACCTAGAATACTTAGAGCCCACAGAACACTATGAAGATCATATAAGCCCTCCCTCACTACCTAAATACCTAGAGCCCACAGAACACTATGAATACCACACAATCCCTCATTCTTACCTAAACCCACAGAATACTAGAAGATCACACAAGCCTCCTTCTCTTACCTAGAATAACTGGAACCCCAAACACTAGAAGACCACACATCCCTCCTTCTCTACCTAGAATACCTAGAACCCACAGAACACATGAAGACCACACATGCCCCCTTATCTTATCTGACCACACAACCCTCCTCTCTCACCTAGACTACGTGAACCCACAGAACACTATGAAACCACACAATCCCTCCTTCTCTACCTAGAATAAACTGGACCCACAGAAACACTAGAAAGACCAACAATCCCTCCTTCTCTTACCTAGAATACCTAGAACCCACAGAACACTATGAAGACCACCAAGCCCCCTTCTCTTATCTGACCACAAAGCCCCCTTCTCTTACCTAGAATAACTGGAACCACAGAACACTAGAAGACCCACAATCCCTCCTTCTCTTACCTAGAATACCTAGACCCCACAGAACACCATGAAGAACCACACACTCCCCCTTCTCTTATCTGACCACACAGCCCTCCATCTCTCACCTAGAATACCTAGAACCCCACAGAACACTAGGACCCACAAATCCCTCCTTCTCTTACCTAGAATAACTGGAACCACAGAACCCTAGGAAGACCACACAATCCCTCCATCTCTCCCCTAGAATACCTAGAACCCACGAACACTAGGAAGACCACACAGGTCCTCCTTATACAATCTTATAACTCCTGGATATCTCTATTTGATGTTGATTATATTACAGACAGAATTCTGCGTCCAGCTTAGTTCTTTGGTTATGTGGAACTAAATAATTACAAAATGTTCCATTTAGGGTCTGCACATGGAATTCATTCTATGTAAAAATTGCTTGATTGATTGAATTTAAAAATCAACCAGTTTATGGTTACCTTTACAAGAATGGCCAAACCTGTTTTATTCTGTCAGAGAGTTTTCAAATACAGTATAAATTGAAACACTAGGTCCTCCACCCTAAAATACAGCTGGTACCCTCTAGGTGCCCTTGCCACTCTGTTATGCTCTGGCCAATCCCATTAACCAATGTGAGGACATGCTCTGCAAGAAGCCTATCCTTCCACTGGCAGTGCATCAGGGATTGTCTGCGCAATAGACAGGGGCAGGTCTGGAGAGGAATGGTAAGAACTATCTAGAAAGTAAGTACCTACCAGCTGTACTCTACTCATGTTTTTATCTCCTCATCCTGGATACAGCTTAACAGCTTAGCTGCACTTAATAGAAAAATGATTAGACAAAATATCTATAAAATGAAATACACCAGAATGGACATGGTAAAAAAGTACATTGCTAATGTGGAACACTTTTTTTCATCCCTAAACACTATAAAGGTTTTGTTTTTACCACAAGAAAGACTTTTTGACAGTTTTATCATTTGCGTAAAGACGTTTTGGTATAAACCACGGTGAAAACCGTAGCAATGTATTAACTCAGTTTTAGGCCCCTAAATAGCCCATCTGTCTGCGGCCTGAAATCTGCATCATTCCGGTGGATTTTTTTGTATGAAATGATATCTCAGTTGAGGAAATCTAGTTAATTCCGTTACCTCATGGAGATGGTCTTTCCGCTGACATTATTCCTGGTATTTCAGATGATGATTGCCAAACATTGAAATGCTTTCTGCTGAGTTCAAGAGCATTGAATTTGCAAATACTGTTTGTACTAAGTGAACATGAACCCAACCTATATTTTCCTCCTTAAGATATCTGATATTTACGTGGAAATCGCTTAATGAGATTTCACAAAGTGCACAGAGAAACGAGAGACTGCAAAGCCCTCGATCTAAATGCTATCGCAGGTTAGTATGTAAATCCTATTAATTCTAATTGCGACCGATGAAACCCAAGGTCCTATAGTATCTCTCCAACTGTATTACCATAAATAGATAAATAAATTCCTAAAGTCCATGACTAAACACGCTTAAATCTAATGATTCCGAAGGTTTCCATTTTGTTCTGTGATTTCCTATAACATCTTTACCTACTGTACAAATGAACAACCGAAGGAAGAAATTCATTATTTTGAAGTCACTCAGTGGAACAGACATTGACTCTCTGTGTCTCTCACACATCCGACCAACATCACTTTCCTATAAGGCAATTGCTTTTAACATCTTCTTGATTCTGGTCAAGCAAAAAGGGTTCCTGCATAATGTAATGTATTCCCAGCCCACAACCTCACACACATCAAGATGCTTGTGGTGGTTTTACTAAGTGGTGGTTAAAAGGCTAAACTCTTTGTTTTTCCTTACATCGTACAGAAAAGGCTAAGTTATAGTATATTGTTCACTTGGCTTCACAACACAACATTTCGTATTTTGGAATATTGTATTTTCCCTGCAGTTCAATAAGAAGAATATACAGTATTTGCATGCTAGATGGGTCCATAAACGTGTTATAATAACAGGTCAGCTTATGGTTTTAGGGGATTTAAAGATGGAGGGCACATTTACGGGGAGGCGGTGCAATAAGTTGGAGTTAAAGTCGCGCTAACGGATATAATTGTTTATCGTGGTTTTACTCCTTTGTTTGTGCCACACAACCTATTTAATGTAGCCGTTGTGCTGTTTTTTTAGTTTATTATAACGCCAGAAAATATGCTGGCAGAACACTATAAAGACATTATAGAATTGCTATTCGATTTGTTGCTGACCGGAGGTTTCTTCTTCCCTTTCCCTCTCGCCAGTAGTGTTCTTCAGGCATCCCACAAATGCCGGGATTTACGTTGTAAACCTGAGAGGGAGAGTTTGTAGTGAATGGGCACCTTATGATTTTATAGCAACAAAAATTGTCACTAGTTGCATTTAAGGACAAGTATATAGTGTCCTTGGAAACCTTCTACGTCCTGTACTTACATCGCGAAGTTCTAATTTTCATTATTATTATGGATTTATATAGCGCCAACATCTTCTTTAGTGCTTTACAATTACATGTATACATTCACATCAGCATCTAATCGCCGGTGCACTGTTCCCCCGGCTTCCTCACCTAAACTTTACCAATTGGAAGCCTTTATTGGAAGCTTTATTAACAGCATATTTTCCTATTGGTTGCTCATAACCAGAAAGAGGAGGCAGGGGACCGGCGTCTCACAGATCATAAACATCGGGAGGTAAGTAAGGCTGTTTGGTCCTCAACCCTGCGTTCTTTTAAAGGGCCCAACATAGGATCGTGGCTTAGGTGAGCATGGTTTTCCTGTAATTTCACTGTTACAAGCCTGTCTCTTTATTTGCAGTAAGCCTCTGTCGCTATACAGTCTTTTTTCCATTGCACTGTCCCATTTATTTACACTTTTTCCCCTCTCCATTTAATAAGGGCATCTGTCGTCAAATGGACATGATACCAACATCAGTGACTGCAGATATTTTCTTCCAGATTTGATTTGAATATCCCCATCCTGTAACTGACAGGTTTTCATAAGCCTTTCCCCGCTGGGTTTAAATACAATTATTTTTTTGTGCAACAACTTTCGCTTTAAACATCTAGATTTTATTTTTATAGACGAGATTTTAAAAAAATCTGGTTATTAATATTTGTATGTATTTCTACCACCCAGCGATGAAATGAACATTCAAATATCCAAAATGTAAGTTAGTCTTTCTATATCACGAAATTCTCAATTTAGCTTTATCGTTATGATGGGTTTTATTTAACAGCTTGATTTCTCACAGTCATTGTCATAGCAGCTCTAACGGCAAAGAAACCGGGAACAGACCTTACAGAACTTTCACTCAGCGTCCAATGGGCCATGTCCAATGGGATTAATAGTGTTTATATCCATACCTCCCCCATTCAGATAGAGATGTCCCAGCCCTGGCCTTGCCTCCCCCACCCCAGCCCCAGGACCACCCTTGGTGCAAGCCCCGGTCTGGGAGACCACTAAGGCCTCTTAAAACAGGCTGTCCTATTGAAACCAGGATGGTCTGTTGTGACATACTTTTATGTTTTGTAAATTTATTTTCAGTGCACAGCAAATGGATACAAAGCCAGTTTAAAGCAGAGGTGCACACATAAAGATCTTTAAGGGATAGTTCACACTGCAGCGTTTCAACACGAGATCTGATTGGGATTCAATCACGTGTTAAAGAGAGCACGCTAGTGTTGTCCTGGCAGCTTGGCGAAGCAATTTTTGCGAATTGCACACACTCTGGATTGCACAAACACTGCACGGATTTTCAAGATCACCCTACACACAGTCCCCAGTATTCTCCCTGTATACCGTATAGTAATAAGTAATAGGGAGAAAGTTTGACTCATCCCTATTCATTAGTACGTAGTACTTGTGATTTTGAAAGGTCTTTAACGCAATACGCAGCAGTTAATTACGCTTGTATGTATGGCGACATGTGGTGAAAAGCGAATAGCGATATGCAGCAGTTACCACCGGTTGTCGCTGATTTATAAATTGTGAAAAAGTTTAAAATGCGTTGATAACGACAGTGAAAACTGGTGGGATACTTTGTCCTGATGGAACACACAAGTTGGGGGCATTTAAACCTGGAGCTGCCATTATGAACTACTGGGAATGATATGTACGTTATTTACGTTACAATGGTTTTTCATTTTGCACTGCGTTGTAAAACATCCACCATGGTGCAAAATACAAACACTGCAAAGTACCGGCCATAGATAATGCAGCACAACGGCCATAGCAGTATTTTACATCTGCAGCCTAAAACAATGATAATGATTGTCCTTTATTTCAATACTACTGCCATTTACTGTATGGCCCTTGCTTATTAATTCTTAGTACTGGTAACTAAATAGCGCTTGTGGATGACATCAGCTCTTTGTGGATGACATCAGCTCTTGTGGATGACATCATAGCAACTAAAAAAAGATTGGAACAAAAAAAACTTTATTTACTAACATTGTGCAGAAATGGGTGGAATATATTAGTTGGTGGGGTAGGGGGCTGTAACATCAGTCTATAGTTGTCCTTTGTTGGTCTACAAAATAAGAGTGTTTTTTACTTAAATCGTAGTGGCAGGTCTGGTTTATATTATTATATATAGTCTATATGTGGACTGCAAATAGTTTATCCAATTGCAGATAATAAAATATGGTCAAAATGTCCCCAGTTTTTTTTTGTCTCTAGTGATCAAAGTCACAGAAATCCATTGATTTTTAATGTGATTATAACAATTCACCCTCACTATACTGTATCATGCGGGTGCATGATTGTGGATAATACACCAGAGCCAGTACAGAATGTCCAGGTGGCTAGACATAACTATATGGTAATCAGGGCAGGGTGTCTGTAGCTTCCTATCTGCAATCGTAGTTTATAACCGTAATTAGAAACAAGACCCGTCACCACGCTGGTATTAGAAAAGTTCTGCTAAGGTCCGACTATCCCTGTTTGAATATTGAATTGCCACAAATGTGTCAGTGGGGATTATTTGTGGCTGCCCCCAGAAGACTCTGCAGGTACAGTGGTAGGTCTGCAACGCTAAAGTAGTGTTGGTTATTGGTTTCTAGTCTGGAGATGGAAAAATGAAAGTACCTAAAGCCTCATATCAATAGAAATGTGGGTTTAAACAAGCACTGTATTTTCTTTCTAATAAACAAAAAATATATTAACGTTAACTAAACACCACATAAACAGACTTTACATTTCACACACAAAGCATTCTGGGTCCAACACCATAGAGGGGCCACAACCCCATATTTACCACTAAAAAAAATTCAACAATTTACCATAATTCACACACCCCCCCCACCCCCCAAATGGCAATGTACATGAATCCAATTTCCTGTCCCAAACCGTAATAAGCCCTGTAACAGTAATAATACAGACTTATTACCAGGATAGGGATCGTATTGTGAATGGAGAATAAAACTCTCATTTACAAGATCTGCATTTACAAGAATAGCAATTCTGGAATTAACAAGAAAAATCCCATTTAACTTTTATAACTTTATATCCATGTAACAATGATCTTTTGGCCTGTAATGAACATTCTTACTAATGATTACTGCAAGTCTGACCACTTGAAACTCTTGTTTATTAGAGTATTTGAACGTTTTTGTTCCGTTTTTCGGATATACGTTAATCTGAGATCCAAAACGGAAAGTACTTTAACAGGGTTCTGAACGTATAATCGGGGGTTACTAATGTAACCCTCCAAAATGATCTTGGTACTCACTACAAGCCGTGAAGATACGACCAACCTGGTTTAAAATTTTCCGATCCTATTTTCGAGGGTTACCGAAATACAAGGTTATTGTGACGGTTACTGAAATAAACCCGTACTTAAGTAACCATCGATAATATGTTCCGAAATCCGAACGCTCCGCACGTTTCCGCGGTAGATTCGGATTTTGGAACTGAGTAGTTCCTGTCCCCGATCCATCTCTTGTTTCTATCAACCTGTGTACCCCCTGTGGAACCCCCCAACATACTAATACTATACAGTAGGTTGTTTATGTGGAATCCAGATTTCAGATTTAACTTTAGGGTTATATTTAGGGTTATGTATACATAACATATGACTATAGAACAGGATACTGCCATAGGAGGCCAAAAGGTAAAACGAGACTACATCTATATAAACAGATAGATAGACCTAAACAGAACCCCCAAATATAGCACTCTCTCCCTTGAAAAAACATCTTTATTATCAAAATATAAATATCAAATACACTATAAAACAATCGGGGGCGTCCCCGTACGACTGGACTTATAAAACAACCACAGGTGCTGAGTATCCCGAACCACTGTTATTGTCTCATATATATGTAGAGAAAACCATGTATGGAATTTTGTTGTCTAACGTTTATCTTCCAACTTTATGTGGGAAGTCACAACAAAATAATGGTGATCCAAATTCACAAAAAAGTCATACATTCCAAAGTCTGTGATTAGATGGAATTCCAAATTTTTACAATCAAGGTGAACCGATTCCTATATCGTACTGACCAAGATCTTGCATATGAAGTTCATAGCGATATTTATGTCATACCACGTTCAGGATGTATAGGTCCCAATAACACTTGGCTCAAATTATAAACATTTATCTGGCTCACGAGTAATATGTGTCGGGACTGCTAGCACACACTTAATATCCCAATCTCTGAATACAGATACTGAATGCAGCTGTTATACTTGCCACTCAGCCGATAGTTGTTAATGCTTTGTGCTGCCGCTTCACCCGATTAGATTCTCCTGGCCAAAGTTACAATATGCCACTTTGTAGTTCCCCTGGTTGTAGCTCTATTTCTCACCACGCTCTCCTCCAACAAACATGGTCCGGTTCCTCTCAACACTTGCGTCAACCGACGCACGTTTCGCCTTAATCTTCTGCTTCCTCAGGGTCTGAGACCCTGATACTCAGATTCCTCAGGGTCTGAGACCCTGATACTCGGATTCCTCAGGGTCTGAGACCTGATACTCGGATACCAGCACTTGTGGTTGTTATAAGTCCATTCAGTAATCGGGGACGCCGATTGTTTTATAGTGTATTTGATATTTATATTTATATGATAATAAAGATGTTTTTTTTATGTAGATTTTTGGATCCGCTCCTTCCTATCACTTGCTTACATGGGTATTATGTGACCGATGGTTAAATTTTGGAATTTCAAGGAGAGAGTGCTATATTTGGGGGTTCTGTTTTAGGTCTATCCCTATCTGTTTATATGTATAAGTATTTAGCCCCTAGCACCCCCTGATTTTAGGGTTGTCCCTTCCATTTGTAATTGTATGAAGTAGCATCTAGACGCTATAACTATTAATACAGAACTACATCTGTTATCTTATGTTAGTATGTCTAGTGCAAGTCTAAGGAAAACATATATACCCCAAATGCACAAAAACTTTTTGGACACTGTACTGACAGCAGAAATACTTATTTGGCTACTAACCTAAAGACTAGAAGTGTTTCTTAAGGTGGACAGGGACACACAATTCTGATAAACAAATGACGATGACTGGATGTTACAAGATACCACCCATGTTGTAGGAAATTGTTAAATGGTTACTGGTATTACTAATGTCCATCAACATTCTCCTAATCTTCTGGATGTATGAGCTATTATGTAATACTTGGTATTGTAATACTCTGTGTCAATGATACGTGCCTCAAATAAAACTGCCTGAATTATATCCTGAGTGAATCTGAATGGTTCAGGTCAGGCGAGGCTCATTTGAGCAAAGGAATTATTTAATCCAAGAGGAACATGTAGGCAAGAATCTTTATCCCTAATGGACTACAGAAGTATTTTACGTATCTCTTTCTTTCTTAGTCAGTAAAATACATAATTCATACAGACATAACAGACCAATAATATAGTGGATAATGTACCCCCTACTGAAATTATAAGGATATTAGAATTCCCGAGGAGTTCCGTGACCATATAAGCACGAGGCAGAGGTGCCTTCTAATATCCATATGAATTTACAGTAGGGGGTACATTATCCTTATAACCACCCACCCTCCCCCATTTATAAACAAACCCATGTTATTGTGCAGTCACAGGCTGCTGTATAAGTTCACAGGCTAAAAAAAAAAACCACACCACACACACACACACACCTATTATAGACCACCCACCTGCTTCTTTCAGTGCTCCAACAGCTTAGACCGCACCCTCCTGCTTCCTCCTGGATTCCCTCACACACACCCGGCTGAAGATGAAAGGGTACGGCTTGGAGGTACTTCCGTGTTATTATCGGCGCGCGATTATAGGGATATTATTTACAGTTTTATCCCCATAGGGAACCATGGAAGGGTGGGTTTAATCCCTATATTATATCTGGAGTAAGGAATTCCCTTTCAGGGGACACATGTGACCAAAAACTCCTTCTAGCTATATTGATCACTGTATCTAAAGGTGCCCATCCACATTGCCGATAATCGAAAATCCTGTCAGATGTGCGCATCTATGGACAAGACCGGATGACTGTTCTGCTGTAGTGTCCACATTGGCAAAATCATGACACAATTCCATGGGAATCGGATTGTGAGATTGCGACCCCGCTCACATGTGTATGGCATCCAATTCATATATAAAATTGGTCTGTTCTACATCCATATTAAAGTGCAACAAGAGATCATGCATAGAATCCATACAAACCATAGAATTCTAGTGCACAGACAATTCTAATTGCATATGGCTTATTTCCATAAGGTTGCTGCTTCAATAGCCAGAAATGAACCTTGGATAAAAGCAATTAGTTTAATTGGCCAAATTATTTTAAGCCCAGTCACCACGTCAGTTGCTTTGTTTAACTGGGTCCTACCTACTGGTACTTGCCTTCTTGGCTACATGAGCCGACGCTTCTCCTTTGTGACCTGGGTGCTTGAAGCTGACTCTCTAGTTTAAAGTACTTTTCTCACACGAGCATGCCCTTGTGCACTAGAATTCTGTTTTGTATTTATATATTTTGGTCTCTAGTTGCACTTTAATATGGATGTACAACAGCCCAATTTTCTATAATTGTGTGTTACATTGAAGGTTTGACCAAGCCTTCTGGGAAATTGTACTTCACCCAGAGTTAGGTGAAGTACTTTAACAGAGAGTCACTCAAGCATCCAGGCCACACATGAGAAGCTGTCGGCTCATGTAGCCAAAAAGGCAAGTACCATTTCTACTATTGTTTGTGTAAAAGCATCTTTACTTCCTGTTATGGCAGCCATTTTAGGACAATTCTGCTTCCTGTTATGGCACCATTTTGGACAATTCTGCTTCCTGTTATGGCAGCCATTTTGCACGTATGGTTTTTCAGTGCTATAATTACCCAAGGGATAAACATGAACTGACACTTTCACCCTAGAGATTAACATACTTATTGTAGTGTGTTATAGTTCGCTTGTGTGCAGATAATTAAAATCCTTTATAAATGGAGCACGCTAACATTGCTCTACTTTACTTTCTATGCCAAGTAACTATAGTATAGAGTGCTCAGGGATCTGCTGACTTACTGACTTATGGACTTGCATTAAATTAAAAATTGCAATCTTGCATGTGATTCTATAATGCTGTGACCAGAGCCCTGTCTACCAAAATGTTTGTATTATTTGGTGCATATCATAATAAAGGGCTATGCGAAGAATTCACAAAACCCTGTATTGATACATTGGGGATGATGCAATACTAGGTGCCCATGCTATTTATCTGCAGCAACCAATCAGATGTTATCTAACTGCAGTAACTCAAAAAAGCAAAAATCTGATTGGTGGCTGCAAATAATAGCACAGGAAACATTTTGCATTGTGTGAGATCCATTGTTTCTGGCTAGCCTAACAAGACTAGTTTAAAATGCTAAATTGCAATTAAAACTTTTTGGAAAATACGTACAATATAAACTAATAAGGTTGCTGCTTCCCCCCGTCCTTTAGTTAAACAATAAATTGCTAAAGAAACAGAATGTGCTCTACCAGGAACACTAATCAATGTATAAGGAAAAAGCTGAACATTAAAACATCATTTGTTCCAAACAGCTCTGGCAGACGGCTCCCAGCGAGATAGAAATACCTTACAGCTGTTAGAAGGCACTGTCGATGTCAGGGACTCTTTGTACTAGTAGATTTGTCTCATTTTGACAGGTTGTGTCTCTAGAACCAGATTAGACAAATTATGCACCACTTGATATAGCTAAATGGACAATCCATTTAAGCCTTTACTTCTCCTTTATATTAAGGCAAAACCTAGACTTATATCCAAATATATTGGATATATTGAGTGAATGGTGTGTTTTAATACTAACGTCTGTGTAGCTTAATGATCAGAAGTAATAGTAAATAGCTGAATATTAGACAAGCATGGGTGACACCAGAGCCCAGAGCTAGAGAATGACATCAGCAAACACATTTTATGGTACCCACTGGGCACAGAATGTCCCGCGCCTATTGTTGGGGGTTGGGGGGCAGCGTTAACTAGTGACGCCCAGTAGATATGATTTAAACCCAAAGTAGGAATGCTGAATGCTAATTGCTTTATGACATATTTCTTGTATTCAGTTATATCAACTGGACTTAAGGTTTATTTTTGAAGACGTTTTGCTAGTCATCCAACAAGTCAGAAGACTTCTTCAAAGGTATGTCCTTTTTCCTTAAGATGTAGGTACACGGCTGTGTCCTTACCCGAGGAAGATATACCATGACCTGGATGAATGAGAACCTTCACACACATACAAACTCCTTTTAGATGTGTCCAGGGTGGATTCGAACTCAGGACTTCAGCACAGCAAGCATCAGTGCTAACCAGTGAGCCACCGTGCTACCCATTTTATCTTATTATTTATGATGTCAGTCATTTTTGCTCTACCACTGTGAACATAACCTCTTTAAAGGGTATGTCCACTCAAAAATTTAACTTTTGATATAAGGTAGCCCCCCTGCCCAGACCCAACGCTAAATTGGTTTTTTAAAAATCGAATCTGAATCATACTTACAGCCCTTCACTCTCTCAGCGTGCTCCTCATGGCTCCGTTTGTAGGAAGTTGCAAACAGGTGCCGGACCGGCAGCCTCATCTGTGATTGGCTGAGAGGCAGGGAGGGAAAGGGCTCCCCTGCACATGCCAGAAGCAACTGAGAGGACAGATTAGAGGCAGAAAGGTTTAGATAGGAAGACAGCTCCTAATCTTCAGTTTCCTGTATTTTGGACAAGCACTGCAGGAGAACCATAAGGAGCAGGATGTATGGTAAGGGTTTTTTTTAAACTACTTAGTGGGGCTAGTAGTGGGTTTGAATTTTAGTTTGGGAGGTGGACATGCCCTTTAATTCCAGTATTATCCTCTTGTATGTCAACATTGCTCCATAATTTTAGATTACAACATGTTTTCCTTGCCCTACAGACTTTTCTCTGTGTATAATTGGAATAAATATGGAGACAGTATTTATTCTTCAGGTTTATCTCTTGAAACCCTATCCTCCTATGTTCATTTCTTATGTGGCTTTAGTGTAAGTTTTTGCAAGATAAAAATAAGATTAACCCCTTTTAATTGTATATAAAGCTGACAATTCATTATGGTCTACAGAAAAAAGCAATCAATGAACAATTGTTTATAATGTATAGAAATATGACTATGGCCACCCAAGCAGAAATGGGCTGGTTTCATCAATGTACTATAAAGAACAACTAAAAAAAGCATAACTATAGCGTATATAAAATTTTTCAATAACAGTTAAAATGTAAAGTACCTGAGACACAGAGGTAGGATTGATACTTTCTACTTCCCAATATATTTCTTTGGGGAGTGGCAGCACAAAGAAAACTGCTTCTGCCAGGCTTCCTGAATGCTATCTGTAATACAGAACCCAGGGCACTAAACTGGCAGATGTGAAAACTGTATCTCTGTAGCTCCTCAACTAAACATATTGAGAGGTGGGAATAATCAATCCTACCTCCCTGTCCCAGGTACTTTTCATTTATTAACAGGGAATTTTTACAGTATAGTTGTCCTTCAAATTCTACTGGAGAATACAAATAGTTTGACTGAGCAACAAACTATGAGAAGGGAGACTGGGACAGTATATGTTAATAGGGAGCTAAAATCACATTTATACACCACCATAATTTTAATGGATATGTACACTATAAAAAAACTGTAATTAGTGAAAGCTGTGGCTTTAAAATTCAAGTAACATAGTAACATAGTAATTAAGGTTGAATAAAGACATTCGTCCATCAAGTCCAACCTATTCCCTTTTTTTTTTTTTTTAAACCCTACCTAACAGTTGATCCAGAGGAAGGCAAAAAACCCCAGCTAAAAAGGGGGGAAAAAAATCCTTCCTGACTCCAAACGGCATCGGAAAGTATCCCTGGATCAACCAGATCTATATGTAATACCAGTAATTCTCAATATTTTTTAGTTTTAGAAACTTATCCAGGCCTTTTTTAAAGTTATTCAATGAACTTGCCATTACCACCTCTGCTGGAAGACAGTTCCACAGTTTCACACCGTTCTAATGTAAAGAAACCTCTCCTAACTTGAAGATGAAACTTCTTTTCTTCCAACCTTAAAGGATGTCCACGAGTCCTCTGATATGACCTATTAGTGAACAATGCACCAGAGAGTTCACTGTATGGGCCATTAATATATTTGTATAAGGTTATCATGTCCCCACGCAACCGTCGCTTCTCCAATGTAAACAGCCCTAACTTGTCTAATCTGCCTGCATATTCAAGCCCCTCCATTCCCCTTATTAATTTAGTTGCCCTTCTCTGAACTGCCTCAATTTCCAAGATGTCCCTTTTGTATATGGGATTCCAAAACTGCACCGCATATTCCAAATGTGGCCTTACCAGTGCCTTGTAAAGAGGGAGAATAATATTTTTCTCTCTTGATTCCATTCCCCTCTTTATACAAGACAATATCTTGCTAGCTCTAGCTGTTGCTACCTGGCATTGTTTGCTACAGGCTGAGTCTGTTATCTACCAGAACCCCCAAATCTTTTTCCATTTCAGATGCACTTAACACAGAGTTATTTATGGTGTAGGTGGCACAGGGATTATTAAATCCCAAATGCATCACCTTACATTTATCAACATTGAATCTCATCTGCCATTCTGCTGCCCATTTTGATAATCTATCTAGGTCTGCTTGCAGCACTTGCACATCATTGGAAGTTTCCAAAGCTCTGCATAATTTAGTGTCATCAGCAAACACAGAGACCTTGCTCTCAATGCCCCCTTCTAAGTCATTTATAAACAGATTAAACAGAAGCGGCCCCAGTACAAAACCCTGAGGAACTCCGCTTAGAACTTTAGCCCACATAGATGTAGCTCCATTAACCACCACTCTCTGTTTGCGGTCCAATAACCAGTTCTCTATCCATGAACAAATGTTTTCTTCAAGGCCAACAGTCCTCAGTTTATACATTAGTCGCCTATGTGGCACAGTATCAAAGGCTTTTGCAAAATCCAAATATACCACATCCACAGCTGTGCCTGAATCTAACTTCTTACTCACTTCTTCATAAAAACCAATTAAATTTGTCTGGCATGATCTATTTCTCATAAATCCATGCTGACTACTACTAATAAGATGATCTCTGGAGACAAAGTCAAGGATATGATCCCTTAACAAAGTTTCCATCACCTTCCCTACCACTGATGTTAGGCTTACAGGTCTATAGTTACAAGGCTGTGAACGACTACCTTTTTTGAATATTGGTATTACATTGGCTTTTTTCCAATCCAGCGGCACATCCCCAGACAAAAGCGAATCTGAAAAGATGAGCCACAGTGGTCTTGCTAGAACTGAACTAAGCTCTTTTAAAATCCTAGGATGCAATCCATCTGGTCCTGGCGCTTTATTGATATTAACTTTGTCTAATTGATTCCGTACCATATCCTCTGTTATCCAATGTGAAAACTCTTCATTTCCTCCCTGCACATTGTTACAATCCCTACTGTAAGGACAAGGATTCTCAACAGTAAAAACCGATGTAAAAAAACGGTTTAGCAGATTAGCCTTTTCGGCATCCTCTACAACCACCTCAGCTCCATTATTTAATGGTCCCACATTCTCAGTCCTCATTTTTTTACCATTTATATACTTAAAAAACATCTTGGGGTTGGACTTGCTTTGTTCGGCAATCCGTGTTTCATTTTCTATTTTAGCTAGTTTAATTGCTTTCTTGCACTCTTTATTACAACTTTTGAAGTCCCTGTAAGCCTGTTCTGTGCCTTCTGCTTTCAAAATTTTAAAAGCCCTTTTCTTTTTTTCCATTTCCCTTTTTACCTGAGCATTAAGCCATGCAGGAGTGGACCTAATTTTTTTACACTTGTTTCCTAAAGGTACCGATTTGGAAATGTTATAGTTTAATATCCCTTTAAAAGTGGTCCACATCTGCTCAGTATCTTTACCTAGAAACAGTTCCCCCCAGTCTATGAGCAGGAGCGATTCCTTTAAAAGCATAAAATTAGCTTTCCTAAAGTTAAAAGTTTTTGTTAAGCCAGTGCACTTTAGTTTTCTGCAACCTATATTAAATGACACTATATCATGGTCACTATTTATTCCCTAAGCTTCCCATTACCTTCATCTCCAAAATGAGCTCTGGGTTATTAGATATCACCAGATCCAACAACGCATTCTTTCTAGTAGGAACTTCTACCATCTGTGAAAGAAAATGCTCATATAGGAAATTTAAGAACTTTATACCTTTTGAGGTGCTGGCAGTTCCATTACTCCAATCTATTTCAGGGTAGTTAAAATCCCCCATAACCAGAACATGCCCCATACCAGCAGCCTTCGCCAACTGCATATGGAGATTCATTTCCACCTCTTCCCCGGCATTTGGCGGCTTATAACACACTCCAACAATTAATTTACCTACCTTCTTGCTTCCTGTACACAGTTCCACCCATAATGTTTCTGCCGCATCGTTTGCTCCCCCATCTATTCCATCTTTTAAATTTGGCTTCAATTCTTGTTTAACATACATACATACTCCTCCTCCTTTCTTATTAACTCGGTCATGTCTAAATAAGGAGTACCCTTCAATATTTACTGTCCAGTCGTGTGAATCATTAAGCCATGATTCTGCTATACCAATTACATCATACCTTTCCTTTAACGCTATTATTTCAAGTTCGCCGGTTTTTCCAGCCAGACTCCTTGCATTTGTAAACATACATTTTAGATTATCAATTGATTTACTTCCATACATGGTCGTACATGCCTCCTTATCCTCTATGCTCCCCCCTCCTCCTTCTCCTCCCTCCGTTGTGTTACTAGCCCCCAGATCCCTAACTTCTCTATCTACCCCTGTGTAGTTAAACGTTCCCTCCCCCCCCCATACCTAGTTTAAAATCTCCTCCAACCCCCTAGCCATCTTCTCCCCCAAAACAGTTGCACCACCACCATTGAGGTGCAATCCGTCACTACTAAAGAGCCTGTAGCCAACAGAAAAGTCAGCCCAGTTCTCTAAAAACCCAAACCCCATCTCCTTACACCACTCTCAAGTTGTCTGATTGTTTTTGTCCTATCCCCCCCAGAACCTACATTTACTGCATATAGAGCTCCTCCCCCATGAGATCTCCTGCTTCCTTGGTCGCAAAAGGTAATTTCCGGTTGTACCATGCGTGTACAACCTTGCTGTCGATGCACAATGACATCACACGCAAATATGTTCACGGCAACATTTTCGCCACATGCATTGACGTCGCACGCGTGCAGTACAACATTTTGCGACCAAGGAATTAGGCTACATTAGTTTTAAAGCCACTGATTTCCAGTAACCTAAACTTTTTTTTACAATGTACATACATACCCTTTAAAGCATCCACCACTAAGAACATTCATGGAGTGTAAAATACCACTTCAATAAATAGCATTTACCTGCACTACATAGAATTTACCTGCACCTGGATTAGGTAAATATCACTGCCACCATTTTGCCTGCGACCTCAGTCCGACGGTCCTTTATGAAGATTTCAAACTGTTTTTTCTGTACTGAAATGTACCATGATTGGCTAGAGACTCCTAGTGGGTGGTGAACTGCTGTAACAAGCTCCTGCAGTAGCGAAACACTGGGCATGTGTGAGAAACATAACAGTCAGTGACTAAAACAGTGGGTGTGTCTATGAGACTAGAATGTTGGGAAATAAGAAACATGACTCACACATTTATAAGGTACATTTCACAACAGCAAAATTATAGGAAAGATAGATGAATGGTTTTTTTTTTCAAGTCAAAGTACTCTTAATTCTAATTCAATATTGTGTGGGAGACTCGAGTTGTTCTTAAAAACATTGAGAACAGAAAAGCTAATATTTTCTAAAGAGAAACAAACTTCCAGTAGGACTGAACATTTTCTAAACACATTTTTCTACCTGTAAAGCCATTAACTCAGAATCTATTAAGAAACTCTGACTCAGAGGAGATTAATATTAAAAACCATTTTTAAAATACAGATTTATGTTCTAGCTTTCATTTCCAGATTATATTACAACAAACTAAAAAAATAATTGGTTTAAGCTTTTGGAAAATTTTAAGAAAAAACGCACAACACGCACAATATCTGCAACTGTAAATGATTTTTGTATGGCTTTAGAATGAATAAAATCCCAGCAAGGCAGGTACTGGAGAGATAGTGAAATACATTCCAGTTCAGAGGACATTAAAGATACAGTACACCTTAAACAGCCCGGCACAGCTGCCTGACAGTAAATAACACAAACCTACTGTGGTCCAAAAATGACTTTAGGTAAATTGAGGTAAATTGATAGGAATTGCTATTTTTTGTGCAATTTATTTCCATTGTTTATTTTGCATAGTTTTGAAGATTTTTACATTTTTGTATGTGATATGGCAGCAGCATCACCAGGTCCCCTGAACTTCCTGCTTCCTGCTGTGAAACCTGTCAGTCAATCTGTCCTGTGTCTCCTCCTCCCCTTTGCAGCCCCCCTGGTCCCTCCCACTCATGGACCCCATGGTCCCTCCAGTTGCAGGCCCCCCATGGCCCATTATCTTACAGCCCCATGTGGCCCCGCCCACTCATGGATGCAGTGGCCCTGCCCACCTGTGGATACCGTGGCCCCACCCACTCACGGCATATCACAGCCAAGTGTAAAAGGTGTTATAAGAATGCCCAGAGTAAGTTGTCAAAACAGAATTGTACATGGCAGACAGTTGGTGTCGAACCCCCCCACCTCTATTTAGGCTTGGTTTCTTTATTTTCACATAAATGGCCTCCTTAACACCTCTCTTGAACCAGTCACGTTTCTTTGTCAATATGTTAACATTACAATCTTCAAAGGTATGTCCTTTATCCTTAAGATGCAGGTACACGGCTGAGTCCTGACCCGAGGAATTGGCTCTTCTGTGCTGGGCCATACGTTGATGCAGTTGCTGTTTGGTCTCCCCCACATACAAATCAGAGCACTCTTCACTGCACTGCACTGCTTATATGATGTCGCTTTTCTTGTGTTTCGGTATTGGGTCTTTTGGATGTACCAATTGCTGCCTCAGTGTGTTGTTCGGTTTAAAGCAGACAGGGATACGATGTTTTTTGAAAATTCTTCTTAATTTCTCGGAGACCCCTGCTACATATGGGATGACCATGTTCTTTCTCCTGTCTTGCTTTTCAATGTTAACATATTGACAAAGAAGTGACTGGTTCAAGAGAGGTGTTAAGGAGGCCATTTATGTGAAAATAAAGAAACCAAGCCAAATAGAGGTGGGGGGGTTCGACACCAACTGTCTGCCATGTACAATTGTTTTGACAACTTAACTCTGGGCATTCTTATAACACCTTTTACACTTGGCTGTGATATGCCGTGAGTGGGTGGGGCCACGGTATCCACAGGTGGGCAGGGCCAACTGCATCCATGAGTGGGCGGGGGCACATGGGGCTGTAAATAAGGGCCATGGGGGGCCTGCAACTGGAGGGACCATGGGGTCCATGAGTGGGAGGGACCAGGGGGTGCAAAGGGGAGGAGGAGACACAGGACAGATTGACTGACAGGTTTCACAGCAGAAGCAGGAAGTTCAGGGGACCTGGTGATGCTGCTGCCATTATCACATACAAAAATGTAAAAATCTTCAAAAATGCAAAATAACAATGGAAATAAAATGCACAAAAAATAGCAATTCCTATCAATTTACCTAATTTACCTAAAGTCATTTTTGGACCACAGTAAGTTTGTGTTATTTATGTCAGGCAGCTGTGCCGGGCTGTTTAAGGTGTACTGTATCTTTAATGTCCTCTGAATGGAATGTATTTCACTATCTCTCCAGTACCTGCCTTGCTGGGATTTTATTCATTCTAAAGCCATACAAAAATCATTTACAGTTGCAGATATTGTGCGTGTTGTGCGTTTTTTCTTAAATTTTCAAAAGCTTAAACCAATTATTTTTTTAGTTTGTTGTAATATAATCTGGAAATGAAAGCTAGAACATAAATCTGTATTAAAAATGGTTTTTAATATTAATCTCCTCTGAGTCAGAGTTCTTAATAGATTCTTGAGTTAATGGCTTTACAGGTAGAAAAATGTGTTTAGAAAATGTTCAGTCCTACTGGAAGTTGTTTTCTTTTAGAAAATATTAGCTTTTTCTGTCTCAATGTTTTTAAGAACAACTCGAGTCTCCCACCAATATTGAATTAATTAAGAGTACTTTGACTTGAAAAAAAAAACATTCATCTATCTTTCCTATAATTTTGCTGTTGTGAAATGTACCTTATAAATGTGTGAGTCATGTTTCTTATTTCCCAACCATTCTAGTCTCATAGACACACCCACTGTTTTAGTCACTGACTGTTATGTTTCTCACACATGCCCAGTGTTTTCGCTACTGCAGGAGCTTGTTACAGCAGTTCACCACCCCACTAGGAGTCTCTAGCCAATCTGGTACATTTCAGTACAGAAAAAACAGTTTGAAATCTTCATAAAGGACCGTCGGACTGAGGTCGCAGGCAAATGGTGGCAGTTGATATTTACTAATCCAGGTGCAGGTAAATTCTATGTAGTGCAGGTAAATGCTATTTATTGAAGTGGTATTTTTACACTCCATGAATGTTCTTAGTGGTGGATGCCTTTAAAGGGTATGTATGTACATTGTAAAAAAAAGTTTAGGTTACTGGAAATCAGTGGCTTTAAAACTAATGTAGCCTAATTCCTTGGTCGCAAAATGTTGTACTGCACGCGTGCGACGTCAATGCATGTGGCGAAAATGTTGCCGTGAACATATTTGCGTGTGATGTCATTGTGCTACGACAGCAAGGTTGTACACGCATGGTACAACGGAAATTACCTTTTGCGACCAAGAAGCAGGAGATCATGGGGGAGGAGCTCTATATGCAGTAAATGTAGGTTCTGGGGGGGATAGGACAAAAACAATCAGACAACTTGAGAGTGGTGTAAGGAGAGGGGTTTGGGTTTTTAGAGAAATGGGCTGACTTTTCTGTTGGTACAGGCTCTTTAGTGTGACGGATTGCACCTCAATGGTGGTGGTGCAACTGTTTGGGGGAGAAGATGGCTAGGGTGGGTTGGAGGAGATTTAAACTAGGTATGGGGGGGGAGGGAACGTTTAACTACACAGGGGTGTGAGAAGAGTTAGGATCTGGGGGCTATAACAACGGAGGGAGGAGAAGGAGGAGGGGGGAGCATAGAGGATAAGGAGGGCAGTACGACCATGTATGGAAGTAAATCAATTGATAATCTAAAATGTATGTTTACAAATGCCAGGAGTCTGGCTGGAAAAAACCGGCGAACTTGAAATAATAGCGTTAAAGGAAAGGTATGATGTTAATTGGTATAGCAGAATCATGGCTTAATGATTCACACGAACTGGACAGTAAATATTGAAGGGTACTCCTATTTAGACATGACGAGTTAATAAGAAAGGAGGAGGAGTATGTATGTATGTTAAACAAGAATTGAAGCCAATTTAAAAAGATGGAATAGATGGGGAGCAAACGATGCGGCAGAAACATTATGGGTGGAACTGTGTACAGGAAGCAAAGAAGGTAGGTAAATTAATTGTTGGAGTGTGTTTATAAGCCGCCAAATGCCGGAGGAAGAGGTGGAAATGAATCTCCATATGCAGTTGGCGAAGGCTGCTGGTATGGGCTGTTCTGGTTATGGGGGATTTTAACTACCCTGAAATAGATTGGAGTAATGGAACTGCCAGCACCTCAAAAGGTATAAAGTTCTTAAATTTCCTATTGAGCATTTTCTTTCACAGATGGTAGAAGTTCCTACTAGAAGAATGCGTTGTTGGATCTGGTGATATCTAATAACCCAGAGCTCATTTTGGAGAATGAAGGTAATGGGAAGGAGCTTAGGGAATAGTGACCATGATATAGTGTCATTTATATCGGTTGCAGAAAACTAAAGTGCACGTGCTTAACAAAACTTTTAACTTTAGGAAACTATTTTATGCTTTTAAAGGAACGCTCCTGCTCATAGACGGGGGGAACTGTTTCTAGGTAAGATACTGGGCAGATGTGGACCACTTTTAAAGGATATTAAACTATAACATTTCCAAATCGGTACCTTTAGGAAACAAAGTGTAAAAAAATTAGGTCCACTCCTGCATGGCTATATGCTCAGGTAAAAAGGAAATGGGAAAAAAAGAAAAGGGCTTTTAAAATTTTGAAAGCAGAAGGCACAGAACAGGCTTACAGGGACTTCAAAAGTTGTAATAAAGAGTGCAAGAAAGCAATTAAACTAGCTAAAATAGAAAATGAAACACGGATTGCCGAACAAAGCAAGTCCAACCCCAAGATGTTTTTTAAGTATAGAAATGGTAAAAAAATGAGGACTGAGAATGTGGGACCATTAAATAATGGAGCTGAGGTGGTTGTAGAGGATGCCGAAAAGGCTAATCTGCTAAACCGTTTTTTTTACATCGGTTTTTACTGTAGAATCCTTGTTCCTTACAGTAGGATTGTAACAATGTGCAGGGAGGAAATGAAGAGTTTTCACATTGGATAACAGAGGTATGGTACGGAATCAATTAGACAAAGTTAATATCAATAAAGCGCCAGGAAGCATGGATTGCATCCTAGGATTTTAAAAGAGCTTAGTTCAGTTCTAGCAAGACCACGTGGCTCATCTTTTCAGATTCGCTTTTGTCTGGGGATGTGCCGCTGGATTGGAAAAAGCCAATGTAATACAAATTCAAAAAAGGTAGTCGTTCACAGCCTTGTAACTATAGACCTGTAACCTAACATCAGTGGTAGGGAGGTGATGGAAACTTTGTTAAGGGATCATATCCTTGACTTTGTTCCAGAGATCATCTTATTAGTAGTAGTCAGCATGAGATTATGAGAAATAGATCATGCCAGACAAATTTAATTGGTTTTTATGAAGAAGTGAGTAAGAAGTTAGATTCAGGCACAGCTGTGGATGTGGTATATTTGGATTTTGCAAAAGCCTTTGATACTGTGGCCACATAGGCGACTAATGTATAAACTGAGGACTGTTGGCCTGAAGAAAACATTTGTTCATGGAAGAGAACTGGTTATTGGACCGCAAACAGAGAGTGGTGGTTATGGAGCTACATCTATGTGGGCTAAAGTTCTAAGCGGAGTTCCTCAGTGGTTTTGTACTGGGGCCGCTTCTGTTTAATTGTTTATAAATGGACTTAGAGGGGCATTGAGAGCAAGGTCTCTGTGTTTGTGATGACACTAAATTATGCAGAGCTTTGGAAACTTCCAATGATGTGCAAGTGCTGCAAGCAGACCTAGATAGATTATCAAATGGGCAGCAGAATGGCAGATGAGATTCAATGTTGATAAATGTAAGGTGATGCATTTGGGATTTTAATAACCCTGTGCCACCTAACCATAAATAACTCTGTGTTAAGTGCATCTGAAATGGAAAAGATTTGGGGGTTCGGTAGATAACAGACTCAGCTGTAGCAAACAATGCCAGGTAGCAACAGCTAGAGCTAGCAAGATATTGTCTTGTATAAAGGGGAATGGAATCAAGAGAGAAAAATATTATTCTCCTCTTTACAAGGCACTGGTAAGGCCACATTTGGAATATGCGGTGGCAGTTTTGGAATCCCATATACAAAAGGGACATCTTGGAAATTGAGGC
This sequence comes from Hymenochirus boettgeri, assembly GCA_019447015.1. Taxonomy (NCBI): domain Eukaryota; kingdom Metazoa; phylum Chordata; class Amphibia; order Anura; family Pipidae; genus Hymenochirus; species Hymenochirus boettgeri. The sequence continues at coordinate 311,110,732 of CM033470.1, read as the reverse complement.
AGTTCAAGAAGGGCAACTAAATTAATAGGGAATGGAGGGGCTTGAATATGCAGGCAGATTAGACAAGTTAGGGCTGTTTACATTGGAGAACGACGGTTGCGTGGGGACATGATAACCTTATACAAATATATTAATGGCCCATACAGTGAACTTCTGGTGCATTGTTCACTAATAGGTCATATCAGAGGACTCGTGGACATCCTTAAGGTTGGAAAAAGAAGTTTCATCTTCAAGTTAGGAGAGGTTCTTTACAGTGAGAACGGTGAAACTGTGGAACTGTCTTCCAGAGGTGGTAATGGCAAGTTCATTGATAACTTTAAAAAGGCCTGGATATGTTTCTAAAACACTAAAAAATATTGAGAATTACTGGTATTAATGCATATAGATCTGGTTGATCCAGGGATACTTCCGATTGGCCGTTTGGAGTCAGGAAGAATTTTTCCCCCCTTTTTAGCTGGGGTTTTTTGCCTTCCTCTGGATCAACTGTTAGGTAGGGTTAAAAAAAAAAAAAAAAGGGAATAGGTTGGACTTGATGGACGAATGTCCTTTATTCAACCTTAATTACTATGTTACTATGTTACTTGAATTTTAAAGCCACAGCTTTCACTAATCTACAGTTTTTTTATAGTGTACATATCCATTAAAATTATGGTGGTGATATAAATGTGATTTTAGCTCCCTATTAACATATACTGTCCCAGTCTCTCTTCTCATAGTTTGTTGCTCAGTCAAACTATTTGTATTCTCCAGTAGAATTTGAAGGACAACTATACTGTAAAAATTCCCTGTTAATAAATGAAAAGTACCTGGGACAGGGAGGTAGGATTGATTATTCCCACCTCTCAATATTGTTTAGTTGAGGAGCTACAGCAGATACAGTTTTTCATCTGCCAGTTTAGTGCCCTGGGCCTTTCTGTATTACAGATAGCATTCAGGAAGCCTGGCAGAAGCAGTTTTCTTTGTGCTGCCACTCCCCAAAGAAATTATATATGGGAGTAGAAAGTATCAATCCTACCTCTGTGTCTCAGGTACTTTACATTTTAACTGTTATTGAAAAATTTTTATTACGCTATAGTTATGCTTTAATTTTAGTGTTTCTTTATAGTACATTGAAACCAGCCCATTCTGCTTGGGTGGCCATAGTCATATTCTATACATTATAAACAATTGTTCATTGATTGCTTTTTTCTGAATAGACCATAATGAATTGTCAGCTTATTATACATTAAAAGGGGTTAATCTTATTTTTATCTTGCAAAATACTTACACTAAAGCCACAATAAGAAATGAACATAGGAGGATAGGGTTTCAAGAGATAAACCTGAAGATACTAAATACTGTCTCCATATTTATTCCAATTATCACAGAGAAAAGTCTGTAGGGCAAGGAAAACATGTTTGTAATCTAAAATTTATGGAGCATGTTGACATACAAGAGGATAATACTGGAATTAAAGGGCATGCCACCTCCCAAACTAAATTCAACCCACTACTAGCCCACTAAGTAGTTTAAAAAAAACCCTTACCATACATCCCTGCTCCTTATGGTTCTCCTGCAGTGCTTGTTCCAAAATACAGGAAACTGAAGATTAGGAGCTGTCTCTTCCTATCTAAACAGTTTCTGCCTCTAATCTGTCCTCTCAGTTGCTTCGGCATGTGCAGGGAGCCCTTTCCCTCCCTGCCTCTCAGCCAATCACAGATGAGGCGCCGGTCCGGCACCTGTTTGCAACTTCCTACAAACGGAGCATGAGGAGCACGCTGTGAGAGGTGAAGGGCTGTAAGTATGATTCAGATTCGATTTTTAAAAAACCAATTTAGCGTTTGGGTCTGGGCAGGGGGGCTACCTTATATCAAAAGTTAAATTTTTGAGTGGACATACCCTTTAAAGAGGTTATTGTTCACAGTGGTAGAGCAAAAATGACTGACATCATAAATAATAAGATAAAATGGGTAGCACGGTGGCTCACTGGTTAGCACTGATGCCTTTGTGCTGAAGTCCTGAGTTCGAATCCACCCTTGGACACATCTAAAAGGAGTTTGTATGCTTGTGAAGGTTCTCATTCATCCAGGTCATGGTATATCTTCCTCGGGTAAGGACACAGCCGTTGTACCTACATCTTAAGGAAAAAGGACATACCTTTGAAGAAGTCATTCTGACTTGTTGGATGACTAGCAAAACGTCTTCAAAAACTAAACCTTAGTCCAGTTGATATAACTGAATACAAGAAATAGTCATAATAGAAATTAGCATTCAGCATTCCTACTTTGGGTTTAAAATCATATTCTACTGGGCTGTCACTAGTTAACGCTGCCCCCCAACCCCAACAATAGGCGCGGGACATTCCTGTGCCCAGTGGGCCATAAAAGGTGTTTGCTGATGTCATTCCTCTAGCTCTGGGCTCTGGTGTCACCCATGCTTGTCTAATATTCAGCTATTTACTATACTTCTGATCATTAAGCTCACAGACGTTAGTATTAAACACACCATTCACTCAATATATCCAATATATTTTGGATATAAGTATTAGGTTTTGCCTTAATATAAAGGAGAAGTAAAGGCTTAAATGGATTGTCCATTTAGCTATATCAAGTGGTGCATAATTTGTCTATATCTGGTTCTAGAGACACAACCTGTCAAATGAGACAAATCTACTAGTACAAAGAGTCCTGACATCCGACAGTGCCTTCTAACAGCTGTAAGGTATTTCTATCTCGCTGGGAGCCGTCTGCAGAGCTGTTTGGAGAACAATGAATGTTATGTTTCAGCTTTTTCCTTATTACATTGATTAGTGTTCCTGGTAGAGCACATTCTGTTCTTTAGCAATTTATTGTTTAACTAAAGTAGACGGGGGGAAGCAGCAACCTTATTAGTTTATATTAGTATTTTCCAAAAAGTTTTAATTGCAATATTAGCATTTTAAACTAGATCTTTGTTAGGCTAGCCAGAAACAATGGATCTCAAACAATGCAAAAGTTTTCCTGTGCTATTATTTGCAGCCACCAATCAGATTTTTGCTTTTTTGGAGTTACTGCAGTTAGATAACATCTGATTGGTTGCTGCAGATAAATAGCATGGGCACCTAGTATTGCATCATCCCCAATGTATCTAATACAGGGTTTTGTGAATTCTTCGCATAGCCCTTTATATGTATATGCAACCAAATAATACAAACATTTTGGTAGACAGGGCTCTGGTCACAGCATTATAGAATTCACATGCAAGATTGCAATTTTTAATTTAATGCAAGTCCATAAGTCAGTAAGTCAGCAGATCCCCTGAGCACTCTTATACTATAGTTACTTGGCATAGAAAGTAAAGTAGAGCAATGTTTAGCGTGCTCCATTTATAAAGGATTTTAATTATCTGCACACAAGCGAACTATAACACACTACAATAAAGTATGTTAATCTTCTATGTGGTGAAACGTGTCAGTTCATGTTTATCCCTTGGGTAAATTATAGCACTGAAAAACCATACGTGCAAAATGGCTGCCATAACAGGAAGAGAATTGTCCAAAATGGCTGCCATAACGGAAGCAGAATTGTCCTAAATGGCTGCCATAACAGGAAGTAAGATGCTTATACACAAACAATAGTAGAAATGTACTTGCCTTTTGGCTACATGAGCCGACAGCTTCTCATGTGTGGCCTGGATGCTTGAACTGAATCTCTAGTTTAAAGTACTTCACCTAACTCTGGGTGAAGTACAATTTCCCAGAAGGTTGGTCAAACCTTCAATGTAACACACAATATATGAAAATTGGGCTGTTGTACATCCATATTAAGTGCAACTAGAGACCAAAAATATAATACATACAAAACAGAATTAGTGCACAAGGTCATGTGCTCGTTTGAGAAAAGTACTTTAAACTAGAGAGTCAGCTTCAAGCACCCAGGTCACAAAGGAGAAGCTGTCGGCTCATGTAGCCAAGAAGGGAAGTACCAGTAGGTTAGGACCCAGTTAAACAAAGCAACCTTGACGTGGTGACTGGGCTTAAAATAATTTGGCCAATTAAACTAATTGCTTTTATCCAAGGTTCATTTCTGGCTCATTGAAGCAGCAACCTTATGGAAATATAGCCAATATGCAATTAGAATGTCTGTGCAATAGAATTTAGGTTGTATGGATTCTATGCATGATCTCTTGTTGCACTTTAATATGGATGTAGAACAGACCAATTTTATATATGAATTGGATGCCCATACACATGTAGCAGCTGGGGTCGCAATCTCACAATCGATTCCCATGGAATTGTGTATGATTTTGCCAATGTGGACATACAGCAGAACAGTCATCGGTCTTGTCCATAGATGCGCACATCTGACAGGATTTTCGGATTATCGGCAATGTGGATGGGCACCTTTAGATACAGTGATCAATATAGCTAGAAGGAGTTTTGGTCACATGTGTCCCCTGAAAGGGAATTCCTACTCCAGATATAATTATAGGGATAACCCACCCCTTCCATGGTTCCCTATGGGGATAAACTGTAAATAATATCCCTATAGTCGCGCGCGATAATAACACGGAAGTACCCCAAAGCCGTTACCCTTTCATCTTCAGCCGGGTGTGTGTGAGGGAATCCAGGAGGGGAAGCAGAGGGTGCGGTCAAGCTGTCTGGAGCACTGAAAGAAGCAGGTGGGTGGTCTATAATCAGGTGTGTGTGTGTGTGTGTGTGTGTTTTTTTTTTAGCCTGTGAACTTATACAGCAGCCTGTGACTGCACAATAACCATGGGTTTGTTTATAAATGGGGGAGGGGTGGGTTATATGGATAATGTCCCCCTACTGGTAAATTCATATGGATATTAGAAGGCACTCTGCCTCGTGCTTGTATATGGTCACGGAACTCCCGGTGGAATTCTAATATCCTTATAATTACAGTAGGGGGTACATTATCCACTATATTATTGGTTGTTATGTCTGTATGAATTATGTATTTTACTGACTAAGAAAGAAAAGAGATACGTAAAATACTTCTGTAGTCCATTAGGGATATAAGATTCTTGCCTACATGTTCCTCTTGGATTCAATAAATTCCTTTGCTCAAATGAGCCTCCGCCTGACCTGAACCATTCAGATTCACTCAGGATATAATTCAGGCAGTTTTATTTGAGGAACCGTATACATTGACACAGAGATTACAATACAAAGTATTACATAATAGCCTCTACATCCAGAAAGCTTAGGAGAATGTTGATGGACATTTAGTAACACGTAACCATTTAAACCATTTCCTACAACAGGGGGGTATCTGTGTAACATCCAGTCATCGTCATTTGTTTATCAGAATTGTGTGTCCCTGTCCACCTTAAGAAAACCCCTTTTAGTCTTAGGTTAGTAGCCAAATAAGTATTTCTGCTGTCAGTACAGTGTCCAAAAAGTTTTTGTGCATTGGGGCTATATATGTTTTTCCTTAGACTTGCACTAGACATACTAACATAAGATAACAGATTAGTCTCTGTATTAATAGTTATGCGTCTAGATGCTATTCTACATTTACAAATGGAAATGGGACAACCCTAAAATAGGGTGGTTTCTTGGTGCTACATTACAATCTTCAAAGGTATGTCCTTTATCCTTAAGATGCAGATACACGGCTGAGTCCTGACCCGAGGAATTGGCTCTTCTGTGCTGGGCCATACGTTGATGCAGTTGCTGTTTGGTCTCCCCCACATACAAATCAGAGCACTCTTCACTGCACTGCACTGCTTATATGATGTCGCTTTTCTTGTGTTTCGGTATTGGGTCTTTTGGATGTACCAATTGCTGCCTCAGTGTGTTGTTCGGTTTAAAGCAGACAGGGATACAGTGTTTTTTGAAAATTCTTCTTAATTTTTCGGAGACCCCTGCTACATATGGGATGACCATGTTCTTTCTCCTGTCTTGCTTTTCCCCTTCACTGTTGGTATTCGTGTTCTTTTCTTTCCTTCTACTTCTTTTGACAAAGGCCCAGTCTGGATATCCACAAGTTTTAAGGGCTGCTCTGAGATGTTTCATTTCTTTAGCCTTCGCCTCTGTGCTAGTGGGGATGTTCTCAGCTCTGTGTTGCAGGGTTCTGATGACACCCAGCTTGTGATCTAAAGGGTGGTGGGAGTCAAACATCAAATACTGATCTGTGTGTGTTGGTTTTCTGTAAACCTCTACTTCCAGTTAACCATTTTCCTTAACTTCTACCAAGCAGTCCAAGAAAGCCAGTTTGTTGTTTTGTACCTCTTCCCTTGTAATTTGATGTTTTGGTCTACCGCATTAATGTGTTCTGTGAAAGCTTGTACTTCCTTCTGGTGGATTTTAACCCAGGTGTCATCAACATATCTGAACCAGTGGCTGGGTGCTATGCCCTTAAAGGTATTAAGCACCTGTTTTTCTACCTCCTCCATGTAAAGGTTGGCCACAATAGGTAAAAGTGGAGATCCCATAGCACATCCGTGTTTTTGCTTATAGAACACCTGTTCTGGGTTGAGATCGGTTCTGCTGGTAAGAGTGCAGTCTTGGCCTAGCCGTTTTCTCACCATGTCAACAGCCTCCTTGGTGGGTATACAGGTGAAGAGAGATGTCACATCATAGGACACCATAGTTTCTTCTGCACCAAGTACTATATCTTCAATCTTGTTGGTGAAATCCTGAGAGTTCTGGATGTGATGCTTAGAACTTCCCACCAATGGTCCTAAGATGTGGGCTAGGTATTTTGCTACCTTGTATGTTATAGAGTTGATGCTGCTGACTATAGGTCTTAGTGGTGCCCCTTCCTTATGTATTTTTGGGAGTCCATATATGCATGGATGTGCCTCACCAGGGTAGATGATACATTGCTCGATCAATGGCTTTATCCTTTTAAAGCTGTTGTAGTAAGTCTATGACGCTTTTCTTGTAACGGCTGGTGGGATCCCTTGTTAAAGCCTCATATGTGTTGTTATCGGCCAGGAGCATGATCCCCTTATCATGGTAGTCTGAGGTGTTGAGTACCAATGTGCATCTTCCCTTGTCTGCCGGTAGAATGGTGATACTGGAATCTTTCTTGAGGGATGTTAAGGCTCTTCTTTCCTGTGTGGTCAGGTTAGATGAAGCAGTTTTAGCACTGGCTAAGGCTGCAGATACTTTAAGGCGAAGTTGTTCTGCCTCACTCTGTGGTACCTTATTATTGTGAATTGAGGCTTCTGTGGCTGCTATAATATCCACCACAGGGATGGCTTTAGGAGTGATGGCAAAATTCAAGCCCTTAGCAAGGACTTCCATTTCTGGCTGGGTCAGGGTCCTGTTAGACAAGTTTCTCATCCATTCCTCCTTGTTTGATGAAGTGACACTTCCCTCCTAAATAGAGGTGGGGGGGTTCGACACCAACTGTCTGCCATGTACAATGCTGTTTTGACACCTTACTATGGGCGTTCCTAGAACACCTCTTAGCCACTATCCAATCACGCCCTTAACACTTGGCAGTGATATGCTAATTGGGATTTTCCAGGGTACATAATTGCCAAAGATTCTTGTACAAGTCATTCTGAATTGAGAAAGCCATTCGGATGACTAGCGAAACGTCTTCAAGAACTAAACTTCAAGTCCAGTTGATCTAATTGAATACAACAGATATTTTATATATTGTAGTTAAATTATCACCTTGTTCAATGATGTTTAGAGAATTTTAGCCAATCACACACCCTGGGCACTCCCACAAGGGTGGGTTTTATCCATAGGCTAGGGTATTTTCACTTTTTGTTGCACTTACATCAACTGAAGAAGGGGGCGTTGTGTTTTTGATGTGTGGTTTTCAATAAACTTTGAATTCATTGAAGGAGTGCAACTTCAGACCTCGTTTACTTTCCAGTATTTGCCTTCTTTGGAAGTGGGAAGATTCTTGGAAGTCAGCACCCACCACAGTTTGTGTGCATAAGAACTTTGTGCTATTTTGATGTCATAGTAACATCACAAAAAAATGCACCCAGACACATTTGAAAATCATTAAAAGATATAGAAAAAGAAGTCGCACCAAATACAATGCTATTTTGGGTAAAAAAATTAATATCTGTACAAAATTATGTCATACTAATGTCATAGAGACATAATTAAAAAATGCACCCAGACACATTTAAACATTATTAAAAGATCTGGAATGACAAGTTGCGCCAAGTGGAATGCTTTTTTGGGTCAAATTCCAAATCTAGAAATATTTCCCCTGTATGTATACCCTCTATATGTATATTATCCCTGTATGTATACCCCCCATATGTATATTATCTCCTTTTATGTATACCCCCTATATGTATACCGTATATACTCGAGTATAAACCGAGTTTTTCAGGCTGTAAAATCAGCCTGAAAACTTGGACTCGGTTTATACTCGAGTCACTACTTACCTTAGCACTCCGGCAGCCGCGCGATCATTCTCTGTACTGGCGCGCCGGCCTGACGTCACTGCCCAGCGCCAATTAGTGACGTCAGCCGGCGTGCCAGTACAGGAATGAGCGCGCGGATGCTGGAATGCAGAGCGGAATGCAGAGGACGCTTACCTTCAATGCTGGCACACAGTCCCTGGAACACAGGAAGCCCTTGGATGGAGGAGAGCCCACAGTTCCTGGATGGAGAAGAGCCCACAGGTACAAACTGAACTGGGTGAGGGTGGCATTCAAGATGTTTGGAAACTACAACTCCCAGCATGCTTTATTAGCTGGGAGTTTAGTTTTCCAAACATCTGAATGCCAAGTGAGGTGGCATTCAAGATGTTTGGAAACTACAACTCCAGCATGCTTTATTAGCTGGGAGTTGTAGTTTCCAAACATCTTGAATGCCAAGTTTCTTATTAGGATTTTTAGCTGAAATTGGGTACCTGGGTTTATACTCGGGTCGGTTTATACTCGAGTATATACGGTAGTTCTCCTGTATGTTTATTATTAAACTTAAATCCTATTAGTGTAAAGGAAAACTAAATCAGGGCTCTTTTCTAGTTGGAGGAAAGAATTTACTGCACATTCAATAAATCCTAAGGACTGCCCATTAAACACTGTAATTTTCCTGGTCCTTCATACGGCAGTGATGAATGGTTTAACCCCTGATGCCTTGCGTGACAGGACCAATGTAAATAAATAGCTCTGACTCCTCCCCTCCTCACGTCTCTTCTTCCTGTCCTCACCTGAACAATCGGACCAAATATAATTCGGCTTACCTCAACTTATCCTTACGGGTCTCTCATCCTCTCTGCTGTAAGAAGCCTGAACCAAGCGTTCTCGTTAGGTTCAGGACGGGCATACAGCGGACTGGTTACTTCCGCTTTGCAGCTCACGCTGGCGTGGAAAGATGATGTCACGGACACACAGTTCAAAATCATAGTGGGCTCTCAAGCTAGCCGCAAATACGTCGGAATCCTGTTGGATTACCTTATCCACGCTGTCACCAGGGCCCTTCTATAGCTGCAACGCTGTAAGTGCCGGACTATCATCCGGACCTGCATTTCTAGTTGGAGGAAAGAATTTACTGCACATTCAATAAATCCTAAGGACTGCCCATTAAACACTGTAATATACAGCTGCACTGACTTTGAATCCTCAATGCACTTTAAGTACAGTCTGGACCCTGACATTTTTACAATAACATCAAACATCCATTAGGTCTCCCAGACATGTACATGGGCTGTGAAGTAGAAAGTTGTCATCTACTGCATCCACTGGGCTGTATCAATAATGAGTTTTATCTCATGCCCATCAAGATTCAATCATCAGCGAGTTTAAATAAAAATGTAAATTGAATATGATTTATATCAATTATTTGCCTCTATTGTGACATTATATTGATTTGGTATAGAAATAACTGACATATTAAAGACAGTTATACAGGTATGCCACCCTTCCCGCTACTGCAAGGATCGAAATCTCTGCCCCCGGAACACCTATATCTCCGCCTCTACCACAAATCCAATGGATCTTTACCAGACGGCACGCTCCCTCCCACCCACCGACATGCCCCCATTCCCACCCTGCCCGGAAGCCACGTTTGGCAGGGTGTGATGTCTGTAAATACTATACTATTTATTTAGTTTACATATGTAAGTAGCTAAACTATGCACAGTTTTATTTATATAATCTGTAAACAAACTTATAAAAATGTTTATGAATATTTAATACACAAGAGATATTATTAAGAACATTGTTTTATAAGGGATTTATTTCCATTCTGCATCACACGTTTTTAAATCCCTACATTGCATTTTCTCTGCTCTGTTAACCTTGATTGATGATGTCATTTTCATAGATTCCCATTACGGCTCCTTGTTCCTGGGCCGAGATCCTGTAAAGATAATGCAGAAATCGGATTTTATCCTGAGAACTGCTGATCTGTATGCTGGGCTCAATAAAGATTGTTTTTTATTCCCCTGTTGCTTTGCGGATCGTTAAGATGGCTACTATACTGATCAATGCATTTACTGTTATCTGAAGGGGGAAGGGAAGTTAGATAGTTTTACAACCCGCCAGAGTGTACAGAGTACAAGATAGTGTACAACCCGCCAGAGTGCTGAAGCCAATCCATTGGCTAGAAAGGTTAACCTACCCCATTCAGTGTATGCGTATGACATACTGACTGCTACATGTGCTATATGGAGATGTATCATTAAAGAATCTTCTTTTTTTACAATAAAAAAAACTGTAGCATCCATCCACGTTCAGCCCCCTCTGTGATCTATACAATGGGAGAAGTGCTTTTTGCAGAGTGTGTTTTCCCATTGGTTAGGTTGTGCCATGAGGGGGTGGAGCAAAAACAAGCTACAGTTGTCCTGTAAACGCGATGCTAATAGAAGGGTACTTACAATAAGATAGCTCAAAACAAAGTTGTTAACGCAACCAGATATGGGCGACCTGTGCAACCACGCAAGTTAAAATACCAGGGCCACAGCCAATTCAGTTGCAATCTTGCAGATCAAATATATGTATCAGCACCACCCCACATACTAAGCCCCAACACACATAAGCCTTACTTAAGGTATTTGTATGCTGTGCTGTTCTGCCTGTGCCTTTAGTATGTTACGTGTTACATGATGATGTATGTACAATATATATAAGCATGCACTGAATACTGAAAGGCATTAAGCGCAGGTGCGGGACTTTTTGAAGCAGGCCAAGGCAAGCAGCATGCAACAGTGTATTGTGTGTGCCCAGGGGGGTGTTTTGGAGGGGGTGGTAGGTACCAGTAACAAATCTTGCACAGGGGGCTATTTATCCTAAGGCCGGCCCTGAACGCAACTCTTACAGTTTGAAGTGAATATATAATGATTTATTATATTTATAATATTTTAGATTTATAGCAGTACAAATGAAATATATATATATTTGAACTGCAGTTGTATAGTTAAAGAAGAACTAAACTTACATTTTTAAAATCTAATGTGAAAGCCGTAACTTTTCTAAAGTACGTTGCATTTAGTACATGTAATGTAATAGATTCTGTAACTAAGAAGGCTTCCATGTTGTTGCCAGTAAAACTCATAGCCCATGTTGGCTTCAAAGAGCCACACCCCCTGACCCCAGGATTCACTGTCTCTATGGGCCATATTTATAAAGCTGCTGTATCACTTTTTAGCTATACTGCGGCTTAGTTAATTTACAATCGCGGTTGTAAATGTACAATCGCGATCGGTATTGTAAATGTACGATCATTAAACCGATTAACAATAGTAAATTTACGATACCGATAGTTAAAGTCACGGTATTGATACCGCGGCTTTATAAATATGGCTCGCTTTGCACAGTTTCTAGCTTCTGTTTTTAGTGCACTGAATAATATATACTGAATAATATATCCATGAATATATCTATTATACACTAATATAATTATATACTGACTATAATAGATACAGAATATAACATACTATGATATAATATATACTGACTATAATAATACAGAATATAACATCTACTGAATATAATATATACTAGACTGATAATATATACGAATATAATATAATATACTGAACTATAATATATACAATAATAACAATATACTGAATATAATATATACTGACTATAATACAATTTTCTGATTCTTCATACTAACCAACGATATAACCAAAGATAACAGAATATAACATATACTGAATATAATATATACTGACTATAATATATACAGAATATAACATATACTGAATATAATATATACTGACTATAATATATACAGAATATAACATATACTGAATATAATATATACTGATTATAATATATACAGAATATAACATATACTGAATATAATATATACTGACTATAATATATACAGAATATAACATATACTGAATATAATATATACTGACTATAATATATACAGAATATAACATATACTGAATATATTATATACTGATTATAATATATACAGAATATAACATATACTGAATATAATATATACTGATTATAATATATACAGAATATAACATATACTGAATATAATATATACTGATTATAATATATACAGACTATAACATATACTGAATATAATATATACTGATTATAATGTATACTGAATATAATATATACTGGTTATATTATATACAGAATATAACATACCATATACTGAATATAATATATACTGAATATAATATATACTGAATGTAAAACATACTGAATATAATATACACTGAAAAGAATGGGGGATGGAGCAAGATGTCTGCAAAGTGATTTATTTATTACAACTCACAAGCTGATTGGTTGCAAATTTATAGCACATATTTATATTCCATCTATTGGTCTACCAATTGGGTAACCTACAGTGTATTTTCCAAGTATTGTTCTACCCGTTGGCTCCACAGACCACTCCTCATCCCATTGGTTAGGTCCCAAGCTATTGGGGGTTGGAGCTGCAAACTGTTCATTATCAGATCTTCAATCATAGATTTCCAGTAGAGAAGGTTTACCCTGGGCAGTCTTAAACCCCAGTTTTGCTTTATAGAAAACCAAAGATGCCCCTGAAGGGACTTACCTGACCTGGTCCCTTCCTGCTCTGCTGCACTACTCCTCTGCTCTGCAGCGATACTTCCTGGTCGTGGCTGTCAGTCAAGAGGCGATGTGATGCCAAGCCCCCAATTACCTGACAAACGCGACCAGGAAGCACCTCACTGCTGCTGTTCTTGCACAAAACGAGCTTGTAAGAGCAGCAGTGGGTGGTTCCCAGGCAGTGAGGGACCAGGTCAGATAAGTCCCTTCAGGGGAATCTTTGGAAGCTTCATATAATGCGAAACTGGGGTTTGGGGGTAGCTGGACATAAATATAGAAAGTTTTTTCCCACAGAACTGCAATAGGTTCCACAGAACTGCAATTTGCTGCCTATATACAGCACATAGACAATAGTAGTTGTCTGCATCTGCATTTTTGAGCAAACTGGTAATTTTAAGGGCAACTAAAGTTTTTATCCTGTAATATAAAATACAAAGCCAGAAAATGTAACAGAAAATACATACAAGTTTTAAGGACAGGGGAAGCACTTTTTATACAAACTAGTATTGGACTATGCAAAGTATTGGCCCTAAGTGGGTCATGAACATTTACGGATCCACATATTGGAAATATGGTTGTTGGATAAATCACGTGTTTTTACCTATGTGATACTTTTATCCACTTCCTCTGGCATAGGTAGGGAGGGAGGAGCTTCTCACTGTAAGTCTTTAAAAGGGAGAGTGGGTTGTAATTGGGTTACACCTGAGGAAGAGGACATAGTGTGCCCCTCACAATTCCTTTGCTTGTGCTATAGCTTAGGGTCTTTGGTAGAGGACGCAGTGAGGGAGCACCTTGCAAGTGCCTAGGCCCTAAAACAACATTGCTGAACAGAAAATACACACATGCATTCCATGCAAAAAAAGAAAATGAATCCATTCAGTATTACGTTTATAATTAGGGTATTGAAGAATAGTCAATTCTCTAATTACTGTAACTCTGAAACAGAGAGATTGGTATCTACATGCTTTGGTATCTACATGCTTTGCATTCCTTTCCTGCAACTTTTTAACATCAGGTAAGGTTAAGGACCAATCAGAACTGACGGGAGCCAATCGTTTGGGACTCTGGGTCAATCTACCTAATAGTATTCTAGTGAATATATTAAAAAGCATCTCCAATGAAAATATTTGTGTAAAATAGTTACGAGGATTCTGTTTCCAGTTCCGTCCAATGGGATACCACTGAATATTGTATCCTCATAATTTCAGTTGGAAAGTAAATTCAATCAGAGAATTTTTATTAACTCAACTGTACTTCATGATCACTTTATACTGGGCAATGTAACAACATCTCTGGTACATTGTTTAATAATAGGTCATATTAGAGGGCTCGAGGACATCCTTAAATATTAGAAGAAAAGAAGTTTCAACTTCAGGTTAGGAAAGGTTTCTTGACAATGAGCACGGTGAAACTGTGGAGCTTTTTTAAGGCGTACCTTTTTCAATATGTTACATGGTAGCGTGGAACTTATTGCCTATTGAATAGAGGTGTATGAGGCCAATGTAGGGGAAAAAAGTTATATTTTACCTGACGGGGATCCTGTGATGCTGTAAGTCTCGCAAAGAAGATTAAAGCACCATGGAATCTCAGTCAGGTAAGACGTAACTAAGAAGTTTACTACATTGGCCCCATGGTTCTGGTTAATCCAGGGATCTTTTCTGATTGGCACTTGGAGTCAGGAAGGATTCTTTTCCCCTTTACACTGGTTTTGTTTTTGGCTTCCTCTGGATCAACTGTTAGGTAGGATAAAAATGGTCGTATGTCTTTATTCAATCTTTATTCAATACTATGTACAGTATGTGATGTCAGGGACTTTAGACTTTAGTTAGGGATTTCTGGGAGATGACTCATGCGCTGTGGCTTCTTTCCCTTCATAATGTATTTACAGCACATGCCTTGACCATCAGAAGAAGGGCAGAGTGACCAAAAGAATGGCATTGCTGTCTTGAAGTTGTGTCGATTTTTAAGTAATTTGGACTTTCATATTTTTATTGTTACTGCAGGTAGAAAGTTCAGAGAGGGATTTTTTTTACTGATCTTTAACTTTTCTTATAAACGTCTTTAGGTCTTTTTAGTTTTCTGCTATGGCTGTACACAATGAAAAGTTGTTTTTGTGTTTCCACTAATCTACGATTGCTAAATATATTCCACTTGTTTCTATTTTAAATCTATAAACTCAGTATGCAGAATGAATCGGTGTTTTGATAGTATGCTCTATGACCTAATCTGAACTAGAATATGTGTTTATTTAAAGGGCATGTCATCCCATAAAACAAGCTTGCAACCGGAGCAGGGGGCGGCACCAAGGCGACGAGGGACTGGGTTGTGTAAGTATGTTTCTGGTCATCTTTGGGCAAGGTAAGTCAAATGGATCTGGGGTTGGGGGGGTGTTTTATCAGTGTGTGAAATTTAATTTTATGGATGGACATGCTCTTTGATGACCTTATCTGAACTAGAATAGGTGTGTTGATAGTAAAGACCTTATCTGGACTAGAATAGGTGTGGTGATAGTATAGACCTTATATGAACTAGAATTGTTGTGGTGATAGTATAGACCTTATCTGAATTAGAATAGGTGTGTTGATAGTATAGACCTTATATGAACTAGAATTGTTGTGGTGATAGTATAGACCTTATCTGAATTAGAATAGGTGTGTTGATAGTATAGACCTTATCTGAACTAGAATCGGTGTGTTGATAGTATAGAACTTATATAAACTAGAATAAGTGTGGTGATAGTATAGACCTTATCTGAACTAGAATCGTTGTGTTGATAGTATAGACCTTATCTGAACTAGAATCAAAGTGTTGATAGTATAGACCTTATCTGAACTAGAATCGGTGTGTTGATAGTATAGACCTTATCTGAACTAGAATAGGTGTGTTGATAGTATAGTCCTTATCTGAACTAGAATCGGTGTGTTGATAGCATAGAACTTATATAGACTAGAATAGGTGTGTTGATTGTATAGACCTTATCTGAACTAGAATAGATGTGGTGATAATATAGACCTTATCTGAACTAGAATCGGTGTGTTGATAGTATAGACCTTTTCTGAACTAGAATTAGTGTGTTGGTAGTATAGACCTTATATGAACTAGAATCGGTGTGTTGATAGTATAGACCTTATCTGAACTAGAATAGGTGTGTTGATAGTATAGAACTTATATAAACTAGAATAGGTGTGGTGATAGTATAGACCTTATCTGAACTAGAATCGGTGTGTTGATAGTATAGACCTTATCAGAACTAGAAATGGTGTGGTGATAGTATAGACCTTATCTGAATTAGAATAGGTGTGGTGATAGTATAGACCTTATCTGAATTTGAATAGGTGTGTTGATAGTATAGACCTTATCTGAACTAGAATGGTGGTGTTGATGTATAGCCTTATCTGAAACTAGAATAGGTGGTTTGATAGTATAACCATTATTCTGACTAGAATAGGTGTGGGTGTTATAGTATAGAACCTTATCTGAACTAGAAGAGTGTGTTGATAGTATGATATGAACTAGATAGTGGGATATTACCTTATACTAACTACTTAATATAGCTTAACGTAGTAGGTTGGTGATAGTATAGTCCTTATCTGAACTATAATTGGTGTGTTGATAATATAGACCTTATCTAAACTAGAATGGGTGTGTCCATAGTATAGACCTTATCTGGACTAGAATTGGTGTGTTGATAGTATTGTCCTTACCTGAACTAGAATTGGTGTGTTGATGGTATAGACCTTATCTGGACTAGAATGGTGTTGTTGATAGTATAGTCCCTTATCGCACTAGAATTGTGTTGATGGTTAGACCTTATCGAACTAGAATTGTGTGTTGATATAGTATAACCTTAATCTGAACTAATTGGTGGTTAAGTATAGACCTTATCTGACTAGAATAGGTGTGTTGATAGTATAATCTTATCTGAACTAGAATTGGTGTGTTGATAGTATAGACCTTATCTAACTGCTATAATGGTGTGGTATGTATGAGACCTTATCTGAACCTAGAATCGGTTTTTGATAGTATAGCCATATCTGAACTAGAATAGGTGTGTTGAATAGTATAGACCTTATCTGAACTAGAATAATGTGTGATAGTATAGACCTTATCTGAACTAAAATCGTGTGTTTTGATAGTATAGTCCTTATCTAAACTAGCAATAGTGTGTTGAAGTATAGATCCTTTCTGAACTGATATGTGTGGTGATAGTATAGACCTTATCTGAACTAGAAGTGGGTTGTTGATACGTATAGACCTTATCTGAACTAGAATCGAGTGTGTTGATAGTATGACATTATCTGAATAGAATCGGTTGTGTTGATAGTAAAGACCTTATCTGAACTAGAATCGGTGTGTTGATTAGTATAGTACCTTATATAAACTAGACATAGGTGTGTTGATAGTAGTCCTTATCTGACTCAGAATCAGTTGTGTTTGATAGTATAAGACCTTATATAACTAGATATTGATTGATGTATAGTCCTTCTGAACTAATGGTTGTTTTTGATAATATTGACCTTATCTAAACTAGAATCGGTGTGTCCATAGTATAGACCTTTTCTGGACTAGAATTAGTGTGTTGATAGTATTGTCCTTATCCGAACTAGAATTGGTGTGTTGATGGTATAGAACTTATCTGGACTAGAATTGGTGTGTTGATAGTATAGTCCTTATCTGAACTAGAATTGGTGTGTTGATGTATAGACCTTATCTGAACTAGAATTGGTGTGTTGATAGTATAGACCTTATCTGAACTAGAATTGGTGTGTTGATAGTATAGACCTTATCTGAACTAGAATTGGTGTGTTGATAGTATAGACCTTATCTGAACTAGAATAGGTTTGGATAGTATAGTCCTTATACTCTAAAATTGGTGTGTTGATAGTATAGACCTTATCTGAACTAGAATTGGTGTGTGTTATAGTTATAGACCTTATCTGAACTAGAATTGGTGTGTTGTATGTAAGACCTTATCTGAACTAGAAAGGTGTGTTTATATATAGACCTTATCTGAACTAGAATAGGTGGGTGTTGATAGTATAGACCTTATCTGAACTAAATTGTGTGTGATAGTTAGACCTTATCTGAACTATAAAGTTGTGGTTGATTATAGACCTTATCTGAACTAGATCGTGTTGTTGATAGTATAGACCTTATCTGAACATTCAGTGTGTTGATAGTATAGACCTTATCTAACTAGAATGGTGGTTGATAGTATAGACCTTATCTGATAGAAAAGGTGTTTGATAGTATAGTCTTATCTGAACTAGAATGTGTGTTGATAGTAGAACCTTATCTGAACTAGAATCGTGTGGTGATAGATAAGACCTTATCTGACTAGAATTGGTGTTTGATAGTTAGAACCTTATCTGAACTAGAAAGGTGTGTTGATATATAGACTTTCTGAACTAGAATAGGTGTGTGATAGTATAGACCTTATCTGAACTGAAATGGTGTGTTGATAGTATAGTCCTTATCTGAACTAGAATCGGTGTGTGATAGTATAGACCTTATCTGAACTAGAATATGTGTTGATGTATAGACCTTACTGAACTAGAATAGGTGTGGTGATAGTATAGACCTTCTGACTAGAATGTGTGTTGATAGTATAGCCTTATACTGACCTAGAATTGGGTGTGGTGATAGTATAGACCTTATCTGAACTGAACGTTGTGTTGATAGTATTGACCTTATCTGAACTAGAATGGTGTGTGATAGTAATGACCTTTTTGAACTAAATAGGTGTGTGATAGTATAGACCTTTTCGCTAAATAGGTGTGTTGATAGTATAGACCTTACCTTAACTAGAATCGGTGTGTTTGATAGTATAGACCTTATCTGAACTAGAATGGTGGGTTGATAGTATAGACCTTATTGTAACTAACTAAATAGGTCTTGATAGTATAGACCTTATCTGACACTAGAATCGGTGTGTTGATAGTATAACCTTATCTGAACTAGAATAGGTGTGGTGATAGTATAGACCTTATCTGAACTAGAATCGGTGTGTTGATAGTATAGACCTTATCTGAACTAGAATAGGTGTTTTGATAGTATAGACCTTATCTGAACTAGAATCGGTGTGGTGATAGTATAGACCTTATCTGAACTAGAATCGGTGTGTTGATAGTATACCTTATCTGAACTAGAATCGGTGTGTTGATAGTATAGACCTTATCTGAACTGAATCGGTGTGTTGATAGTATAGACCTTGTCTGAACTAGAATAGGTGTGTTGATGGTATAGACCTTATCTGGATAGAATTGGTGTGTTGATAGTATAGCACTTATCTGAACTAGAATAGGTGTATTTATAGTATAGTTCTTATCTGAACTAGAATTGGTGTTTTTGATAGTAATGAACTTATCTGAACTAAATATGTGGTGTATAGTATAGACCTATCTGAACTAGAATAGGTGTGTTGATAGTATAGACATTATCTGAATTAGAATAGGTGTGTTGATAGTATAGACCTTATCTGAACTAGAATAGGTGTGGTGAATGTATAGACCTTATCTGGACTAGAATTGGTGTGTTGATAGTATAGACCTTATCTGAACTAGAATAGGTGTGTTGATAGTATAGACCTTAGCTGAACTATATAGTGTGGTTAGTATGACCTTATCTGAACAGAATCGTGTGTGTATGATATAGCCTTATCACTAGAATGGTGTGTTGATAGTATAGACCTTATCTGAACTAGAATCGTTGTGTTGTGATAGTATGACCTTATCTGAACTAGAATAGGTTGTTTGATAGTATAGACCTTATCTGAACTAGAATCGGTGTGTTTGATAGTATAGACCTTCTTGACTAAATGGTTGGTTTGATAGATAGACCTTACTGAACTAGAAAGGTGTGTTGATAGTATGACCTTATCTAACTAGAATTGGTGTGTTGATAGTATAGACCTTATCTGAACTAGATAGTGTCGTTGATAGTATGACCTTATCTGAACTAATCGTGTTGATGAGTATAGACCTTATCTGAACTAGAATAGGTGTGTGATAGTTAGACCTATCTGAACTGAATGGTTGTGTTGATAGTATAGACCTTATCTGAACTAGACTAGGGTGTTGATAGTATAGACCTTATCTGAACTAGAATGGTGTGGTGATAGTATAGACCTTATCTGAACTAGAATCGGTGTGTTGAATAAGTATTCCTTATCTGAACTAGAATCGGTGTGTTTGATAGTATAGACCTTATCTGAACTAGAACGGTGTGTTTTGATAGTATAGACCTTGTCTGAACTAGAATAGGTGTGTGATGGTATAGACCTTATCTGACTAGAATTGGTGGTTGGATAGTAAGTCCTTATCTGAACTAGAATAGTTGTATTTATGTATAGTCTTATCTGAACTAGAATGGTGGTGTTGATAGTATACCTTATCTGAACTAGAATCAGTGTGTGTATAGTATGACCTTATCGGACTAGAATTGGTGTGTTGATAGTATAGACATTATCTGAATTAGATAGGTGTGTTGATAGTATAGACCTTATCTGAACTAGAAATGTGGTGTTGATAGTATAGACCTTATCTGGACTAGAATTGGTGTGTTTGATAGTATGACCTTATCTGAACTAGAATAGTGTGTTGATAGTATAGACCTTATCTGAACTAGAATAGGTGTGTATAGTATAGCCTTATCTGAACTAGAATCGGTGTGTTGATAGTATAGATCCTTATCTAACTAGAATCGGTGTGTTGATAGTATAAGACCTTATCTGAACAAGAATAGTGTGTTGATTGTAATAGACCTTATCTGAACTAGAATAGTTGTGGATATATAGACCTTATCTGAACTAGAATCGGTTGTGTTGATAGTATAAGCCCTTATCTGAACTAGAATTGGGTGTGTTGATAGTATGACCTTATCTGAACAGAATCGTGTGTTGATAGTATTGACCTTATCTGAACTAGAATAGGTGTGTTGATATATAGACCTTATCTGAACTAGAACGGTGTGTTGATATATAGACCTTTCTGAACTAGATAGGTGTGTTGATAGTATAGACCTTATCTGACTAGAATTGGGGTGGTTGATAGTATACCTTACTCAACTAGAATCGGTGTTTGAGTATAGACCTTATCTGACTAGAATTGGGTGTGTGATAGTATAGACCTTATAACTAGAATAGGTGTGTTGATAGTATAGTCCTTATCTGAACTAGAATCATGTGTTGATAGTAGACCTTATCTGAACGAATTGGTGTGTTGTAGAGACCTTATCTGAACTAGAATAGGTGTGTTGATAGTATAGACCTTATCTGAACTAGAATCGGTGTGCTGATAGTATAGACCTTTTCTGAACTAAAATAGGTGTGTTGATAGTATAGACCTTACCTGAACTAGAATCGGTGTGTTGATAGTATAGACCTTATCTGAACTAGAATTGGTGTGTTGATAGTATAGACCTTATCTGAACTAGAATACTGTCTTGAAGTATAACCTTATCTGAACTAGAATCGGTGTGTTGATAGTATACCTTATCTGAACTAGAATAGTGTGGTGATAGTATAGACCTTAGCTAACTAGAATCGTGTGTTGATAGTATAGACCTTATCTGAACTAGAATAGTGTTTTGATAGTATAGCCTATCTGAACTAGAATCGGTGTGGTGATAGTATAGACCTTATCTGAACTAGAATCGGTGTGTTGATAGTAGATCTCCTTATCTGAACTAGAATCGTGTGTTGATAGTATAGACCTTATCTGAACTAGAATCGTGTGTTGAATAGTATAGACCTTGTCTGACTAGAATAGGTGTGTTGATGGTATAGACCTTATCTGATAGAATTGTGTGTGATAGTATAGTCATTATCTGAACTAGAATGGTGTTTTATGTATGTTCTTATCTAAGTGATTGGTGTGTTGATAGTATAGACTTATCTGAACTAGAATCAGTGTGGTGATAGTATAGACCTTATCTGGACTAAGAATTGGTGTTGATAGTATAGACTTAGTCTGAATTAGATAGGGTGGGTTATAGTAATACACCTTATCTGAACTAGAATAGGTGGGTGATAGTATAACCTTATCTGGACTAGAATTGGTTGTGTTGATAGTATAACCCTTATCTGAACTAGATAGTGTTGTGTTGATAGTAATAGACCTTAGCTGAACTAGAATAGGTGTGGTAATAGTATAGACCTTATCTGAACTAGAATCGGTGTGTTGATAGTATAGTCCTTATCTGAACTAGAATCGGTGTGTTGATAGTATAGCCCTTATCTGAACAAGAATAGGTGTGTTGATTGTATAGACCTTATCTGAACTAGAATAGGGTGGTGATAGTATAGACCTTATCTGAACTAGAATCGGTGTGTTTGATATTATAGCCCTTATCTGAACTAGAATTGGTGTGTTGATAGTATAGACCTTATCTGAACTAGAATCGTTGTGTTGATAGTATGACCTTATCTGAACTAGAATAGTGTGTTGATAGTATAGACCTTATCGTGAACTAGAACGGTGTTGTTGATAGTATGACCTTATCTGAACTAGAATAGTGTGTGTTGATAGTAAGACCTATCTGAACTGAAATTGGTGTGTTGAGTAGTATAGACCTTACCTGAACTAGAATCGGTGTGTTGATAGTATAGACCTTATCGGAACTAGAATGGTGTGTTAGTAGACACCTTATAAACTAGAATAGGTGTGTTGATAGTATAGTCCTTATCTGAACTAGAATCATGGTGTTGATAGTATAGACCTTATCTAACTAGACGGTGTGTTGATAGTATAGCCTTATCTGAACATAATAGGTGTGTTGATATTATAGACCTTATCTGAACTAGAATAGGTGTGTTGATAGTATAGACCTTATCTGAACTAAATCGGTGTGTTATAGTATAGACCTTATCTGAACTAGAATCGGTGTGTTGATAGTATAGACATTATCTGAACTAGAACTGGTGTGTTGATAGTATAGTCCTTATCTGAACTAGAATAGGTGTGTTGATAGTATAGACCTTATCTGAACTAGAATCGGTGTGTTGATAGTATAGACCTTCTGAACTAGAATAGGTGTGTTGATAGTATAGACATTTTATGAACTAGAAAAGGTGTGTTGATAGTTATAGTCCTTATCTGAACTAGAATTGGTGTGTTTGATAATATAGACCTTATCTAACTAGAATATGGTGTGTTGATTGTATGATCTTATCTGAACTAGAATAGGTGTGGTGATAGTATAGACCTTATCTGAACTAGAATCGGTGTGTTAATAGTATAGCCCTTATCTGAACTAGAATTGGTGTGTTGATAGTATAGACCTTATCTGAACTAGAATCATTGTGTTTAGTATTGACCTTATCTGAACTAGAATAGGTGTGTTGATAGTATAGACCTTATCTGAACTAGAATAGTGTGGTGATAGTATAGACCTTATCTGAACTAGAATCGTGGTGGATAGTATGACCTTATCGACTAGAATAGTGTTTTGATAATAGCCTTATCTGAACTAGAACGGTGTGGTGATAGTATAGACCTTATCTGAACTAGAATCGGTGTGTTGATAGTATATTCCCTTATCTGAACTAGAATGGGTGTTGATAGTATAACCTTATCTGAACTAGAACGGTGTGTTGATAGTATAGACTTTGTCGAACTAGAATAGTGTGTTGATGATAGACCTTACTCTGGATAAATTGGTGTGTTGATAGTATAGTCTTACTGAACAGAATAGTGTATTTATAGTATAGTTCTTATCTGAAACTAGAATGGTGTGTTGATAGTATGAAACTTTCTGAACTAGAATCATGTGTAATAGTATAGACTTATCTGACTAGAATTGGTGTGTGATAGTATAGACATTATCTGAATTAGAATAGGTGTGTTGATAGTAATGACCTTATCTGAACTAGAATAGTGTGGTGATAGTATAGACCTTATCTGGACTAGAATTGGTGTGTTGATAGTATAGACCTTATCTGAACTAGAATAGGTGTGTTGATAGTATGACCTTAGCTGAACTAGAATAGGTGTGGTAATAGTATAGACCTTATCTGAACTAGAATCGGTGTGTTGATAGTATAGTCCTTATCTGAACTAGAATCGGTGTGTTGATAGTATAGACCTTATCTAAACAGAATAGTGTGTTGATTGTATAACCTTATCTGAACTAGAATAGGTGTGGTGATAGTATAGACCTTATCTGAACTAGAATGTGTGGTTGATAGTATAATGCTTATCTGAACTAGAATTGGTGTGTTGATATAAGACCTATCTGAACTAGAATCGTTGTGTTGATAGTATGACCTTATCTGAACTAGAATAGGTGTGTTGATAGTATAGACCTTATCTGAACTAGAATCGTGTGTTGATAGTATAGCCCTTACTGAACTAGAATTGTGGTTATATATACACTTATCTGAATAGAATTGGTGTGTTGTTATAGACCTTAACCTGACCTAGAATCGGTGGGTTGATAGTATAACCTTATCGAACTAGAATTGTGTGTTTGATAGTAAGACCTTATATAAACTAGAATAGGTGTGTTGATATATAGTCTTATCTGAACTAATCAGTGTGTTGATAGTATAGACCTTATCTGAACTAGAATTGTGTGTTGATAGATAGACCCTTATCTGAACTAGAATAGGTGTGTTGTAGATATAGACCTTACTGAACTAGAATAGTGTGTTGATAGTATAGACCTTATCTGAACTAGAATGGTGTGTTATAGTATAGACCTTATCTGAACTAGAATCGTTGTGTTGATATATAGGACTTATCTAACTAGAATGTGTTTTGATAGTATAGTCCCTTATCTGAAACTAGAATAGGTGTGTTGATTAGTATAGACTTATCTGAACTAGAATCGTGTGTGTTGATAGTATAGACCTTATCTGAACTAGAATGTGTGTTTGAAGTATAGACATTATGAACTAGAATAGTGTGTTGATAGTATAGCCTTATCTGAACTAGAATGGTGTGTTGATATATAGACCTTATCTAACTAGACTAGGTGTTGTATGTATAGACCTTATCTGAACTAGAAAGGTGTGTGATGTCTACCTTATCTGAACTAGAAGTGTGTTGATAGTATAGCCCTTATCTGAACTGAATCGGTGTGGTGATAGTATAGACCTATCTGAACTAGAATCGGTGTGTTGATAGTATAGACCTTATCTGAACTAGAATAGTGTGTTGATAGTATAGACTTATCTGAACTAGAATATGTGGTGATAGTATAGACCTTATCTGAACTAGAATGGTGTGTTGATAGTATAGTCTTATCTGAAAAGGTGTTTGATAGTATCCTTATCTGAACTAGAATAGGTGTGTTGTTGTATAGACCTTATCTGAACTAGAATAGTGTGTGATAGTATAGACCTTACTGAACTAGAATGGTGTGTTGATAGTATAAGGCCCTTATCTGACTACTTATTGTTGTGTTGATAGTATAGACCTTATCTGAACTAATCGTTGTGTTAGTATAGACCTTTCTGAACTGAATAGGTGTGTTGATAGTAAATAGACCTTATCTGAACTAGAATCGTTGTGTTGATAGTATAGACCTTATTTGAACTAGAATAGGTGTGTTTTGATAGTATGACCATTACGAAAAATAGAATGGTTGTTGATAGTATAGACCTATCTGAACTAGAATGGTGTTTTGATAGTATAGACCTTATGAACTAGAATCTGTGTTTGATAGTATGACCTTATCTGAATAGAATCGGTGTGTTGATAGTATAGACCTTATCTGAACTAGAATGGTTGTGGTGATAGTATCCCTTATCTGAACTATAATGGTGTGTTGATAGTATAGACTTATCTGAACTAGAATCAGGTGTTTGATAGTATAGACCTTATCTGACTAGAAATGGTGTGGTGATAGTATAGACCTTTTGAAACTAGAATGTTGTGTGATAGTATATTCCTTATCTGAACTAGAAATTGTGTGTTGATAGTATAGACCTTATCTGAACTAGAATAGGTGTTGATAGTATAGACCTTTCTGAACTAGAATAGGGTGTTGATAGTATAGACCTTATCTGACTAGAATTGGTGTGTTGATGTATAGCCTTATCTGAACAGAATAGTGTGTTGATAGTATAGACCTTATCTGAACTAGAATAGGTGTGTTGATAGTATAGACCTTATCTGAACTAGAACAGTTGTGGTGATGTATAGACCTTATCTGACTAGAATTGGTGTGTTGATAGTATAGACCTTATTGACTATGAATAGGTGTTTGATAGTATAACCTTATCTGAACTAGAATGTTGGTTTGTATAGACCTTATCTGAACTAGAATGTGGTGTGTTAGTATATGCCCTTATCTGAACCTAGAATTGGTGTGTGATAGTATAGACCTTATCTGAACTAGAATCGTGTGTGTTGTATATGACCTTATCTGAACTAGAAAGGTGTGTTGATAGTTAAGACCTTATCTGAACTAGAATCGGGTGTGTTGATAGTATAGACTTTCTGAACTAAATAGGTGTGTTGATAGTATAGACCTTATCTGAACTAGAATCGTGTGTTGATAGTATAGACCTTATCTGAACTAGAATTGGTGGTTGTTGATAGTATAGACCTTATCTGAACTAGATGGTTGTTGATAGTATAGACCTTATCGGAACTAGAATCTGTGTGTTGATATTATAGACCTATCTGAACTGTAGGTGTGGTGATAGTATAGACCTTACTGAACTAGAATCGGTGTGTTTGATAGTATAGCCTTATCTGAACTAGAATAGGT
Organism: Hymenochirus boettgeri; assembly: GCA_019447015.1. Classification (NCBI taxonomy): domain Eukaryota; kingdom Metazoa; phylum Chordata; class Amphibia; order Anura; family Pipidae; genus Hymenochirus; species Hymenochirus boettgeri. Next base: position 311,084,056 of record CM033470.1, on the reverse strand, counting down.
TGTTGAGAATAGACCTTTCTAACTAAATTGGTGTGTGATAGTATAGACCTATCTGAACTAGAATAGGTGTGGTGATAGTATCAGACCTTATCTGAACTAGAATGTGTGTTGAGGTATAGACCTTATCCTGAATTTAGGTGTGTTGATAGTATAGACCTTATCTGAACTAGAATATGTGGTGATAGTATAGACTTATCTGACTAGAAAGGTGTTTGATGTATAGTTCCTTATCTGAACTAGAATGGTGTTTGATAGTATAGACCTTATCTGAACTAGAATGGTGTGTGATAGTATAGACCTTATCTGACTAGAATAGGTGTGTTGATAGTATAGACCTTTCTGAACTAGAATAGGTGTGTTGATAGTATAGACCTATCGAACTAGATATAGGTGTGTGATAGTATAGACCTTATCTGAACTAGAATGGTGTGTTGATATATAGCCTTACTGAACTAGAATGGTGTGTTGATAGTATAGACCTATCTGAACTGAATAGGTGTGTTGATAGTATAGACCTTATCTGAACTAGAATAGTGTGTTATAGTATAGACCTTATCTGAACTAGAATCTGTGTTGATATTATACCTTATCGAACTAGAATAGGTGTGTTGATAGGTATAGACCTTATCTGAACATAGAAATCGTGTGTTGATATATAGACCTTATCTGAACTAGAATAGGTGTGTTGATAGTATAGACCTTATCTGAACTAGAATCGGTGGTTGATAGTATAGACTTTTCTGAACTAAATGGTGTGTTGATAGTATAGACCTTACTGAACTAGAATAGTGTTTGATAGTATAGACCTTATCTGAACTAGAAATGGTGTGTTGATAGTATAGACCTTATCTGAACTAGAATAGTGTTTGATAGTAGCCTTATCTGAACTAGAATGTGTGTTGATAGTATAGACCTTATCTGAACTAGAATGGGTGTTGTATAGTATAGACTCTTATCTGAACTAGAATGGTGGTTGATAGTTTGACCTTATCTGAACTAGAAGTGTGGTTGATTATAGACCTTATCTGAACTAGAATCGGTGTGTTGATGTATAGACCTTATCTGAACTAGAATAGGTGTGTTGATAGTATAGACCTTATCTGAACTAGAAGCGGTGTGGTGATAGTATAACCTTATCTGAACTAGAATGGTGTGTTGATAGTAGACCTTATCTGAACTAGAATCGTGTGTTGATAGTATAGACTTATCTGAACTAGAAAGGTTTTGATAGTATAGACCTCTTTCGACTAGAATAGGTGTGTTGATGTATAGACCTTATCGACTAGAGGTGTGTTGATAGTATGTCCTTATCTGAACTAGAATTGTGTTGATAGTATAGACATTATCTAATAGATGTGGTTGATGTATAGACCTTATCTGAACTAGAATAGGTGGTGATAGTTATAGACCTTATCTGGACTAGAATTGTGTGTTGATAGTATAGACCTTATCTGAACTAGAATAGGTGTGTTGATAGTATAGACCTTACTGAACTAAATAGTGTGGTGATAGTATAGACCTTATCTGAACTAGAACTCGGTGTTGTAATAGTATAGGGCCCTTACTGACTAGAATTGGTGTTGATAGTATAGACCTTACTGAACTAGAATACGTGTGTTGATAGTATTGACCTAGCTGAACTAGAATAGTGGTTGTGATAGTATAGACCTATTGAACTAGAATCGGGTGTGTTGATAGTATAGACCTTATTCTGAACAAAATGGTGTGTTGATAGTAATGACCTTACTGAACTAGAATCGGTGTTGATAGTATAGACCTTATCTGAACTAGAATGGTGTGTTGATAGTATAGACTTATCTGAACTAAGATGCGGCTGATGGGTATAGCCTTATCTGAACGGAATCGGTGTGTTGATAGTATAGACCTTATCTGAACTAGAATAGGTGTGTTGATAGTATAGACTTTATGGAACTAGGAATCGGTGTGTGTGATAGTATAGACCTTATCTGAACTAGAATAGGTGTGTTGATAGTATAGACCTTAATCTGAACTAAAATTGGTGTGTGATAGTATAGCCTTATCTGAACTAAATGTGGTAGTATAGCTTACTGAAAGAATGTGTGTTGATAGTATAAGACCTTATCTGAACTTTAGGTGTGTTGATAGTATATATCTGATACTAGAATAGGTGTGGTGATAGTATAGACCTTATCTGAATGAAAGGTGTATGATATAAGTTATCTTATCGACTAGAATCGGTGTGTTGATAGTATAGACCTTATCTGAACTAGAATGTGTGGTGATAAGTAGAGACCTTATCGACTAGAATGGTGTGTTGTAGTATAGCACCTATCGAACTAGAAGATGTGTGTGATAGTATAGACCTTATCTGAACTAGAATAGGTGTGTGGTGATAGTATAGGACCTTATCTGACTAGAATCGGTGTGTTGATAGTATAGTCTTATCTGAACTAGATCGGTGTGTTGATAGTATACACTTATCAACTAGAATAGGTGTGTTGATTGTATAGACCTTCTGAACTAGAAAGGTGTGGTGATAGTATAACCTAATCTGAACTGAATCGGTGTGTTGATAGTATAGCCCTTATCTGACTAGAATTGGTGTGTTGATAGATGACCTTACTCTGAACTAGAATCGTTGTGTTGATATAACCTTAGACACTAGAATAGGTGTGTTGATAGTATAGACCGTATCTGAACTAGAATCGTTGTGTTGTATAGTAGACCTTATCTGAACTAGAATAGGTGTGTGTGATAGTATAGACCTTATCTGAACTAGAATCGGTGTGTTGAAGTATAGACCTTATCTGAACTAGAATAGGTGTTTTGATAGTATAGACCTATCTGAATAGAATCGTGTGGTGATATATAGACCTTATCTGAACTAGAATCGGTGTGTTGATAGTATATCCTTATCTGAACTAGAATGGTGTGTTTGATAGTATGACCTTATCTGAACTAGAATGGGTGTGTTGATAGATATAGACCTTAGTCTGAACTAGAATATGTTGTGTTGATGTATAGACCTTATCTTGAACTAAATTGTGTTGTTGATAGTATAGTCCTTATCTTACAGAATAGGTGTGTATTTTATAGTATAGTTCTTATCTGAACTAGAATTGTTTGTGATATATATAGACCTTATCTGAACTAGAATCAGGTGGTGTGTAATATACTTAGCTTGACTAGAATTGGTGTTGATATATAGACTTATCTGACATAGAATAGGTGTGTTGATAGTATAGACCTTATCTGAGACTAGAATTGTGTGGTGAATATAGACCTTATCTGAAGCTAGAATTGGTGTGTTTGATAGTATGAGACCTTATCTGAACTAGAATAGGTGTGTTGATAGTATAGACCTTAGCTGAACTAGAATAGTGTGTTGTAATAGTATAGACCTTATCTAACTAGAATCTTGTGTTATAGTATAGACCTTATCTGAACTAGAATAGGTGTGTTGATAGTATAGACCTTATCTGAACTAGAAAGGTGTGTTGATAGTATAGACCTTATCTGAACTAGAATAGGTGTGGTGATAGTAGACCTATCTGACTAGAATCGGTGTGTTGATAGTATACCTTATCTGAACTAGAATTGGTGTGTTGATAGTATAGACCTTATCTGAACTAGAATCGTTGTGTTGATAGTATAGACCTTATCTACTAGAATAGGTGTGTTGATAGTATAGACCTTATCTGAACTAGAATCGGTGTGTTGATAGTATAGACCTTATCTGAACTAGAATAGGTGTTTGATAGTATAGACCTTATCTGAACTAGAATTGGTGTGTTGATAGTATAGACCTTATCTAACTAGAATCGGTGTGTTGATATATAGACCTTATCTGAACTAGAATTGGTGTGTTGATAGTATAGACCTTATATAAACTAGAATAGGTGTGTTGATAGTATAGACTCTTATCTGATCTAGAATCAGTGTGTTGATAGTATAGACCTATCTGAACTAGAATTGGTGTGTTGATAGTATAGACCTTATCTGAACTAGAATAGGTGTGTTGATAGTATAGACCTTATCTGAACTAGAATCGGTGTGCTGATAGTATAGACCTTTTCTGAACTAAAATAGGTGTGGTGATAGTATAGACCTTATCTGAACTAGAATCGGTGTGTTGATAGTATAGACCTTATCTGAACTAGAATATTGGTGTTTTTGATAGTAAAGACCTTATCTGAACTAGAATAGTGTGTTGATAGTATAGACCTTCTCTGAACTAGAATCGGTGTGTTGATAGTATAGACTGTTCTGACTAGAATAGTGTTGTGATAGTAAAATAGACTATCTGAACTAGAATCGTGTGTTGATAGTATAGTAAGCTTATCGAACTAGAATCGGTGTGTGATAGTATGACCTTATCTGACTAGAATCGGTGTGTGAGAGTATATACCTTATCTGAACTAGAATAGGTGTGTTGAATAGTATAGACCCTTATCTGAACTAGAATCGGTGTGTATAGTATAGACCTTATCTGAACTAGAATCGTGGGTTGATAGTATAGACCTTTCTGAACTAGAATAGGTGTGTTGAATTATAGACCTATAACTAGATATGGCTGTGTTGATATATGCCTATCTGAACTAGATAGGTTGTTTATAGTATGTATCTGAACTAGAATTGGTGTGTTGATAGTATAGAAACCTTTATCTGAAACTAAATAGGTTGGTGATAGTATAGACCTATCTGAACTAGAATTGGTGTGTGTTGATATATAGACTTATCTGAAATAGAATAGGTGTGTTGATAGTATAGACCTTTAGAACTGAATAGTGTTGTGAGTATAGACCTTATCTGCTGGAATAGGTGTGTTGATAGTATAGACCTTATCTGAACAGAATCGTGTGTTGATATATAACCTTATGCTAAACTAGATAGGTGTGTTATGTATAGACCTTATCTGAATAGAATGGTGTGTTGATATTATAGACCTTATCTGAACTAGAATCGTGGTTTGATAGTATAGACCTTACCTGAACTAGAATAGGTGTGTTGATTGTATAGACCTTATCGAACTAGAATGTGTTGTATAGTATAGACCTTATCTGAACTAGAATCGGTGTGTGATAGTATAGCCTTATCTAGAATAGAATTGTGTGTTGATAGTATAGACCTTATCTGAACTAGATGTGTGTTATATATGACCGTATCTGAACAGAAGGTGTGTTATAGTATAAGACCTTATCTGAACTAGAATATGGTGTGTTTGATAGTATAGACCTTATCTGAACTAGATAGGTGTGTGTGATAGTATAGACTTATCTGAACTAAATGGTGTGTTATAGTTAGACTTATCTGAACTGATAGGTGTTTGATAGTATAGACCTTATCTGAACTAGAATGTGTGTTGATTATATCCTTATCTGAACTAGAATCTGTGTTTGATAGTATGACCTTATCTAACTAGAATTGGTGTTGATAGTATTAGACCTTATCTGAACTAAAATGGTGTGTTGATAGTATAGTCTTATGAACTAGAATAGGTGTGTTGATAGTATAGACCTTATCTGAACTAGAATGGTGTGTTGATAGTATGATCCTTATCTGACTAAATGGTTATTTATAGTAGCTTATCTGAACTATAATAGGTGTGTTGATAGTATAGACTTATCGAACTAGAATAGTGTGGTGATATATGAGACCTTATCTGACTAGAATTGGTGTGTTGATAGTATAGACCATTTCATGAATAGAATGGTTGTTGATAGTTAGACCTTATCTGAACTAGAATGGTGTGTTGATAGTATAGACCTATCTGACTAGAATTGGTGTGTTGATAGTATAGACCTTATCTGAACTAGAATAGTGTGTTTGATAGTATAGACCTTAGTAACTAAAGGTAAGTATAGACTAGAACTAGAATCGTGTGTTATATATAGATCCTTATCTGAACTAGAATGGTTGTGTTGATAGTATAGACCTTATCTGACAGAATGGTGGTTGATAGTATAGACCTTATCTGAACTAGAATTAGGTGTGTGTAGTATAGACCTTATCTGACTCTAGAATGTGTGTTGAGTATAGCCTTATCTGAACTAGAATTGGTGTTTTTGATAGTATAGACCTTATCTGAACTAGATATGGTGTGTTGATAGTATAGTACTTATCTGAACTAGAATAGGTGTGGTGATAGTATAGTACCTTATCTGAACTAGAATCGGTGTTGATAGAATGACCTTCTCTGAACTAGAATAGGTGTGTTGAGAGTATAGACCTTATCGAACTAGAATCGTGTGTGTTTGATGTATAGACCTTACTGAACTAGAATCGGTGTGTTGATAGTATAGACCTTATCTGAACTAGAATAGGTGTGTTGATAGTATAGACCTTATCTGAACTAGATAGGTGGTTGATAGTATAGATCCTTATCTCTGAACTAGAATATGTGGTTGATAGTATAGACCTTATCTGAACTAGAATGGTGGTTGATAGTATAGACCTTCTACTAGATGGTGTGTGATAGTATAGACCTTATCTGAACTAGAATGTTGTGGCTGATAGTATAGACCTTTATCTTCTGAACTAAAATAGTTGTGTGGATAGTTAGACCTTACTAACTAGAATCGGTGGTGATAGTATAGACCTTATCTGAACAGAATTGGTGTGTTTGATATTATAGACCTTATCTGACTAGATAGCCTGTGTTGATAGTATAGACCTTATCTGAACTAGAATAGGTGTGTTGATAGTATAGACGTTATCTGAACTAGAATCGGTGTGGTGATAGTATAGACCTTATCTGAACTAGAATCGGTGTGTTGATAGTATAGACATTATCTGAACTAGAATTGGTGTGTTGATAGTATAGTCCTTATCTGAACTAGAATAGGTGTGTTGATAGTATAGACCTTATCTGAATTTGAATCGGTGTGTTGATAGTATATTCCTTATCTGAACTAGAATTAGTGTGTTGATAGTATAGACCTTATATGAACTAGAATAGGTGTGTTGATAGTATAGACCTTACCTGAACTAAAATGGTGTGTTGATAGTATAGTCCTTATCTGACCTAGAATAGGTGTGTTGATAGTATAGTCCTTATCTGAACTAGAATAGGTGTGTTGATAGTATAGTCCTTATCTGAACTAGAATTGGTGTGTTGATAATATAGACCTTATCTAAACTAGAATTGGTGTGTTGATAGTATAGTCCTTATCCGAACTAGAATTGGTGTGTTGATGGTATACTCAATGACCTGATCCGAACTGTCCAATCTAGTTTTGTAGTCATGTTATTATTTGGTCAGTTTACTGATTGTTCAGCTTCTGGAATATTTTAAAAGCAGTTCCATTGATTCTGTGGTCTTTTTTGGCAGTGATCTCCTGGCCACAATTACTTTATCCTCTAGCATTCAAGATCCTTTTAAGGAGGTGACATCATCCAAAGTAAATTGTGTTTATGAATTTCATGTTTATGCATTAAATTTATTTTCTCTGTTTTGACTTACTCAAGGAAATCTCTTCTAAGTTTGACAAATGTCTAAAGGGTATCTTTGAATTTTCAAAAATGTTACCTTTAAATCCAGCAAGAGCCCACAATTAAAAAAAAAAAAGATTTTAAATCTGAGCTGTAGATCCTAAGAAATCATCATTTGAATTTACAGGGAAAGACCTGTCACTCCAGAAGCAATATTTGTCTCATCCCTGACCTCTTACTAGGATCTGCACACTTTCTGCAACATTTAAGCGAATCCACAGAGAATAGAAAGAAGGGGGAGGGAGGGGGAGATGTGTAAGCAGTGAGGTCTAAAGTGAGGCTGTGCAGAACTTATAAGTGTCGCAGACTCTAAAAGAAGGCAGTGAGTAAGGGAGGGTGGAGGGAATTAGGAGCACTCACTAAATATTAATAATTTAATGATAAAGCAAGCACAGATAAATATATGAGTATCACCATTTTACTTCTCTCAAATTCTAGTTTCAGATAATGTAAAATTCCATCTTCCATCTTGATTTGTCATTCCATAAATCTTTCTTTATCTTCATCATTTAGTTTTTTCCATTTTTGTAATGCTCTGGTTAATTTTTTCCTTGGTTGTACCTTGAAAATCTGATGGCCCTGGTGTTCTTTTTATAGCCTAACTGGGAAATTGCACATCCACAGTTCATGATCTGTTTAACAGTCTGGAGCTAAATATTTGCTATGGCAACTGAACTCTGCCATTGCTTGCAACAGATAATGTAATCTATTTGATTTGTGGGAATGCCATATGTGATGCCAAGTATTTCCAATGAAATCGTTATTGTATTCACAAGATCTGACTGGCTGTTTCACTTCATTTCTCCTTTAAAGATCATGTTGTCTAAGTGGATTTCCATCTTTTTTATCTCCCTCCTTAGCATTCCAATTTCCCAACCACCTGCAGTATATCTTGTTTACAAGTGTAGTCAATGATGATGACAAACCACATCTTCTTCTGCATTAATTGGGGTATAAACCTTCACGTCTGTTGTGTTCCTGTGCAGTGTCTCAGTTTGCTCCTTGCACAATTAATGTAACTTTGAGTGTTTGAGTATTGGGGTCATTCTACATTGTATGACTTGGTGACCCTGCTAAAGGACACAGCACCAACTGCCCCTGGTACAGAGATAAACAGAACAATCATATATTTTATAGCCTAACTAGACATTAAGCCCGTTACAATAACAGGCGCTAGAATACATGTGTAGAAACATTTATTTTTCTTCCTGAGCAAGGGACGTAGACCGTTTTGCAATATTTTACTCAAATTGTTATTTATTTATATGAATTAAAAGAGGATTTATATGAATTAACAGAGTAATGTTAAAAAAATAAACTTTTCAAATGTGTTTATTTTAAATGAATATGAACATCGAAACATGACATAAAAAAAACAAAAAAAAAAAAATATATAAAAATACAATGAGAATAAATAATGTTACCTAAAAATAAACATTGTGAAAAATTGTCAGTATAAACAATACGAAGAAGAGATGTAGAAATAATTTCTTGTTGTAGTCCATATCATTTCTATAAAATTTCTTTGTAGACGACATTCCTTGTGAATTCCTTGTGTCTGAGTTTGCCAATAGTTTCCCTTGGTCAGTGCCGTCTACATCTTTCACCAGAACGTAAGAAAAACTCCTAACTCTTGATAACGCTACATATAACTGACCATGGCTGAATACTGGTTCTGGCAAGTAAATGCCAACTTTTTCTAAGGTTTGCCCCTGAGCTTTATGAATTGTCATGGCAAAGGCTAATGTCACTGGAAATTGTTGCCTTCGTAAGGTAAAGGGTAAATCATTGGAGGATGGAGCTAAATCAATATGGGGAATAAAGATAATCAGGGAGATTCAATAAAAGTTCTTATCGTTAAAAATGGTGCTAACTTTGCCCCAACCAATCAGATATTGTTTAACATTTAAAAGCTAACTTCTGATTGGTTGGGGCAAAATTAGCACCATTTTTAACAATAAGAACTTTTATTGAATAACCCTGTATGTCTCCTTCTGCTGAACCTGTTATTATTTGAGGAATAATGAGATTGTTCTTCAAGTCGTTAACGATGAGACGAGTACCATTGCACAATCCTCTTTTAGTATTTTAATTTAGGACCATAATTATTGCTCCTTTTTAGGGTTAAGTGTATGTCTCGGCATACCGGTTGGATTTAGTTCATTGAGGAAGTCAATGGAATAGTTTTGCGTATCTTCCTCACTTGAGTCTGACCTAAAGTATGTCACAGTCTCACCTTCCAAAATGTCGAGCACCTTTTCATTTATGTTGTTAACATCGCAGTTCATTGGGCAAAGGATGGATTCAGCAACAGAAATTTTTTCTCCCAAATAGTCTTGGACGATATTTCCTGTGCATAAAATTTGGGAAGGGATTTCTATAATGTCTTCAGGCAATGCGTCAATAAGTGGTGTATTACCATTACCCACTTGGATTAACCGATTGCTAAAATCAATGTCAATGGAGCGGATATTGTTTTTAAGATTGAGAACTTTGAATGTGGGCCACAGCTTGTTATTCTTTATACAGGCCTCTACATTTTTTGTCCGATCACCATGTGGTACCACAGGAAGTGTTTGACGGGAAACTCCACCAAGTAAGAAAACTTTTCCTCCAAAGGGTTCATTTTTATCCATTATTTATTTTAGCAGCATGTCAACCACGCAAGGCTAAGAGGGGGCCATCGTGACATCATCCCAAAATAGTACGTTGAGCAGATCTTAACATTTTCAGCATCAACAGAATTGAGACGCATATTTGATAACAGAGTTCTACAGGTAAAATATAAAAATAGTACACACCACAAAGTGGGTGGTAGCACCTCTGAGTCTCCACTCAGGAACTTAGTCAAACTTCCCGGAACTCCAAGGGGGCGTGGCACAAGAAACAGAAAAAGTATATGGTGCCTACCACCACAAAAAAGACCACACCACAATATTAAATATATACAAAAAACTATAGTTATACAGTATTAAATGGCCGCCTTATATACGTATAAATATAGTTTTTGTGATATATTATAATATTGTGGTGTGGTCTTTTTTGTGGTGGTAGGCACACTATATAATCACAGGTAATTTGAACTGGGAGAATTATGTTCTCCCACCCTCCAAAATATTGGCTGCTATACCTGTGGAGGCTATGGAAGTGCGATGTTACCTTGGCCCAGATTGTGCTGAGAAGTGTTTTGTAAACCTGGGCCATCCAAGAAGAAACAACGATTGCAAAGGTTGTCATTTTGGCTTGCCAACAATATTTCTTCTAAAGCTGTTTTTTGTTCTTTATTTAAGTTCTCGCCATTTCTTTAGCTGTTTGCTCATTTGTAAAGAGGTCAGTATTTCGCAGTGTGGATGGCAATCCAAAATCTTCAAATTATTTTCCGTAAAGTAGCACTTTGGCTATTTCTCTGAGTGCGTTGTTACGGCATACCAAGCAATCATTATTATGATACATATGTGTGCGAACAAAATCTTCAATAAAATGTTTCTCATATTTTGAGAAAAGTTCATTTAATAATTGTGGGGGGCAAAACACAGATTATAGCAATAAATCCTAAGTGTGTTAGGCATGATGTATTGGACTGCATCTTCCAAGGTGTTCACCCACACTTGGTCATCGTTAATGAGGCCTCTTTGTCTGGCAGCCTTTAGGAAAGTGGGATAGATATTTCCATTGACAGTTCTCAAATCTTTAATGGATACTGCACCAGAACATGTAGCAATAGGAGGCGCAGACAGTAGCGTTCTGGGTCAGATAGTAAGTTGACAGAATACATTCATCCAATGACTTTATCTGCACCCCATTGACGTAATTTCCAAATACAATTTTCAGAGTCAAACACATAGTGTAAAGGAATGAGTATAATATGCCCCTTGCTCTTGATTTAATTTGAACTAGCTGTCAAATGAGTATGCGATTTGAGCTCTCTGGGCTTGTGGGCAAAGTCATTGGATTGAAAAATACCATGTTGTCATCAGGCAAAGGACTGCTATCTATTGTATGGTAGGCATTTCAAAACCCATTAAATTTATCGCCTACTGCTTCTGTGAGCGCTGACATATCTTGATCAATCAAAGGTCTTAATTTCAATGATTTAAACTATGTTTCAATCACACATTTGCAATCGTGACCTTTGTACACATATTTAAAAAGGTACTTAAAACTTTTCACAGAGCACAGACTAACATTAATGTGGCAATTATACTTGAGCGCCTAGATATGGACTCTATCTGGTACAACCCAAATATCAATTGTCTAATATGTGTTCTTCTTCTATATTTGGGATATCCATTGATATTAGCCATAGTCTGGTTGCTGGAATTGCTTTGGATAATCCTTAGTGCATTTGTCATTTATCATAATGGAGAATTAAGATGCGTACTCCACATGGTCCATGAATCATAGTTTGGTTTCAATTGCATATACACGAGGAGTGATGGTTCTATTTGTCGTCTACTTCTTCTGTTTTTAGGTTTACTTCACTTTAAGAATGAGTAGTACATGAGCATGTGGTAAACCTTTGAAATTCTATTACATAGACAAGACTTTTGTACTCCAAAAAATGGTTTTTCACAGATATCTGGATCAGAGCTTCAGTTTTAGGTGAATACTCTTGAAACTAAATCTGGTCGAGCATCAGATGGTGACCACATGTAGGTCCTGAACAACTCTTCCCATTTGGGGTTGCAGGTCATTGTAATAAAAAGATCAGGCTTACCAATTTTCTCACATGCCATTGCCTCTTGATAATTTTGTAGCATATTTGGGGCACCTGCAAATGACGAAGGCAAAATATATGTTTTTCCAGGAATCAGGCCTGCCTTATGCCTTATAAATGGTCCATTAAATACTGAATATTGGTCTACTGCAACTTGGCTGCATTTTGGCGTACATAAATGAGTCTGTTGGCTTCAGTTTTGACATGCATCAAGTATATACTGCTGTGTAAGATGGCCAGCTGTACTACTGTAAGAAGGGGGTCTAAATTCATCCCTGATGGAAAGGCGTAGCCATAATATTGCATTTGTGTTACCCAACTCTAGGATTTCGTGCCTGATTTGTTAAGCCTACTAATGCTTGTGGCTGTTTTGCAAAGGTATATCAATTCCCAGCTCTGATCCCATAGGGGAATAGCAATGGGTAACCATGGGTTCCAGATTTGGATCAAGGAAACTAATTTTGTGTTCTTGGTTTGGTCTTCTGCAGTTGGTTTGCGAGTGTATAAGAAGATCTCTTTCAGTTGAGGTTCCCGTCCACCCATTTAAAATAAATGCAACCTCATTATGTTTTGGTGCGTTATAGAACCTTGTGTCATTTCTATGATCTTGCACTATTGTCATAGACTCCTTGGAATATTGCTGTTCAGCCAGTATCCTCTTTCTTTTTCAACCTGATGCAACTTTTGCAGGCCTCTGTAAATGGGTTGTATTGCACCATAAGGGTGCTTGAGTTGGCACAAGTTCGGATTTATTCCTAAGTTTGGTGAAATTGCATTCTTGCTCCGCGGCTTCCAGAAGGATCTAAATATATAATTGTGCATACTGCGGTTTTCTCCCTGTTGCGGGTGCAGTGCAGTGTGCCTGCTCTGGACAAATTGAACGGTGGATCCAGAAACAGTTATGGTCCATAGCCTGGAGGTGGAGTTATGTTTGCTCCATTGAAGGAAATGCTAGGGGAACTATTATGGATCGTATATTGTGAAGAAATTATTGTGTGTTGTGATGCTGACCTGTCATGAGTTGTGGATGAAAGGATCTGTAGAACACTGGGTGATGATGAACTTTTTCTTTTGAACAACATTGTGAAATGTACGAACAGAAGTTCTGCATGACAAAAGGTCTATAACTGATGTAAATGTCCACATGTGTGTACTGATGTCACCCTATTAAATTTATCATGTCATACAAACTGCCAATGGTTGAAATGTGGCCCTTGACTCTGGGTTCCGGACGCTTGTTCCCTATTCTTCTTTGGGCCCTTAATTGACATGTATGTATATCCTGTCTCTCGTAGCTTGGAGTGTTGCTGACAATGTGATGTTGTTCATCTAGGGTCATACTTGCTTCTTAGCGCTGTGTCTTAGAGGGTATTTCTTCAGTTATTTTCTGTGCTTCAGTACATCTATTTAGTGTCTCTTGTCTTACTCTTTCAGACATTTGCATGTTTGTCTGGGGTCAGACTTGCTTCCACTGGCTCCAAGTTATTTTTCTGACGCTCAGTTTCCTGTCTTTCAATCACATCTATTAGCTTGTCTTTGTCTTTCTCTTTCAGACTTCCTCTGTTAACCACCTGCTGAGGTTGACCGGTTCTTCTGACATGGCATGTCTTTCTCTTGCTTTGACTTCTTGACCTCTGGCTGTTGGGGGGCAATGTTGTTGGGTATATTATCCTTTAAGTGCGTTTTTTACATTGTTAGAGGTTGACAGGCTATACGTTTTTACTGGGTCTTTTCTTAATTATGTATGTCTCTTTAAAACTGTCTTGTTTCCTTTTCTTGTTCATGTTTTGTTAATGTCATTTTCGTTTTCCAGTTTAACATACATGTTAAGGGGGGAGGAAGGGATTGTGCACACTTTAATTTCCCTTGGCCGTCAAGAACAATTCCCCTCGCAGTCCATTATAGATCAACATCTAGTTCTGTTAGTTTATCTGAAATGTTAGGGTTGATATAAGATAATATTAGGCATTGTTATCTTATCTTCTTTTAAATATTCCATTTAAACAAAATGTTTTCCCCATGTTCCTATAATATCCATCACCAGTGCCTATAATATCATTTCTACCATGTTCCTATAATATACATCTACCATGTTCCTATAATACCATCTACCATGTTCCATAATATCATCTACCATGGTCCCTATAAGATCATCTACCATGTTCCTATAATACATCTACCATGTTCCTATATATCATACCAGGAACAATGTTCCTAAATACTCAGGCTACCATGTTCTATAATATGCATCTACCTGTTCCCAGTAAAAGAAAAAACCGCCTAATCATTAAATGTTTAGCCTATTATATATTTATGTTTTATATATTCATTATGCTTTATTACCATTATTTTATAGTTATATATTATTTTTTAATATTTTTATAACTTAATGTTTTTATATATAATTTTTATATCCCTTTATATTATATAGATATCATCTAACAGTTCCTATAAGATATCATACCAGTTCCATAATATCATAATCCATGTCTTTAGAAAACATCACCATGTTCCTATAATACTCATCTACCATGTTCCTAAAACCATCTTACATTCGTTCGACCATTCACTTTCCTATAAATCATCTACCATGTTCTTATATCATCTACCATTCCTATATACATTACATGTTCCTATAATATCATATACCTGTTCTATAACATCATCTTATCCATGTTCCTATAATATCTATACCATTGTTCCATAAATCCCTACCATGTTACATTATACCATATATACCATCTTACCATGTTCCTATAATATCATCTAAATGTTCCTATAATATCATCTACCATGCTCTATAATATCATTCCAGTTCCTATAATCTCATCTTCTGACCATGTTCCTAAATACCATCTACCATGTTTCCATATATCATCACCATGTTCAAATATTCTACCATGTTCCTATAATATCAATCTACCCATGTTCTATAAACATCTACCAGTTCCTATAATATCATCTTACCATGTTCCATCATAC
This sequence comes from Hymenochirus boettgeri, assembly GCA_019447015.1. NCBI lineage: Eukaryota > Metazoa > Chordata > Amphibia > Anura > Pipidae > Hymenochirus > Hymenochirus boettgeri. The sequence continues at coordinate 311,068,884 of CM033470.1, read as the reverse complement.
CATCTACCATGTCCTATAATATACATCTACATGTCTCCTATAAATATCATCTACCATGTCCTTATACTATCATCTACCAGTCCTATAATACATCACCATGTCCTATAATATCATCTACCATGTTCCTTATTAATAGCCATTCTACCATGTTCCTATAATATCATCTACAGTTCCAAAGATAATCTACATGTTACTAAATATATCTACCATGTTCCTATAATATCATCTCAATGTTCCTATATATATATACCTTTATCATAATCTCATACCATGTTCCTAAATATCATCTACCATGTTCCTATTAAATCATTTTACCATGTTCATCTATCATCACATGTCTTAATATCATCTACCATGTTCCTATAATACATCTACCATGTTCTATAATATCATCGTACAATGTTCCTATAAATCATCTACCATGTTCCTTAATACCATCTACCATGTTTCCTATAATATCATCTACAAGTTCCTATAATATCATCTACCATGTTCCGTATAATACCATCTACATGTTCCTATAATATCATCTACCATGTTCCTATAAAGTATCCAAAATCTACACAGGGGCCGGTATAATGATCATCTAACAGGTCTCATATATACAGTCTACCATGCCTGCCGATAAGACGCAGTGAACAGGGGCCATTTTAATAGGCATATATCCATGTTCCTATAATAGCAGCAACCCATGGTCCTAGTATACATCTACATGTTCTATTCTATGGCAACTATTATCTACCATGTTCCTATAAGTATCATCTACCATGTTCCTATAATCATCTACCATGTTCCTATAATATCACCTCTTACCATGTTCCTATAATATCAATACAAGTTCCTATAATACCACTACTCCTGTTCTAAATATACATCACCATGTCCTATACTACCATCTACATTCTATATATCATCTAAATGTTCCTATAATATCATCTACCATGTTCCTATAATATCATCTAACATACTGTTCCTATAATATAGCTTACACATGTTCCTATAATATCATCACCATGTTCCGATAATCACTCAGTTCCTATAATATCATCACCAGCCCGTTCATAATATCATATACCATGTTCCTATAATATCATCTACCATGTTCCTTATATCATACCAGGTTCTATATCTAACATGTTCTATAATATCATCACCATGTCCTATCTATATCACTACCATGTTCCTATAATCATCTACCATGTTCCTATACATATCATCAGTTACCATGTTCTAGTTAATATCCATTACCATGTTTCCATAATATCATCTACATGTTCCTATACATACCACAATCTAGAAAACATCATGTTCCTATAATATCATCTACACATGTATATTCCCATAATGATCATTTTCTTACATTACTATAATATCATATCTCCAGTTCAAATATATCACCAGTTCCTATAATATCATTACCATGTTCCCTAAGATTAATCTACAGTCCTATAAATAATCACCATGTTCCTATAATATCATCTACATAGTTCCTATAATATCATCTACCAGTTTCCGATAAACACACCATGTCAGAATAACTCATCTACCGTGTTCCTATAATTACATCTACCATGTCCTTATAATATAATCTACCATGGTCCTATATAATCATCTACCTGTTCCTAATCATATCTCTACCATGTTCAATAATATCATCTACCAGGTCCTATAATACCATCTACACCATCATCCTGTTTCCTCGAATTCTTTTCATAGAATATATCTACCATGTTCATATGAAATCATCTTAACATGTTCCTATAATATCATTCACCATGATTACTAGAATATCAGGTACCATGTTACCTATAATATCATCTACCCATGTCCTCTAATATCATTCTACAGTGCCTATAATACATCTACCATGTTCCTATAATACATCTACCAGGTTCCTATAATACCATCTACCATGTTCCTATATAATATCATCACCATGTTCCCTATAAGATCAATCACCAGTCCTATAATATCATACCATTGTTCCTATATATATCACCATTCCATAATATCATACATGTTCATATATATATCTACCATTGTGCCTATATATATGACATATCTACAATGTTCCTATAGATCATTACCATGTTCATATAATACGCATCTACCATGGCTATAAACTCATCTGAACCATGGTTCCTATTAATATCATCACAATGTTCCTATAATCATCTACCATGTCTCCTATAATACATCTACCATGTTCTAAATACAAGCTACCATGCTTCCAGTATATACATCACCCTGTTCCTATAATATACTACACATGTTCCAATAATATACACCATGTTCCATAATATCATCTCCATGTTCTATAATATCATCTACCATGTTCATAATATCATCTTACCATTTCCAGAACCTAAATAGACATGTTCCTATAATACCATCTACATGTTCCTATAGAACATCTACATGCTATCAAAAAATATCTATCATACCATGTACCATAATACATTACCATGTTCGGTATCATAATTCACATCTACCACGTTCCTATAATACATCTACCTGTTTCCTATAATGATCATCGACCCATGTTCCATAATATCATTCTACCATGTTCCTATAATACCATTCTACCGTGTCCTATAATATCATTCTACCATGGTTCGATTATATATCTACATGTCCTATAAATCATATACCATGTCCTATAATACATCTACCAGTTCATAATACCATCACCGTTCTATAATATCATTACAGTTAATATAATATCATCTACATGTTCCTATAATAATCATCTCACCATGTTCCCTATCAATATATCACCATGGTCCTATAAGATCTCTACCATGTTCCATAATACATCACCAGGTTCCTAAATATTACATTATACAATGTTCCTATAATATACAGTACATTATTCATCTCCATGTTCCTTAATACATTACCATGTTCCTATAATACATTCAATGCCCTATAATATCATATACCAGTTCCTATATACCATCACCATGTTCCTATAATTATATCTCCATGTGTCCTATAATATCATCTACCAGGTCTATAATATGCATTATAACATGTAGATGATTAGGAACATGAGTAGATGATATTATAGGAAACATGGTTGATGGAATAGGAACACAATGTAAAAAATTATTAACTTTTCAAATGGGTGTGTACTGTTAGAGGAATATGTAACCACATGGAAGAAACATCACATGCCCCATCCAGCATCCCCATACATCCAGTCCCCCCACACCAACACAGAGAAGCAGGGGGGGGGGGCCAGCAAACAGGCAGCCTCCAGCCCAGTACAGCACCCAGTCATCATCACACCCATCCATCCACATCATCATAATCATCGCCCCATCCCCATATCACCCATCCAATCCCATTACACATCCATCATCCACATCCCATCAACATCCACCCCACATCATCACCCAACTCCATCCATTATTCAATCCCAAACCCAAACCACCATTAATCCCCACACATCCCCCCCACATAGCCATCATCATCATCACATCATCCATCCCCATCCATCAATCACAGCCAGCGCAAGCGACACAGAAACAACGAGCCACAGACCAAAAAACACATACACAACCCCCCCACCCACCCCCAGGCAGCCCACCGCCCCACGCACAGCCCCCCCCAGACCCGAAGCCAGAGGAGACCACGGAACCCGCCCCCGCCCCCCCAAGAGTCACGCCCCCCCCACCTCCACCACCCCCCCACCCCCTAGCCACACCCACCAGAGGACCACCCCCCCCCACCCCCCCAGCCCGCCCCCCGCCCCGCACCCCAGCCCCCACACCCCGCCCCTCCACCCAGCCCCAGCGCCAGCCCCGCCCCGCCCCAGCCCCCCTTCCCCACCCCCAGGCCCCGACAGCCCCCAACCGCCACAACCCCCCAGACCCCGCCCCCCACGCCCCAGAGCCAGCCCACCCCCCCCAGCCCCAGAGCCCCCCAGCCCCAGGGAGCCGCCCCACCGCCCCGAGCAGCAGCAGAGCACCCTAGGAGGGACCCAGCCACCCAGCAGCCCCAGCAGGCCGCCAGACAGGCACCAGCAGCACAGCAGCCCCCCCCAGCCCCCCAGCAGATCCCCCCCCATGCCCACACAGCCCACCAAGCAGGCCCCCGGACCACCCCCCAGCCCAGCCCCACCACAGCCCCACAAGCACCCCAGCAGCCAGCAAGCACAGCCCCCCACCCAGCCCCCCCACCAAGAGCACCCCAGGCCAGCCCACCAGAGGCCACAGCACAGCCCAGCCCGCCAGCCCGCAGCAGCCAGCAGACCAGTCCACAGCACCACCCCAGCAGCAGCAGGCCCAGCAGGCCAGCCCCCACCCCCCAGCCCCCAAGCAGCCACCCAGCACCACCCCCCAGCGACCCAGGGCCAGCCCCCAGCCAAGGGCCCCAGCAGAGGACAACCCCAGCAAGCAGACCCCCCAGAACCCCAGGGCACAGCCAGCAGCAGCAGGGGCAGCCCCCAGAGGAAGCCAGCCAGCAGCCAGCAGCCAAACCAGCAGCAGCAGCACCCAGCCACCCAGGCCCAGGGCCCCAGACCCCAGACAGCCACCCCCCAGACCCCAGAGCAGCCACAGCCAGCCACAGCCCAGCAGAGGCCCACAGCAGCCCCCAAAGAAGCAAGCAACCAGAAAAGAAAGAACAAAACATAAAGTCGTTAAAGCACACAAACAGCAAGAAAACACCATACCCCCATACATCATCACCACCATCCACCATTCATCCATAGTCATCCCCATATCCCATCATACCCATCATTCATCATCATCCCACATCCATCCAATACCACACACATCACATCCCCCATCCCCCCCATCATTCATCTCCATCCATAACCTCCCCATCACCATATTTAGTCATCCCAATCCATCATCCCCGATCCCCATCAGCCATAGTCCCCCCCAACAACCCACAATACATAGTACATCATCCACACCATCACCCATTCATCACACAATATATCCCACATCCATATACATCATCCACCATCACCCCCATACACCATTAGCATCACATCCCCCCACCCCCAAAGCATAGTACCCCCCATCACCCCCCCCCCCCCCCCACCCATTCACCCCACCACCACCCCCACCATACCCCACATCCCATCACACCCACACCTCACATCCCCAACCATCCATTCCACATTATACTGATCATCTATATATCATCACCCAACCCCCCATCATCCATCCCCTCCCATCCATCATCTCATAGCAATCAATTATCATCATACATTCCTTATCCATTCCCACAGCCACATCACCCAATCACCCCACATTAGAAGGAAGCCAGACAAAGGGCAGCAGCCAACCAGACCACAGGCCATCAGAGCAGCAGAGCGAAGGCCCAGAGAGAGCAGCCACCCAGGCAGCCCAGCAGCCAGCCACAGACAGCCAGACAGCCAGCACCCCCAGCAGCCCCAGTCCCTCCACCCAGCCCACAAGGGCCACCCCAAGGCCAGAAGCAGGCCCCCAGCCCCAGCAGCCCAGAGGACACACAGCACAGCAGCCACCCCCACAGCCCCCCCCCCCGCCCAGAGCAACCAGCCAGCAGCACCAGTCCCAGCTCAGCCCAGACCAGCCCCCCCCCCAGGCCCAGCCGAGAGGAAAAACCATCCCAGCCAGGGGCCGCCCCAGAAGCAGCCCAGAAGGAGGAAAGGGACCAGCAGCAGGGCCACGCGCCCCCCCCCACCACAGCCAAGAGGCCCCAACACCACTCAGCAGCCCCCACAAGCCAGCCCATCCAGCCCTAGCCACAACGCCCAGCATGGCAGCAGCACCCACCAGCCAGCCCCCGCATGCAGGCAGACAGCTTAGCACAGAGCAAGCCCCCACCCACCCACAGCCAACAGCACCAGCCAGAGGCACACACCCAGCAAAGAAGCAGCAGCAGCCACACCAGCAGGCCCACCAGCACCCCACCAGCCCCAGCCAGCCCCCCCAGCAGCCCACAGCACCCCGCAGACCCAGCCCCCGCCAACCCCCACCCCCGCAGCCCACCCAGCCACACCGCACCCAGCACTCCAGCCCCCACCAGACGCCTACACCCAGCCCAGCACCAGCAGGCCAACCAGAGCATCACCCCACCCCCACAGCAGCCCCCAGCATCACCCCCCCATCCACCCCCACCAACACAACCAGCCATCACATCCCCCCCCCACGCCCCAGCGCTAGCCAGGACCCCCCAGACCCCCATCACCACCATCCCCAGCACGCAGGCCCGTAAGCAGCACAGAGTCCAGTAAAGAGGGCAATGCCACTCCGGCACAGCCAGCACCCACAGACTCCATCAGCAGACAGACACCAAGCCAGCAGCAGCCCCACACCCACGAGCCAGCAGCAGCCCCCAGCACCCCCCCCAGCCAGCCAGCAGCCACCAGCCAGCAGCAGCCCACCCAGCCCCCAGCCCCATCAGCCCACCCAGGCAGCAGCAGCAGGGGAGCCAGCAGCCACACCCAAGTCCCCACAACCCCCCACAGCCCACACAGGGCATCAGAGCCCACAGAAAGCCCCTAGAACACGCAGGCAGCCGTCCCCCCCAGGCCAGGGCCAGCAGACCCCCAGCCTCGAACCCAGAGTCCCCAGCAGCAGGCAGCCCACCGCCCCAGCCCAGCAGACCCAGAGCCCCAGCAGCCCCCCAGCCCAGCCAGACGCACAGGAACCAGACCAGCAGCCCCCCACACCCCCCCCCAAGCCCAGAACCACCAGCCCATGACAAGACCAAGCACACAGACCAGCGCAGCAGCCAGTCCTAGGCCCAGCCAGGAGCTAAGCCAGAAGCAACCCAGCACACACGCCCCAGCCACCCAGCAGCCCCACAAGGCAGTTCACAGCCACCAGGAACAGCCCAGCCAGCCCACCACAGCCAGCAGAGGCAAGGCAGCCACACCCCCCCCCAGAGGAGCCAGCCCCCACAGCCCGCAGAGGAAACAGCAGCCCAACAGCCACCCAGCAACCAGAAGGTCAGACCCAGCATACAGCAGCCCACCACCCAGCCACAGCTAAACCCCCATCCAGCCCAGCCCCCACAAGGCATAGCAGGCCAGCACAGCAAGGCAGAGGCACCAGCCAGGCAGAAGAAGAACCCAGCCAGCCCACCAGCCAGGGACACAGCCACAGCCCGCCCCAGCAGCCGCCCCAGCCGGCCAGAGGCCAGCAACAGCAGCAGCCCCCCCAGGGTCAGACAGACCCAGCACCCCAGGCCCCCCCACCAGCACCAGACACACCCACACACAGCCAGACCCCACTCACCACCAGCCACAACAGCACAGAACACACCACCCCGCCCAGCACAGCAGAACCACCAAGCTACCAGGCCCCACCAACCCAGCCAGAGGTCAGCCAATCCAGCCCCCAGAACGACCCACAGCCCAGCACCAAGCCCCCCGACCAGCACATCCATCCCCCATCACCACCCCAGCCCACAACCGATGCCCATGATCCACACTACCCATCCCCATCCATCAATACAGCACATCACCATAACCCCAGCATCCATCCATAGTCCCCACCCCCCTTCCATAGTCATCCCACCCAGCCCAAGCCTACCACCCCCCCCCACAGCCCCCCCGCCACAGCCAGCAGCACAGCCCAGCAGGACAGGACACCCACGCAGCCAGCACACCCAGCCCCCACCCACACCAGCCCAGCGCAGCCAGCACAGCACCCCCAGCCCAGCCCAGGCACACACCCCCGAGGCTCACCCCCATGCAGCAGGGCAGCAAGGCAGCCAGCACCCACAGCCAGCCAGCCAGCCCCACAGCAGCCCAGCCCGCCAGGCAGCCAGCAGCCCCCACCACAACCCCACCACAGCCCCACCCAGAAGCAGCCCCGCCTCACCCAGGCAGCAGCCCGACAGCAGCCAGCAGCACCAGCCATGACCAGCCACACACCAGCAGCCAGCAGCCCCAAGCACCCCGCAGCGTCCCCAGCCAGCTACACCACCCAAGCCCGAGCCCCAGCCAGGCAGACACAGCAGACCCCCCACCAGCCACCCAGCAGCCACCCCAGCACAGCAGCAGCCCACATCACACAGGGCAGCCCAGCTAACACACACCCCACCCCAGCCAGGGAAACCCCCAGCAGCAACCCATGACCCGCCCAGCCAAGCAGCAGCCCCAACAGCAGCCCCACCAAGAAGGCAGCATCAGCCCACAGCCACAGCAGCCCCACCCCAGCAGCAGGCAGCCAGCATGGCACAGCCACCCAGCCCAGCCACCAGCACAGCAGACAGGCCCAGAAACCCCAAGGGCACACCAGCCAGCCCCCCCACACCCCACCAGGCAGCCAGCACAGGCACAGACCCAAGCAGGCCCAGGCCAGGCAGCATAGCCCCCCAGGCCCCCCACAGGCCACCACAGCCACCGCAGCACTCCCGACCCAGCCCAGTCCCCAGACCCCATCAGCACACCCAGCCCAGCGCAGCACAGCAGCAGCCCCCCCACCCCCCCCCAGCCCAGCACGGCAGAGCCCCAGCAGACCACAGCGCCATGGCCCCAGCAGGCAAGCAGAAACCCAGCCCAGCAGCCAGCCGCACCCCGCCCCCCAGAGGCCCCACCCCAAGGGGGCCACCCCCCAAAGCCAGCAGCAAGGACCAAGAGCCCACAGACACAGCACAGGCCAATCCGCCCACCCCAGAACCAAAGCAGCCAGCACCAGCACCCCCTGGACAGCCAGGCAGCCACTCCAGGCCACCAAGCCCAGCAGCCCAGCAGACACCATAACACCCAGCCAGCCCACCAAGCCCAAATGCCACCCCCACACAGACCAGCAGCCCAGAGCCAAGCAGCAAGCCACCACCCAACGCCCCGACAAAGCCCAGGCAGGCAGGCAGCCAGCCCAGGCAGGGAAGCCAGCCAGCCACCAGCGCAGCCCAGCAGACCCACACAAGCCACATGAGACCAGCACCCACCCAGCCCAGCAGCGCCCCACAGCAAACACAGCCCACACCATATCATGTGCCCCCATCATCCCATACTCCCCATCATATAACACATCACATCATGCCCCAAATCCCATCCACATCCACCAGCATTATCCACAGCATCACCATACATGCATTCCCATGATGAACATCCACCACCCCCCGTCTCCCCAGCCCCCAATACATCCCATCCCAGTCCCCATCATAGCCATCCATCCCTCCCATACCAGACCGCCATCTCCATACAGTCATCATCCCCACCCATCCACCATCCATCCATCCCCATCACCCCCTGGCATACACCATCCCACCATCCCATCATCCAGGTCATCAGCCCCCCATCAGCATCATACCATAAAAACAAAGTGCAACATCACAGCCATGCATATCCCCATTCATCACCCCATCCCATCCCATCCCTACATTCCCCACCCATTCACCATAGCACATCAAGCCCCCCCCCCAGGGCCCAGCCCCAGCCTCCCAACCACACAGACCCATCAGCCCCCCCCCACCACCCACCAGGCCAGCAGCAGCCCAGAGTCAGCCAAGCCAGCCCCACACAGCCCCAGACTCACACAGCCAGGACCCCACACCCGCGGGCCGTTCAGGGTCCACAGGCCAGCAGAGCCAGCCACAGCCAACCCCAAGCCACCCAGCCACAGGCAGCTCCCCCAGATGGCAACACCCCTAAGAGGACCAGAGCCAGCTCAGGCAACACGCAGCAGGCCAGCAGAAGCAGCCCCCCACACACAGCAGCAGACAGACCCCGGCCAGCACAGCCCCAGGCAGGCAAAGCAGAGCCCCAAGCCCCGCAGCACCACCAGCCAGCCAGAACACCAGTACCTCCATCCAGCCGCCAGCACCAGCGCCCAGCCCAGCCCACCAGCCTAGCCCAAGGCAGCCACACCCGCCCAGAGCGCAGCAAGCCCACAGCAGGCACAGACCACAGCTCCCAGCACTCAGAGAGCACAGCAGCCCAGCCAGCCAGAAGCATCTTATGCCAGCTCCAAACATGCCCAGACAAGCCCCGCAGCCAGCCATTACCACACCACCCCGGCAGGTTGGGCCACGCAGTGCCCTCTACCCCCTATCCCCACCCCCCCAGCATAACCCGCCCAAGGACCAGTTCTTCCCAACACCCAGTAGTTTTAACACACCACCCCTTTCCTAGGCCCCCCACATTTAGCAGCATGCATGCCAGTACACTCATAAGTTTTCCCAAGCCTTCTTATTGTATTTTCTCCCATGTCACACAGGGATATCCTGATTCCAGTTTCTCTATAGTCCGTCCTGATCACCGGCCCCACACGCCAGCCCGACGCACTCACACACGCCCATGATTTCTTATTGACCCCCCCCATGTAACACCCTATCAGCCTCACCTCCCACCACAAGCCATTCACCATTGTCTTATGTCACCACTGATATTTTCCAGTCCTATTGTTTTTCTATACAGGTGCATACGTCTTACCCCGCACCATAGTGGTCACAACTTTATCTCCCCCAAGTTCTCTTGCACATTCTTTTTTGGGTCTCCCCTCCACTGCCCACATTTATTGTATGGTCCTTTACTTACACATCCCCCAATCATGTGACGGGTCCCATATTGTTCCACTTTCCACTCTCCCCCCCACCTTTTTTATGTTTCATCCCATCCTCCAGTTCCCCCACAGGCTTCTTTCTCACCTCTCCTCATTGATTCCGTGCTCCATCTCCTCTCCTTCCATACTTGAGTGCTTTAGTGTTCTTCCGCTCTGAGTCAGCTCAGGTATCCCCATGCGTTCACTACAATTAGTGTCCTCGTTCTCCCCTTCTCCTCCTTGGCATTCTCGGCCACATAGCGATCTATCTCCTTCTTCCTTCCCACACCATACAACTCATCTCGCCAACCTCACTTTCTAATTTCCTTTCATTTCCCATCTCCTTATACAGGCTCGTTGTCTACTTTCCTTCTTATTTCTTCAGTTCTCCCGCGTCGCTGGCCTTTTATCCCCGATTTATGAGTCAAGAATCTCTTGTGTTGTCACAGAACTTGTGTTTTTTGTCTCTCAGTCCTTTTACTTCACTTCCGCAGAGTCTTTCTCTGCGCAACCCACCACACCTGTTAAGTTTGGTGTATTGTGGCCTTTTCCTTTTTCAGTCTTACCCCTCCACCCATCTCACCCAATCTTGTCCGGTCACTCTCCCGAACGAAAATCGCCCTATTCCACGTATATAGTCTACCCGACCCGCTCTCCCATCGACTTCCCTTCCTCCTTATCCCTTCCCTTCCTCCCTTCCCTTTTTTTTTCTTTAAGACTCAATCAATCTTCCCTTTTGCGTCATGTTCGACCCCCTCACATACCATCTCAAATTATCAACGCACTTTTCCTCCTTTTCCCACGCTCTTCCCCCTTTCTCCCCCCATTACGTTTCCCCATCCTCACCCACATTCAACCCACACTATGTTACATCCTGAGACTTCGCCTTCTACCTCCCCTCCGATTACACCCCCCCCCCCCTCCACCGTCCTCTTCCCCATACCCCCCCCACCCTACCAGCACCACCACAACACCACAATTCTACTCCACCCCCACCCCCCACCTCATCACCACTCATCCACCTCCCACTCCCCTATCTCCCCCTGTTATTTTATCTATCGCCCCCACCCTACGCTAAACCCATTCTCTTTCACTTCCCCCCTCACTCATTCCAGTTTATCACGTTCCCCCCCCTCACCACATTCCCCACCACCATTTCACCCCTCTCCCTCCCTCCCGTTACCCTATTCACATCTCTTCTCCTCCCCGCCACCACCTCCCCCCATACTTCCCCTAGGTGACTCCAGTCCTTATTCACCACCCAGTGCCAACCCTTCATTCCTCCTTTCCACCTCCCTTTACTGTTTCCCCATGGTTTTTGCTTCCTCGCATTCCTTTCCCGTACTTTTCCCATCGTAGCACTAGGATTTCCCCCTCGCCCTCCACCTTCCACTCAATTTGACACACCCCCACACCCCCCTCCCCACACACCCCCCCAACCCACTCACCACTTCCCCTTCCCTACCTTTTTCCCATACTCCCTCCCACCCCAACCACACATCCCATCACCACCCCCCACCACTTACATCCCATCATCCAACTCTCCACCCCTCCCCCCCCCCACCACAACCCACTCACAACCACACCACCCCACCATACACATTCCCAACGGCTCCCCAACACACCCCCAAACCCCCCACCACTCCATCCACCCACTCCACCCGCCACCCCCCAACACCCCTGCCTAACACAGATCAGACCGGACACCAATCAGTACACCTCACACACACACCTCACCTACACACCCCCACTAACCCCCATGTCACCAACCCTCACACCATCCCACCAACTCCACACCACCACCCCAACTCACACACCCCCACACACACCCACCCCACCCCCCCCACACCCCACACACACACCCACCCCCCCCCCCCCCCCCCCACACCCACAACCCATCCCCATCATCCTCCTCCCACCCCCACCACAAACACCCACCCACCCCATCCCCCTCGCTATTATCCCCTCACAGTGACCACACGCCCACACCCCCCCACATCACCATCATATCCCCCATCATATCCCCACATCCATCCCCCCCCCCCATCATCAACCAGACCCATCACATCATCACCTATACATCCCACCCATTACCCATCATCAAAGCATCCCACCCCATCCACATCATCCCCATTCCCCATCCACATCCCACACATCACATTCCTCAACACATCACACCATCCCATCAATACATCCATCACCCCCCCCTCATCATCCATCCATACATTCATCCACCCATTCCATCAATCATCCACCCCCCCCATCTCCATCACATCCCACATCCACCATCTCACCAGCACATAGTATTCATCCCCCAAGTATAGATTAATTCCCCCATTCCATCTCACCCCCACCCCCCACCATTTCATCATTCTCCATCCCCATTCCCATAGTACACAGTCCACATCATACCTCCCCCCATCCATCACACCATCAGATCCCCCATTCATAGCACATCCCTATCATCACATCACCATCACCCATCATCATCATATCCACCCCCATAACCCATCCACCCATTCATCCATCACCCCATTCATCTCCAATACCATCACATCCCTCCCACACCCACCACATGTCCCCATCCCCAGTCACATTTTCATTCCCACACCCCTCATATCCAAATAGTTACCCATACCCATAAATTTAGTCACCCGAAGAAGAAAAGGGAAAACAGACCAGCAGCCACAGAACAACACCAAGCCCCCCAGCCAGAAACAACAGAAACCCAACCACAGAAAAGCAAAAAGAACAACCAGAGTAAACCACCCACATAAGAGAGAACAACAAAACCGCCCCAGCAGAACCCCCAAAAGGACCAAAGAGCCATACCATCAATAAATGACATACACAACACCCACAAAAGGCCCATGCAAGTCCATTAGTAACCAATCCATTACCATAAAAACAAACACACAAACCCAGAAGAAACCACCCCACATAACCAGTCATGCCCACCAAATACCCCCCCCCAGAATACAGTACAATCAAAAAAAGCAAGCCCAGTAATAAAGTAAAACAGCCATGTACAACGAAATTACACCAAAAGGTCAACCACCACACAGAATTACCAGGAGACACACAAAGCCACAAGCAAGACCCATAAAGCATACCCATCACCAGTCCAGAGTGCCCATACCAATTACCATAAATCAGCCATACAAAATACAGACGAGGACCACCATCAACAAAGCCACCAAAGCCAACGAATGCACCCCATCCCCCACCATACCCCCATCCATCCCAATTCCCCCCACATCATCATCCCACCCCCCAATCCCATACCCCCCCCCATCCACCCCCATCCCCACATCACCCCCATCATCCCATCCCATCATCATCATCACATTATCCCATCACCCACCACCCATCCATACACCCCACATCCCCCAACCAATCATCACCCATTCATCCATCACCCCCCATCCCTACATCCCATCCCCATCATACATCACCCATCCATCCCACCATCACCCATACCCATCCCATCCCATGTCCACCCCCATAACCATCCACCCTTCCCCATAACATCCCATCACCACCCCCATCCCATCCCCATACCCCATACCCCCCCCCCCCCAAACAATCATTCCCCACCCCCGCACATACAACCCCCCACCCACCCCCCCCCATTTCGACATCTCACATCCCATCACACACATCATCATAGTCCATACACATCATCATACCCCAGAAGACACAGAAGAGAAGACCAGCCCCCAACAGAAAAACCAGCAGCCCAACAGAGACAGCACCAGAGGACTCAACACACAGAAGCCAGGAGCGCACCAGCCAGCAACAAGAAGCTACAAGGGACCACACAGCCAGCACAACCCCAGAGCCCCAAACCAGCCTAGACGCCAAACCAAGAACACAGCAACAGCACAGCAGGCCACAGCACAAGGGCAGGCGGCAGGAGTCCCCACCTCCCCGCTGGCCACCCCCAGCCACCAGCAGCAGAAGCGGCTCACCCAGCCCACCAGAGAGTCAGCCCAGCCCCCAAGAGAACAGATGGATCTGGGCAGCACAGCACAGGCCCAGCACCAACCCCCCCACCACCCAGCCAGGCCACAGCAGCAAGGGCAAGCCCCACACAGGCCCCCCCCAGCATGCCCCCAGTCACAGCCCACCACCCAGGACAGGCCCAGCACCAGCCCAGCCGCCCGCACCCCCACGACCCCCCACACCTCCCCCAAGCCAGCCCCACACCAGCCTTCAAGCCAGGCCAGCACAAGCCAGCCCAGACCCCACCAAGCCAGAGCATCCCCCCCCACAGAAAGCCAGTAAGCCCAGCACACACCACAGACCCCCCAGAGCAGAGCAGAGCCAGCACAGCCCAGCAGCACAGCACAAGCAGACAAGCAGCCCAGAGCAGCCCCCAGCCCAGACATCAGACCCACCATCAGCCCACAGAGCCAGCAGCACCAGGACCCCACCCCCCGAACCAGCCAGGCCACACCAGCCCAGACCCGCCCCCACCCACAAACCCCATCGCCCCCCCCAGCTAGGCCCCCAGCTACCCAAGCAGCAGGGCCCAAACATACCCATCCACCCCCCACACCCAGCCCCACCCAGACCGCCCCATCACCCCCAACACCATCAGCAGCTCACCACCCCCCCCCACAGCAAGCAACCACCCCACCACCCCCCAGCCAGGCCCCACCCAGAGCCCCCCAACAGGCCCACCCAGAGCCCCACGCAGCAGCCAAACCCGCCAGCCCAGCCAGTCCCCCGAGCCACACCAGCGCACCCCCAGGCCCAGAGCAGCCAGCCAGCCAAGGAACAGCCCCCACAGCAGGCCACACAGGACCCAGCACCCCAAAGCCCAGACACCCCCACCATGCAAGCCCCCCCATAGCCATACACCCCCCCCCCCATCCAACCCCACCCAACCCCCACCACATCCACCTCAAAACCCATCACTACATCATCCCATATCATCCATCATTCCCTCCATCCATTCCCCATACCATACACCACCCCACCCAATCATCCATAGACACCATCCAATCACATAGCCACCCACATTCATCACCCCCCAGCCAGCGCCGCCCCCCCAGCCCACCCACCCCCCACACCGCCCAGCCCCCCATCCCCAGCCCCCCCCCCACACACCAGACAGCCCGCCACCCCCAGAGGGACACACCCCCCAGCAGCCACAGCCAGCACTTACCCCCCCCACCCGCCCCCAGCACACCCCCACGCACCCCGGGTGCCCCGCACACCCCCGAACCAAAACACCTCCCTCACTCTCCCAAGCACAGTCTTCCACTCCAGCCACCAACCACCCCACAGTCAGAGCCCCCCACACCACCACCCCCACCCCACAACCGACACACAGCACCACAAAACAACCAGGCCCCCACCTCACCCACACCCCAACACTCCAGCAGCGAGCAGCACCCCACCCCCCACACACCCACACCACCCCCAGCCAGTGCAGGCAGCCCCCCATGCCATAAGCCCAGACTAGACAGCGCAGACCCCCCCCCCCCACCACCAGCAGCAGCCCCGCAAGCCCCACCTAGCAGCTCCACCCACACCCCCACGCCCACAGCAGCAGCCCCCAAGCAACCCCCCCCAGCCCCCAGCACCCCCCCGCACCCCCCCCAACAAAACACACCCCAAAACCAACCCAGCACCAAAGCCGCCACCCCACAACCCCAGCCCCCCACCCCCAAGTCAGCCCCCCCCACACCCCCCCCAGCCCGAGCACCCCACCACCAGCCCAGGTACCCAGGCCAGGGGCAGCCCAAGCCCCCCCGGCCCCCCCCAGCCACAGCCCCACAGAGGCCCACCCACCATCAGCCCTCCAGCCCACCAGCACACAGCACCCCCACAGCCCCAGCCATCAGCCAGGCCAAGCAGCCAGGAGCCAGCAGCCCCCAGCAGCCCCCCGGCCAGCCCAGACCCAGCGGGCCCCACACCCACCCCAGCAGCCAGCAAGAAGCCAGCGCCCCCGGCAGACAGCCCAGCACAGCGGCCCCACCCATGCCAGAGGACCAGCCCACAGCAGCAGCACAGACAACCCCCACAGCAGACAGCCCAGCACAGCCAGACACCAGCCAGACAGACAGCCAGCAGCAGGCACCCCGCAAGGGCACCCCCAGCAGCACCACCGCACAGGGCTAGCCCGCCACAGCCCAGCCCCACCCAGCAGCAGCAGCCAGCACAGACCCACAGCACAGCAGCCCACAAACCAGCAGCACCAGGCCAGCAGCCCCAGCCCCTCAGCTACCACCTCCTCCCAGACAGCTCAGCAGCCAGAGCCAGCCACCCAGCCAGCAGGCCAGCCCCCAGCCCCCAGCCAGGCCAAAGCACCGCCAGCCAAGCAACAGCAGACCAGCGACCCCCACATGGGCACAGCACGGCCACCCCAGACCCCCCCAGCCCAGGCACACAGCACCCAGCCCCCCCCAGCAGCCACCCCAGCCCCCTAGCCACCAGGGTCAGCCCCCCCGGCCCCAGACACACCCCCAGTCCAGAGCCCCAGCCAGCCTACGAGCGCACCAGCACAGCAGCCCCACCCAGGCAGCAGCAGCCCACCAACAGCACTCCCCCCCCCCCAGACCTCAGGCAGCCAGCCCAGCCAACCAACCACAGCAGCCGCCAGCACACCACCAAACCAGCAGGCACCCACCCCAGCCACACAGCACCAGCCCCAGAAGCAGGCCTACAGGACCCCACCCACCCCAGCCCAGCAGCAGCAGCCAGCGCCAGCACACCAGCGCAGCAGGAACACCAGACACAGCCCAACCGCACAGCACCACAAGAGAGCCCAGACACACCCACCAGCCCCAGTCGATGCCAGGCCCAGCCCCCCAATACCAGTCATGCCATTAAATAAAGAAGTGCACCATGACAGCACACCGCCCCTAGAAATACAGCCAGTCAATGCAGCCCCACCAACCATCCATCCATGCGCAAAGAAGACCAACCCAGGAACAGAGAACAAGAAAAAGCATCCATCCCATGCACAACCCCCACACCATAACCCAATCCCACCCCATCCCATATTCCATCCCATCCATCACATCCATCCCATCTCCATCATAGTAAACATAAAAATATATAAAAATACAATGAGAATAAATAATGTTACCTAAAATTAAACATTTGTAAAAATTGTCAGTATATAACAATACGAAGAAGAGATGTAGAAATAATTCTTGTTGTAGTCCATATCATATTTCTATAAAATTTCTTTGTAGACGACATTCCTTGTACATTCCTTGTGTCTGAGTTTGCCAATAGTTTCCCTTGGTCAGGGCCGTCTACAACTTTCACCAGAACGTCAGAAAAACTCCTAACTCTTGATAACGCTACATATAATGACCATGGTGAATACTGGTTCTAAAAAAAAAAAAAAAGAATATTGTGAAGCACAAGCCGGGCTGATGAACTATTTGAAACAGGGTAATGGGGGAAAAAAATATAGAGATAAAAAATACACACCAAAAGAACACAGATCCCCCTATCAAATTACCCTGACAGAAAATGCATCAGACGTAGTGACCAACTTAATAGGAGGCGCAGACAGTAGCGTTCTGGGTCAGATAGTAAGTTGACAGAATACATTCATCCAATGACTTTATCTGCACCCCATTGACGTAATTTCCAAATACAATTTTCAGAGTCAAACACATAGTGTAAAGGAATGAGTATAATATGCCCCTTGCTCTTGATTTAATTTGAACCTAGCTGTCAAATGAGTATTGCGATTTGAAGCTCTCTGGGCTGCTGTGGCAAAGTCATTTGGATTGAAAAATACCATTTGTTCATCAGGCAAATGGACTGCTAATCTATGTATGGTATGCATTTCAAACCCATTTAATCGCCATACTGCTTCTGGAGCGCTGACATATCTTGAATCAATAAAGGTCTTAATTTCATCATGATTTAAACTACTGTGTTCTTCAATCACAACATTTGCACAATCGTGACCTTTGTACACATATTTAAAAAGGTACTTAACACTTTTCACAGAAGCACAGACTTAACATTAATGTGGCAATTATACTTGAGCGCTAGATATGGACTATATGGTACAACCCAACTATTATCAATTGTCTAATATGTGTTTCTTCTTCTATATTTGGGATATCCATTGATATTAGCAATAGTCTGTTGCTGGAATTGCTTTGGATAATCCTTAGTGCATTTGTCATTTATCATACATGGAGAATTAAGATTGCGTACTCCACATGGTCCATGAATCATATGTTTGGTTACAATTGCATATACACGAGGAGTGATGGTTCTATTTTGTCTATCACTTCTTCTGTTTTAGGTTTACTTTCATCTTTAAGAATGAGTAGTACATGAGCATGTGGTAAACCTCTCTTTTGAAATTCTATTACATAGACAATGACTTTTGGTACTCCAAAAATATGGTTTTTACAGATATCCTGGATCAGAGCTTTCAGTTTTAGGTGAAATACTCTTGAAACTAAATCTGGTCGAGCATCAGATGTTTGACCACATTGTAGGTCCTGAACAATCTCTTCCCATTTGGGGTTGCAGGTCATTGTAATAAAAAGATCAGGCTTACCATATTTTCTCACAATTGCCATTGCATCTTGATAATTTTGTAGCATATTTCTGGGGCTACCTGCAAATGACGAAGGCAAAATATATGTTTTTCCAGGAATCAGGCCTGCCTTATTGGCTTCATTAATTAAATGGTCCATTAATACTGAATATTTTTCTACTTGCAACTTGGCTGATTTTGGCGTACATAAATGAGTCTGTTGGCTTCAGTTTTGACATATGCATCAAGTATATACTGCTGTGTAAGATGGCCAGCATGTACTACTGTAAGAAGGGGTCAAATTCATCCCTGATGGAAAGGCGTTAGCCATAATATTGCATTTGTGTTACCCAACTCTAGGATTTCGTGCCTGATTTGTTAAGCCTACTAATGCTTGTGGTCTGTTTTGCAAAGGTATATCAATTCCCCAGCTCTGATCTCCATAGGGGAATAGCAATGGGTAAACCATGGGTTCCAGATTTGGATCAAGGAAACTAATTCTTTGTGTTCTTTGGTTTGGATCTTCTGCAGTTGGTTTGCAGTGTATAAGAAGATCTCTTTCAAGTTGAGGTTCCCCGTCACCATTTTGAAAAATAAATGCAACCTCATTATGTTTTGGTGCGTTATAGAACCTTTGGTCATTTCTATGATCTTGCACTATTGTCATAGACACTTCCTTGGGAATATTGCCTGTTCAGCCAGTATCCTCTTTCTTTTTCAACCTGATGCAACATTTTGCAGGCCTCTGTAAATGGGTTGTATTGCACCATAAGGGTGCTTAGAGTTTGCACAAGTTCTGGATTTATTCCTAAGTTTGGTGAAATTTGCATTCTTTGCTCTGCGGCTTCAGAAGGATCTAAAATATATAATTGTGCATACTGCCGGTTTTCTCCCTGTTGCGGGTGCAGTGTGCCTGCTCTGTGACAAATTGAACGGTGGATCCAGAAACAGTATGGTCCATAGCCTGGAGGTGGAGTTATGTTTGCTCCTATTGAAGGAAATGCTAGGGAACTATTTATGGATCGTATATTGTCAAAGAAATTCTTGCTGTGGTGATGCTGACCTGTCATGAGTTGCTGGATGAAAGGATCTGTAGCAACTGGGTGATGATGAACTTTTTCTTTTGAACAACATTGTGAAATGTACGAACAGAAGTTCTTTCTGCATTACAAAAGGTTCATAACTGATGTAAATGTCCACATGTGTGTACTTTGATGTCACCCTCATTAATATTTATCATGTCATACAAAACTGCCAATGGTTGAATTGTGGCCCTTGACTCTTGGGTTCGGACGCTTTTCCCCTATTCTTCTTTGTGCCCTTAATTGACATGTATGTATTATCCTGTCTCTCTGTAGCTTGGCGTGTTGCTTACAATGTGATGTTTGTTCATCTAGGGTCATACTTGCTCTCTTAGCGCTGTGTCTTAGAGGGTATTTCTTCAGTTTATTTTCCTGTTCTTCAGTACATCTATTTAGTCGTCTTTGTCTTACTCTTTCAGCATGTTGCATGTTTGTCTGGGGTCAGACTTGCTTCCCTGGCTCCAAGTTATTCTGACGCTCAGTTTCCTGTTCTTCAATACATCTATTAGCTTGTCTTTGTCTTTCTCTTTCAGCCTTCCTCCTGTTCACCTGCTGAGGTGACCGGTCTTCCTGACATGCTGCATGTCTTTCTCGTTTGGCCTTTGCCTTCTTGACCTCTGGCTGTTGTTTGGGGGCATGTTGTTGGTATATTATCCTTTAAGTGCGTTTTTTACATTTTAGAGGTTGACAGGCTAACGTTTTTAATTGTCTTTTCTTAATTTTGTTATGTCTCTTTAACTGTCTTTTCCTTTCTTTTGTTATGTTTTGTTATGTCATTTTCGTTTTCCAGTTTAACATACATGTTAAGGGGGGAAGGGATTGTGCACAACTTTAATTTTCCCTTGTGCCGTTCAAGAACAATTTCCCCTCGGCAGCCATTATATATCAACATCTGTTCTGTTATGTTTATCTAGAAATGTTAGGGTGTCTTAAGATAATTATTAGGCATTGTTTATCTTTATCTTCTTTTAAAATCTATCCATTAAAAAAATATGTTTTCCCCATGTTCCTATAATATCATCACCATGTTCCTATAATATCATCTACCATGTTCCTATAATACCATCTACCATGTTCCTATAAATCACTACCAGTTCTATCTATCAATCTACCTGTTCCTATAATATCATCACCATGTTCTACCATCTATTTCCTATAAACCATCTACCATGTTCCATAATACATCACACCATGTCCTATAATATCATCTACCATGTTCCTATAATACCATCTACCATGTGTCCTATAATATCATCACCATGTCCTATAATACTCTACCATGTTCCTATAATATCATCACACGTTCCTATAACCATCTACCATTCTATATCCATCATGTTCCTATAATATCATCTACCATGTTCCTATAATATCATCACCATGTTCCTATAATACCATCTACCATGTTCCTATAATACCATCACCATGTTTTCCTATAATATCATCACCATGTTCCTATAATATCATCTCTACCATGTTCCTATATATCATCACCATGTTCCTATAATATCATCACCATGTTCCTATAATATCATCTACCATGTTCCTATAATACCATCTACCATTTTCCTATAATACCATCTACCATGTTCCTATAATATCATCACCATGTTCCTATAATACCAATCTACCATGTTCCTATAATATCAATCTACCATGTTCCTATAATACCATCTACCATGTTCCTATAATACCATCTACCATGTTACTATAATACCATCTACCATGTTCCTATAATATCATCTACCATGTTCCTATAATACCATCTACCATGTTCCTATAATACCATCTACCATGTTCCTATAATATCATCTTACCATGTTCCTATAAATCATCTTACCATGTTCCTATAATATCATCAACCATGTTCCTATAATACCATCTACCATGTTCCTATATATCATCTACCATGTTCCTAAATATCATCACCATGTTCCTATAATATCATCACATGTTCTATATATCATCTACCATGTTCCTATAATACCATCTACCATTTTCCTATATACCATCTACCATGTTCCTATAATTCATCACCTGTTCCATAAACCATCTACCCATGTTTCCTATAATATCATCTCACCAGTCCATCATACCATCTACCATGTTCCTATAAATCCATCTACCATGTTCCTAACTACCATCTACCATGTTCCTATATATCATCTACCATGTTCCTATAATACCATCTACCATGTTCCTATAATTCATCTTCCATGTTCCTATAATACCATCTACCATGTTCCTATAATACCATCTACCATGTTCCTAATAATCATACCATGTTCCTATAATCCATCTACCATGTTCCTATAATATCATCTACCATGTTCCTATAAATCATCTACCATGTTCCTAAATACCATCTACCATTTTCCTATAATATCATCTACCATGTTCCTATAAATCCACTACCATTTTCCATAATAACCCTCTACCATGTCCCTATAATATCATCTACCATGTTCCTATAATACCATCTACCATGTTCCTATAAATCATCTACCATGTTCCTATAATTCATCACTGTTCCTATAAATACCATCTACCATGTTCCTATAATATCATCTACAATTGCCTATAATATCTCACCATGTTCCTAAATATCATCTACCATTTCCTAAAATACATCACCATGTTCCTATCAATACCATCTACCATGTTCCTATAATATCATCACCATGTTCCATAATACCATCTACCATGTTCCTTACTTTCTCTACCATGTTCCTAATATCCATCTACCATGTTCCTATAATCCCATCTACCATTTCTAAATATCATCTACCATGTTCCTATAATACCATCTACCGTTCCTATAATAACCATCTACCATGTTCCTATAATACCATCTACCATTTCCTATTCATCTACCTTTCCTATAATACCATCTACCATGTTCCTATAATATCATCTTCCATGTTCCTATAATATCATCTACCATGTTCCTATAATACCATCTACCATGTTCCTATAATATTATCTACCATGTTCCTATCATACCATCTACCACCATGTTCCTAAATAATCATCACCATGTTTCCTATAATACCTCAACCATGTTCCTATAATATCATCTACCATGTTTCCTATAAATATCATCTACCATGTTCCTATAATATCATCTACCATGTTCCTATAATTCATCTCCAATGTTCCTATAATATCATCTACCATGTTCCTATAATACCATCTACCATGTTCCTATAATATCATCACCATGTTCCTATAATACCATCTACCATGTTCCTATAATATCATCTCCATGTTCCTATAATATCATCTACCATGTTCCTATAATAACCATCTACCATGTTCCTAAATAATGCATCACCATGTTCCTATAATATCAGCCTAACCATGTTCCTATAATATCATCTACCATTTTCCTATAATATCATCTACCCATGTTCCTTAATATCATCTACCATGTTCCTATATATCATCTACCATGTTCCTATAATCATCTAACCATGTTCCTATAATATCCTCTTTCCTCTTCCTGTTCCTATATATCCTTCCATGTTCCTATAATATCATCTACCATGTTCCTATAATATCATCACCATGTTCCTATAATATCATCTACCATGTTCCTATAATATCACTACCATGTTCCTATAATACCATCTACCATGTTCCTAAATATCATCAACCATGTTCCTATAATAACCATCTCCCTTGTTTCCTATAATATCATCTACCATGTTCCTAAATACCATCTACCATGTTCCTAAATATCATCTACCATGTTCCTATAATATCATCTATCTACCATTCCTATATACCTCTACCATGTTCCTATATCATCTACCATGTTCCTATAATACCATCTACATGTTCCTATATATCATCACCATGTTCCTATAATATCATCTACCATGTTCCTATAAACCATCTACCATTTTCCTATAATATCATCACCATGTTCCTATAATACCATCTACCATGTTCCTATAATATCATCTTCCATGTTCCTATAATACCATCTACCATGTTCCTATAATACCATCTACCATGTTCCTATAATATCATCTACCATGTTCCTATAATATCATCACCATGTTCCTATATAACCATCTACCATGTTCTCTATAATACCATCTACCATGTTCCTATAATATCATCACCATGTTCCTATATATCTCTACCATTGTTCCTATAATATACTACCATGTTCCTATATCCATCTACCATGTTCCTATAATACATACCATTTACTACCATGTTCCTATAATACCATCTACCATGTTCCTATAATATCATCACCATGTTCCTATAATATCATCTATCCATGTTCCTATAATATCATCTACCATGTTCCTTAATCCTCTACCATGTTCCTATAATATCATCTACCATGTTCCTATAATATCATCACCATGTTCCTATAATACCATCTACCATGTTCCTATAATATCATCTACCATGTTCCTATAATATCATCTACCATGTTCCATAATAATATCTACGCATGTTCCTATAATATCATCTACCATGTTCCTATATAATAATCACCATGTTCCTATAATATCATCTACCATGTCCTATAATATCATCTACCATGTTCCATAATACATCTACCATGTTCCTATAATATCACAACCATGTTCCTATAATACCTCTACCATGTTCCTATATATCATCAACCATGTTCCTATAATACATCTACCAGTTTCCATAATATCATCTACCAGTTCCTATAATATCTCTACCATGTTCCTATAATATCATCTACCATGTTCCTATAATAATCATCTACCATGTTCCTATAATATCTCACCATGTTCCTATAATCATCTACCATGTTCCTATAATATCATCTACCCCTGTTCCTATAATATTCTAACCATTTTCCTGTTCCTATAATACCATCTACCATGTTCCTATAATACCATCTACCATTTCCTATAACCATTACATGTTCCTTATAATATCAATCAACCATTTCCTATAATATCCATCTACCATGTTCCATAATATCATCTACCATGTTTCCATAATACATCTACATGTTCCTATAATATCATCTACCATGTTCCTGTATATCATCACCATGTTCCTATAATACCATCTACCATGTTCCTATAATACATCTACCATGTTCCTATATACCTCTACCATGTTCCTATAATATATCTACCTGTTCCTATAATATCATCTACCATGTTCCTATAATTAATCTACCATGTTCCTATAATATCATCTACCATGTTCCTATAATATCATCTACATTCTTAATACTCTATCATGTTCCTATAATATCATCTACCATGTTCCTATAATACCATCTACCATGTTCCTATAATATCATCTACCATGTTCCTATAATATCATCTACCATGTTCCTATAATATCATCACCATGTTCCTATAATATTATCACCATGTTCCTATAATATCATCTACCATGTTCCTATAATACATCTACATGTTTCCTATAATCACACCATGTTCCTATAATATCATCACCATGTTCCTAATAAATCATCACCATGTTCCTATAATATCATCACCATTTCCTATATATCATCACCATGTTCCTATAATATCATCACATTTCCCTATATATCCATCACCATGTTCCTATAATATCATCCCCATGTTCCTATAATCATCATCACCATGTTCCTATAATTACATCACCATGTTTCCTATTATAATCAATCACCATTGTTCCTATAATATCATCACCATTTCTATATACCATCATGTTCCTATATATCATCAACCCATGTCCTATAATATCATCACCATGTTCCTATAATACCATCTACCATGTTCCTATAATATCATCACCAGTTCCTATAATATCATCTACCATGTTCCTATAATAACCATCTACCATGTTCCTATAATATCATCACCATGTTCCTATAATATCATCTACCATGTTCCTATAATATCATCTACCATGTTCCTATAATATCATCTACCATGTTCCTATAATATCATCTACCATGTTCCTATAATATTCCACCATTTCCTATAATACCATCTACCATGTTCCTATAATATCATCACCATGTTCCTATAATAACTCTACCTGTTTCATACATCTCACACCATGTTCCTATAATATCATCTACCATGTTCCTATAATACCATCTACCATGTTCCTATAATATCCTACCCATGTTCCTATAATATCATCACCATTCCTATAAATCCATCACCATGTTTCCTATAATACCATCACCATGTTCCTATAATATCATCTACCATGTTCCTATAATATCATCCATCCATGTTCCTATAATATCATCTACCATGTTCCTATAATATCATCTACCATGTTCCTATAATATCATCTCCCATGTTCCTATAATATCTATCTACCATGTTCCTATAATACCATCTACCAGTTCCTATAATACCATTTACCATGTTCCTATAATATCATCACCATGTTCCTATAATATCATCTACCATGTTCCTATAATACCATCACCATGTTCCTATAATATCATCTACCATGTTCCTATAATATCATCTACCATGTTCCTAAATATCATCTACCATGTTCCTATAATATCATCCTACCCATGTTCCTATAATACCATCTACCATGTTCCTATATATCATCACCATGTTCCTATAATCTCATGCTACCATGTTCCTATAATACCATCTACCATGTTCCTTAAAATACCATCTACCATGTTCCTATAAATAACCATCTACCATGTTCCTATAAATATCATCTACCATGTTTCCTATAAACCATCTACCATGTTCCTAAATAATCATTACCATGTTCCTATAATATCATCACACCATGTTCCTATAAATATCATACCTGTTCCTATAATACATACTACCATGTTCCTATATATCATCTACCATGTCCTATAATATCATCTACCATTTCCTATAATATCATTCTAACCATGTTCCTATAATATCATCTACCATGTTCCTCTAATATCATCACCATTTCTATAATCTCTCTACCTGTTCCATAATATCATCTAACCATGTTCCTATAATATCATCTACCATGTTCCTATAATATCATCTACCATGTTCCTATAATACCATCTACCATGTTCCTATAATATCATCTACCATGTTCCTATATAAATCATCACCATGTTCCTATAATATCATCTACCATGTTCCTATAATACCATCTCACCATGTTCCTATAATACATCACCAATGTTCCTATATACCATCTACATGTTCCTATAAATATCCATCACCATGTTCCTATAATATTAATCTCCATGTCCTATAATATCATCTTACCATGTTCCTATAATACCATCTACCATGTTTCCTATATATCATCACCATGTTCCTATAATATCATCTCCATGTTCCTATAATATCATCTACCATGTTCCTCATAATACCATCTAACATGTTCCTATAATATCACTCTACCATTGTTCCTATAATATCATTTCATGTTCTAAATACCATCTACATGTTCCTATAATATCATCACCATGTTCCTATAATATCATCTACCATGTTCCTATAAATTCCATCACCATGTTCCTGATAATATCATCTACCATGTTTCCTATAATAATCATCACCATGTTCCTAATATATCATCTACATGTTACCTATAATATCATCCCCATGTTTCCTATAATATCATCTACCATGTTCCTATTATATCATTACCATGTTCCTATAATAATCATCTACCATGTTCCCTTATAATATCCTCTACCATGTCCATAATACCATCTACCATTTTCCTATAATACTCATCTACCATGTTTCCTAAATAATCACAATCAATCATCACCATTTTCCTATAATATCATCACCATGTTTCCTATAAATTCCTCTACCCTGTTTTCCTATAATACCATCTACCATGTTCCTATAATATCATCTACCATGTTCCTATAATATCATCTTCCATGTTCCTATAATACCATCTACCATGTTCCTATAATACCATCTACCATGTTCCTATAATACCATCTACCATGTTCCTATAATATACATCTACCATGTTCCTATATTCAATCTCCATGTTTCCTAATAATACCCATTCTACCTGTTTTCCTATAATTCATCTACCATGTTCTATAATATCATCGTACCATGTTCCTATATAACCATCTACCATGTTCCTATAATATCATCTACACATGTTTCCATATATCATCTACCATGTTCCTATAATATCATCTACCATGTTCCTATATATCATCTACCATGTTCCTAAATACCATACCATCTACCAGTGTTCCTATAATATCCATCTACCATGTTTCCTATAATACCATCTAACCATGTTCCTATAACTCATCACCATGTTCATTACCATCTACCATGTCCTATTAATATCAGCAACCATGTTCCTATAAATATCATCTACCATGTTCCTATAATATATCTACCAGTGCCTATATATCATCACAGTTCCTATACATATCACATCTACCATGGTTCCTATAATTCATCTACCATGTTCCTATAATACATCATCACCATTTCCTTATAATATCATCACCATGTTCCTATAATTATCCATCTATACATGTTCCTATAATACCATCTACCATTCCTATAATACATCACCATGTTTCCTGTTCCTATACTATCATCTACCATGTTCCCTATAAATATCATCTACCATGTTCCTATAATTCTACCCTGTTCCTATAATATCATCATACCATGTTCCTATAATAATCATACCATGTTCCTATAATATCATCTACCATGTTCCTTAATAATATCTCCATGTTCCTATAATATATCATCTAACCATGATTCCTATTTATATCATCTACCATGTTCCCTATAATACCATCACCATGTTTCCTCTATATCCTATAATATCATCTACCATGTTTCCTATAATATCATCTACCATGTTCCCTATATACCATCTAACCATGTTCCTATATATCATCACATGTTCCTATAATATCTATTCTATCCCCTGGTTCCTCATAATGTCATCATTCCATGTTCCTATAATATCATCACAAGTTTTCCTATAATATCATCAATCCCATGTTCCTATAATAATCATCACCTGTGTTCCTATTATATCCATCACCATGTCCTATTATATCATCACCATGTTCCTATATATCATCACCATGTTCCTATATATTCATCTATCCAGTTCCTAATAACTCTACCATGTTCCTATATTTACAGCACCATGTTCTTAAACCATCATGTCCTATAATATCATCACCATGTTCCTATAATATTCCATCGGTTCCATTACCCTGTTCCTATAATCCCTCTATAATCATACCATCTCTGTTCCTACATGCCTATCATCACCATGTTCCTATATATATCATCACCATGTTCCTATAATATCATCACCATGTTCCTATAATATCATCTCCACATGTTCCTATATACATCTACCATGTTCCATAATATCCTCACCTGTCCTATAATACCATCTAACCTATTCCTATTTCAAACCATTTCCTAAATATTACTCCATGTTCCTATAATATCATCTACATGTTCCTAATAATACACATCTACCATGTTCCATATAATCATCTACTGTTCCTATAATATCATCCCTCCATGTTTCCTATAATATCATCTACCATGTTCCTATAATACCATCTAACATGTTCCTATATATCATCTACCATGTTCCTATAATATCATCTTCCATCTTTCCTGTCCTATAATACCATCTACCATGTTTCCTATAATATCATCACCAGTTCCTATAAATATCATGCTACCATTTCTATAATCATCTCCCATGTTCCTATAATATCACTACCATGTTCCTATAATACATCACCATGTTTTCCTATAATATCATCTACCATGTCCTATAATATCATCACCATGTTCCTATAATATCTATCTACCATGTTTCCTATAATATCATCTAACATGTCCCTATACATATCTCACCAGTTCCTATATATCATCACATGTTCTATAATACCATCTACATGTTTCCTATAATACCATCTACGATGTTTCCTATATATCATCTCCCATGTTCCTATTTAAATCATCACCATGTTCCTATAATATCTCTACCATGTTAGCTATAATGACCATATCTATACCTGTTCCTATAATATCATCTACTACCATTTCCTTATATCTATCCTATACCAGTTATCCTATAATACCATCTACATGTTCCTATAATACCATGGTCCATACATCATGTTCCTATAACATAACCACTCTACCATGTTTCCATAATGATTCGCTTCTGTTCCTATATACTCACCAGTTCCTAAATACCATGTTCCTATAACTCCATGTTCCTATAAGACCATGCTATCACATGTTCTATAATATCATCTTCCATGTTCCTATAATACCATCTATATCCATGTTCCTATAATATCATTCTACCATGTTCCTATAAATATCATCTTCCATGTTCCTATAATAACATCTACCATGTTCCTATAATATATCATCTACCATGTTCCTATAATACATCTATCATCTTCTATTCATCTCATCTAAAAACTATATAAATCTCAAAAACTCTAATTACTCTACTAGTATCTAAAAATCTAATCCTATCTTCACTAAACTCTAAACTCTTACTCTAATATCTAATCTATCATAGCTACTAACCATCATCTAAAATCTAAAAACTAATCCTCTACTACAATCTAACTAAAACTAAATTCATCTACATCTAATCTCTCCTATACTCCGTTCACTGTTGATATCATCTCAATAATCATCTAATCTATACTATCATCTACATGCTAACTTCTAAATACTAAACATCTCATCTACATGCTATAATCACTAAGAATCTAACATCTACTACATTCTAAATCTATCTAATCTACTAAACCTATCTAATCTACTACTAATACCATCTACTAAACATCTACACTATAAACTACTTTCTAACTACATCTCTTCTAAAATCATAATACCCTAAAACTCATCTATAAATATCATAAAAAACTAATCTACTACTATAATACTCACTAATCTATAATACTCTACAATTTCTAAATAATACTATCTTCCTCTATGATCTCACCTAACTATAATCTACATCTACTTCTTCATCTACATCTAACCATCTACCTAAACTAAGATAATATTCTATCCATCTATCTACAATATCTAATCATCTCCATCTAACTATAATATCATCTATATATCATCTAATACTAAACTCTCTACCTAGACGTTCCATCTATAACCTAAATCATCTACTAATTCGTAATCTATCATCTACTAAAATCTATCTAAACCATCTAATCTACTACTAAAAATATCATCTATAAATAAACCTCTACCATTCTAAACAAAATGCTATCTACTTAATATCTAAAATATAGCCATCTAATAATCTCCCATGTTCCTATAATCCTCTACACTACTAATACTAACTCTATCTACATGTTCCTAATAATAACACTAAATCCCCCCAATATTCCCTATCATCTCATATCCTATCCTATCCATCAGTTCACATATCAATCATAACATCTACCATGTTTCCTAAAATTAAAAATATTCATCCTGCCATGTTCCTATAATACCATCACTACCATGTTCCTATAAATCTCCCATGTTCCTATAATACTCCATCCTACCATGTTCCTATAATTACATCTACATGTTCCTATAATAACCATCTCCTATTTCCTATATACATCTACCTGTTCCTTAATACCTCACATTTCCTATAACCTTCATCTACCATGTTCCTATAATTAATATCATCACCTGTTTCTATAATCCATCTACCATGTTCCTATATATCATCTACCATGTTCCATAAATATCATCTACCATGTTCCTATAATATCATCTAACCATGTTTCCTATAATATCATCTACCATGTTCCATATACCATCTTCCATGTTCCTATAATATCATCTACCACCATGTTCCTATAAATCATCTACCATGTTCCTATAATTCATCTACCATGTTCCTATAATAAATTAATCCATCTCATTTCCTATAATATCATCTACCATGTTCCTATAAATATCATCTTCCATGTATATCTCCTATAATCCATCTACCCATGTTCCTATATACCATCTACCATGTTCCTATAATCTCATCTACCATGTTCCTATAGTAATCCTCTACCATGTTCCTATATCACTTCCATTTCCTATAATACCATCTACCATGTTCCTATAATATCATCTACCATGTTCCTATAATATCATCTACCATGTTCCTTTAATAATTATCTACATGTTCCCTATAATATACTACCTGTTCCTATAATATTCATCTACCATGTTTCCGTATGTATAATCATCACCATGTTCCTATAATATCACTCCATTTCCTATAATATCATCACCTGTTCCTATATATCCACCATGTTCTATAAATATCATCTACCATGTTCCTATAAATATCATCTACCATGTTCCTATAATATCATCTAACCATGTTCCTATTAATATTTCTACCATGTTCTATAATATATCACACCATGTTCCTATAAATATCAATCTACCATTTTCCCTATAATATCATCTGCCATGTTCCTATAATATCATCTCCATGTTTCCTATAATATCATCTACCATGTCTCATACATATCATCTACCATGTTCCTATATATCATCTACCATGTTCCTATAATACATCTACCATGTTTCCTATAATATCACTACCATGTTCCTATAATATCATCCTTTTCCTATAATATCATCTACCTGTTCCTATAATACCATCTACCATGTTCCTAAAAATCATCTACCATGTTCTATAATATCATCACCATGTTCCTATAATATCTCCAGTCACCATGTTCCTATAATATCATTCTACCATGTTCCTATAAATACCATCTAACATTTCCTATAATCCATCTACCAGCCTATACATATATCTCCATGTTCCTATAATACTCATCTACCATGTTCTATATATCATCTACCATTTCCTATAATATCATCACCATGTTCCTCTAATATCCTCCATTCTATAATACCATCTACCATGTTCCTATAATTCATCTACCATGTTCCTATATATCACCATCTGCCATTTTCTATAATACCATCTACCATGTTCCTATAATACCATCTACCATGTTCTATAATATCATCTACCATGTTCCTATATATATCATCTACCATGTTCCTATAATATCATCTACCATGTTCCTATAATATCATCTACCATGTTCCTTAATATCATCTACCATGTTCCTATAATATCATCTACCATGTTCCTATAATATCATCTACCATGTTCCTATAATATCATCTACCATGTTCCTATAATATCATCTACCATGTTCCTAAATATCATCACCAGTTCCTATAATACATCTACCATGTTCCTATAAATACATCTACCATGTTCCTATAATATCATCACCATGTTCCTATATACCATCTACCATTTCCTATCATAATCTACCATGTTCCTATAATATTATCTCCATGTTCCTATAATATCATCTACCATTTCCTATAATACATCTACCATGTTCTATCATATCATCTACCATGTCCTATATATCATCTCCATGTTCTAATAATACATCTACCATTTTCCTATAATACCATCACCATGTTCCTATCATATCATCTACCATGTTCCTATAATATCATCTCATGTTCCTATAATACCATCTACCATTTCCTATAATATCATCACATCACCATGTTCCTATAATATCAATGCATCTACCATGTTCCTATAATATCATCACCATGTTCCTATAATATCATCTACCATGTCCTATAATACATCTACCATGTTCCTATAATATCATCTACCATGTTCCTATAATATCTACACATGTCCTATATATCATCTACCATGTTCCTATAATAGCATCTACCATGTTCCTATAAATATCATCACCATGTTCCTATAATATCATCTACCATGTTCCTATAATAACCATCTAGCATCTACCATGTTCCTATAATACCCATGCTACATGCATGTTCCTATAATATACAAAGTAATGCAAATCATCTACCATGTTCCTATAATTCATCATCACCATGTTCCTATATATCCATCTACCATTTTCCTATAATACCAGCTACCATGTTCCTATAATATCATCTACCATGTTCCTATAATTATCTACCATGTTCCTATAATAATCACATGTTCTATAACCATAACCATGTTCATAATACATTACCAGTTCCTATAATTTACTTTCTATCATATCCATTTCCTATAATACCATCTACACCATGTTCCTATAATACCATCTACCATGTTCCTATAATACATTCCATTTTCACTCTCATATCATCTCCATGTTCCTATACACATCTACCATGTTCCTATAATATCATCTACCATGTTCCTATATATCATCTTCATGTTCCTATAATACCATCTACCATGTTCCTATATATCCATCTACCATGTTCCTATAATATCATTACCATGTTCCTATAATATCATCTACCTGTTTCCATATATCATCTACCATGTTCCATATACCATCTACCATGTTCCTATAATACCATCTACCATGTTCTATACTACCATCTACCATGTTCCTATAATATCATCACCATGTTCCATATACCATCACTGTTCCTATATATCATCTACCAGTTCCTATAATATCATCTACCATGTTCCTATAATATCATCTACCAGTTCCTATAATATCATCACCATGTTCTATACATACCATCTACCAGTTCCTATAATATCATCTACCATGTTCCTATAATATCATCACATTCCTATATATATCTACCATGTCTATAATACATCTACATGTTCCTTAAAAATACCATTCTATAACCATGTTTCCTATAATATCATCTACCCGCAAATCACACCATGTTCCTATAATATCATCTACCCAATGTTTCCTATATATCATCTACCATGTTCCTATAATACCATCTACATGTTCCTATAATCATCTACCATGTTCCTATTAATAATCATCTTCATGTCCTATAAATACATCTACCATGTTCCTATAATATAATACCATCTACCATGTTTTTCTATATATCATCACCATGTTCCTATAAATTATCTACCATGTTCCTATAATATCATCTTACCCATGTTCCTATAATATCCATCTCCATGTTCCTATAATATCATCTACCATTTTCTATAATATCATCTACCATGTTCCTATAATATTATCTACCATGTTCCTATAACTATCTCACTGTTCTATAATATCATCTACATGTTTCCTATAATATCATCACCATGTTCCTATAATATCATCTCCATGTTCCTATAATATCACATCACCTGTTCCTATAATATCATCACCATGTTCCTATAATATGCTCTAACCATGTTCCTATCATATCATCTACCATGTTCCTATAAATAATCATCTACCATGTTCCTTAATATCTACCATTCCTATAATATCATCACCATGTTCCTAAAATATCATCTACCATGTTCCTATAATATCATCCCATGTTCCTATATATCATCTACCAGTTCCTATAATATCCATCTACCATGTTTCTATAATATCATCTACCATGTCCTATATACATCACCATGTTCCTATAATATCATCTACCATGTTCCTATATACATCTACAATGTTCCTATAATATCATCACCATGTTCCTATACTACTCATCTACCATGTTCCTATAATATACCATCTACCATTTCCTATAATATCATCTACCATGTTCCTATAATATCTCACCATGTTGTCCTATAATATCACACATTTCATATATCATCTACATGTTTCCTATAAATCATCTACATGTTCCATAATATCATCTACCATGTTCCTATAATATATCTCCATGTTCCTAAATACCATCACCATGTTCCTATAATACCATCTACCATGTTCCTATAATATCATCCCATGTTCCTATATATCATCTCTCCATGTTACCTATAATACCATCTACCATGTTCCTATAATATCATCTACCATGTTCTATTATCATCTTCCTGTTCCTATAATACATCTACCATGTTCCTATAATATCATCTACCATGTCCTATAATATCATCTACCATGTTCCTATAATATCATCTACCATGTTCCTATAATATCATCACCATGTTCCTATAATATCTATCTACCATGTTCCTATAATATCATCACCATGTTCCTATAATATCATCCCCATGTTCCTATAATATCAAATTTCCAGAACTCAGTTCCTATATATCATCTACCTGTTCCTT
Source organism: Hymenochirus boettgeri (assembly GCA_019447015.1). Classification (NCBI taxonomy): domain Eukaryota; kingdom Metazoa; phylum Chordata; class Amphibia; order Anura; family Pipidae; genus Hymenochirus; species Hymenochirus boettgeri. Next base: position 311,032,657 of record CM033470.1, on the reverse strand, counting down.
AATATATCATCACCATGTTCCTATAATATCATCACCATGTTCCTATAATATCATCTATAACCATGTTCCTATGATATCATCTACCATGTTCCTATAATATCATCTACCATGTTCCTATAATATCATCTACCATGTTCCTATAATACATCACATTTCCTATAATATCTCTACCATGTTCCTTAATCTCATCTACCTACTGTTCCTAAATATCATTACCATGTTCCTATAATACTCCATCTATCCATGTTCCTATAATATCTCACCATTTCCTATATCATCTACATGTTCCTATAATATCATTCACCATGTTCCTATAATCCATCTACCATGTTCCTAATAATATCATCTACCATGTTCCTATAATATCATCACCATGTTTCCTATAATATCATCACCATGTTCCTATAAATCATCTACCATGTTCCATATAATATCATCTACCAGTGTCCTAATATAATATCATCACCATGTTCCTATAATACATCTACCATGTCCTATAATATCATCTACCATGTTCCTATAATATCATCTACCATGTTGCCTATAATATCATCTACCATGTCTTAAGTCACATGTTCCTATAATATCATCTACCATGTTCCTATAATACCATCTACCATGTTCCTATAATACCATCTACCATGTTCCTATAATACCATCTACCATGTTCCTGTAAAATGATCACCATGTTCCTATAATATGAACACTTCTGTCTTAAAGCCTAAGCACCTGAACTTTTAATGCTTCCTTTCCTTTTTCTACCATCAACATTGTCACCAGTGAACCGAACCATGTTTGAGAGACCAAGTCACTAGAGCCAGATTGTCAGAACTAGATTTTTATTGCATAGAGGATACAGATGACCTAATATTCTTTGTAATATTGACATGTCCTTTTACACGGAATCCCCTGAGGCCAGTTGCTTTAATGTTGCATTAAACTAGGAACATGTTGCCCTTGGCTATAATCAAAATGATATTCATTAATCTAAGACGAGAAGTGACTTGTTTTATCCCTCGTTTATATATTCCAGTAGTAATAAGGCCACTTCGTGAAGACAACTCTTCGAGACGCCCAGGGTGATAAATAAGCAATTTATCCACCTCACCGACGTCAACAAACACGCGGAAACAGCAACATTGTAAATGCCTGAAAAACTATTGCCTCCCAGTCAAATCATTCATGTCATTATCAGTTTCGCTGCTTTCCCTCTGTTTTCCTATGATAAGAACCTGCTCATTTTTTATTTGCTCTGCACTTGATTTCTTTACCAAAATCTCCACAGTCTGATTTATCTGCATCAGTTCTAATTCCAGAAGTGGACGCTAATGTCAATGTGATTCTCATCTGGATTCTTAATGGTGGATTAATAGCATCAACAATAAAATGTTCCTATAAGAGAAGATCCATCACTAGTGTTCAGACAGTAAAGGAGGGCACAGCCTGTTTGTTTGTTCTAACTGTGGATCCATAGTTTGCTCACGTTCTGATTATGTTTAAGGGGAATTTATTGAGAGCCACAAGCGGTGTCCCCCCCCCCCCATTATTTAATATGCGTTTTTTCCCACCTCCGTCAATTTGCCGCCAGCTTTTTGCTGGAATTACACACATCATGCTAATCCCAAACATGAATCCCAAGTCACGCTAGCCCATTATAAATGTTTTAAGCAGCTGAGAACCTTGCTTTGAATAGGCATTTTACGCAAAGGGGCTAACTACAAGGGGAGCAGACCCTATGACTGCAGGGGGCCCCTTCTTCTTAGGCTGGGTACACACTGAGAGACTTTTTGTCCCGACCGAGCGCTTGCTACAAGCAAGCAATCAGCCGGGACAAATGTCCGTTGGCCACGGCAAATTCGGCTGTGGCTGAGTTTGCGATCGATCAATCGTGCGGTCACATAGGGAACCACGCGATCAATCGGAATTTTCCAGCATGCACAATCCGCACGAACGAGGATTAATGTCGGTCAACCGATAGTGTCGTGAATCGGTTGGTCGCCCGAAAATATTGGCGGGCGTGTACCCAGCCTAACTTTCCCTATGACAGATACAGCCTCCTCCCAAAAAACACTGTAGATAAAGGGAAGACCATCATAATTTTGCTAGGGGCCCAGTGACTAATTACGCCACTGATTTTATGATATTAATTCGTATTGTCAATAAAAGTTTCAGCCTTCTGGCCGACCCGTATAGTTACATCCTCCATATTGTTTTCATTGCTCAGCTTTATGTAACAAACACATTTTCTTCTCCTGATAGCATTGCCAAATCATCTTATCTCTCTATTCACAATATACAATGAAGTAACTAATTAACTATCAGTGATGGACCCAAACTTGAGTTCGGTCCGAACTTTTAGTTAGAAAAACTCAAACTATCGGAACTCGCAGACTTATATGAATAATATGAATTATATGAATAATTATCGAAAAATTTGCTAACTAGCGATTTCTCAAATCGGTAAACCTCGAATGTATCCTTTGATTTCGGTAAACCTCGAATGTATCCTTTGATTTCGGTAACCCTCGAATGTATCCTTTGATTTCGGTAACCCTCGAATGTATCCTTCGATTTCAGTAAACCTCGAATGTAGCCTTTAATTTTGGTAACCCTCGAATGTAGCCTTCGATTTCAGTAACCCTCGAATGTAGCCTTCAATTTCGGTAACCCTCGAATGTAGCCTTCGATTTAGGTAACCCTCAAATGTAGCCTTCAATTTCGGTAACCCTCGAATGTAGCCTTCGATTTTGGTAACCCTCGAATGTAGCCTTCGATTTCGGTCACCCTCAAATGTAGCCTTCGATTTCGGTCACCCTCAAATGTAGCCTTCAATTTCGGTAACCCTCGAATGCAGCCTTCGATTTCGGTAACCCTCGAATGTAGCCTTCGATTTCGGTCACCCTCGAATGTAGCCTTCGATTTCGGTAACCCTCGAATGTAGCCCTCAGATTGGCCGTAACCCTCAAATGTAGCATGGGTAAACCCGACAATTGCCCAATCATGGGGAAAGAAGTGTTTAAACAAGTTTTAGTGATATGGACATGTTCCCCAGACCATTTCCCAGGCCCCACAGCCATTTACAGAAAGTTGCTATTTTATCTGTTATTCATCCAAACTTTTCATATTATCCCTCCCCATTGACTTTAATGTGTTTGTTTCCAAACTTTTACTGAAGTCTGGAAACAGTGAAGGTGTGACATTCATCAGAACATTTCTACCTTTCACATTATACCAATAGGTTTCAGTATGAGAAGGGAATCCAGGATTACAAAGCAGGAACTGGTATATTTATCATTTGTTTATTCAGTGCCCAGTACCCTATTCCATCCTTTCTGAATGTTACACTCTGATCTGAGATACGTAGCGTTTAGAACCCAATAAAGCCAAATGATTTCCCAATGCTGACAGATTCACATCTTTTGATGTATTGCACTGAGAAGAGAACGCTTCATTGGCAAGTGTAAGTAATCAAATATTTTAAGAAGAAATTAAATTAGACTTGGCCTTCGTGACCCTTCCATGGCCTATAAAATCAAATAAAGCAGGTCACTCAAGTAAATCCTGTTAATACCGTGTGCTGCTTTATTAATCTGTAGTGAAGATTTCCCAAAGCTCTAAAACTCAATCCGTTTCTTTTCCCTCTCCGAGAGGCTTATGATTTGGCAACTGCAGAATTCACTTTTATTTAAACCTAATGTTTCAGTTGTTTTTTTTAACTTTTATTATTATTATTATTATGGATTCTAAAATCCAATTTAAAGTACCAACATCTTCTGTGGTGCTTTACAATAATGCATCATACCGTATGTGGCCCTGCCCCAAAGAACATACGATATACAGTAGTCACTCTATTTCACACAGCCTAAAATGTTGCCCAATGTTCTGTTACCTCTTTTTTCGGTTTCCTTGTTAGCAGCTGCCAGTCATGGATGTGACAGGTGACATCACAGCCAATAACTGAATGCTATTCCTCTCGCTGCCTTTTGTGAGCATGTGCGAGCTTGTAACGGAATGTGAAGAGCTTGGAAAGAGGGCGGAATACTTTTAAAAGGCAAAGGGGAGAAGAACATTTCACTGTATAACATGGTTAGTTCTACATTTGTCAAATTTCTAACTATTGTGATTTGAAGGCTGATGTACCTATATATAATTTTTATTTGAGGGGTGGACATGCCCTTTATCTGTACGAAAGTGGTTAATAAATAGCAGGAACAAGTGCAGCAGGTAGGGTAATGACATGTTTGTACATTGCTGACCTGCAATGCTAAGCTTTTATAAATATGCCCCCAGGGGCTAAATTTATTTACTAGTAGTATTGGTAAGTTGTGATACCACCGGTTATCGTAACAGTAGACTACCTCAATGGTATTGTATAGGGGATTGTACATTTACTTCCGTGGCTGTAAAATTACATTTAAGGTTGTACAATTACAGTATGATCACGACTGTAAGTGTAGTAATTGTACGACTGCAATCACAATTTTATGGCTGTAGTCTTAAATGTATGGTGTTGGTTATTATAGTTAGTTCTTAAACATGTGTCTAACTCTAAAGTTGTCAAGATTGACATCCATTAATCTAGATCAACAGTTCTTGTGCTTCTGCTGTGTTCTGACTCCTAACCCGATCTATTATGTTTACCCATCTAACAGGGAAATTTAATTAAAGTTCTTATCGTTTAAAATGGTGCTAATTTTGCCCCAACCAATCAGATATTATTTAACATTTGAAAGCTAACATCTGATTGGTTGGGGCAAAATTAGCACCATTTTTAACAATAAGAACTTTTATTGAATAACCCTGTAAGATTTCTAGAGCCGTATTTATTAATTGCTTTTTAGCGGAACTGCGCCTTTAACGATCGGTAAAACGATCGTTAAACCACACGTTCATTTCCGTTGGGTTTAACAATCGCTAATTTACGATTGTTAATTTACGATCGTTATCGTAAATTTACAATGCGATCATAAATTAGCAATACCGATCGTAAATCTCCGATAATGAAATCGTAGATTTACGTTCCCCATAGAATACCATTGCGGTAGTTTATTACCGCATTGTATTCTACAACCGAACGTTCAGTTGTGAATGTCCGATCGCAACGGACATTTACAACCGCGATCTAAAAAGCAATACCGCAGGTTTATGAATATGGCCCCTAGCTTCCTGTTTCACAGCCACATTCTGAAACACACATACATGGATACTGACCTGCCATATTGTGTACATTTCTCATAATGTGAAAAACGTTGCACAAAGTGCTCTTTCTCTGCATCAAACAAGAATGTGAGCAATCTAATTTTCTCCGCAAAGGTATGAACCTATGTTTGGCTAGTTCAATTCCCTTCACTTGAAATGAAACAATGTTTGTGTGTTGGATCTTGTGTGTTGTTATTTTGGCTCCTCCCCCAATCTGCCCTTCTCTTCATTAACATATGCTAGCCTTTGTCAGAAATAGGAGGATTGTCAAGGACAGTGAATGTGGGAGGAGCCAGGAAGTAGTTGGTTACTGTATAGTGTCTATTTTATTTTCCTGAATTCTAAATGGTAGTTTATTCATCGGAATACAAATGCTTAGCTAGTGACCTTGAGAGCAGTGTTTTGCTTTTAATCAATGTAAAGAATTAAATCACTTTACATTGTGATATTGTACCTATTTGTTATTGCTTGACATTTCTTAAGAATTATTTCACCTCCCGGTTTTTCTTCCCTTGCCGGTTTTATATTGGAATTCGCAATAGTAATAGTAATTCCGGAGCTTAATTGATTTCTTCGTAACAACTCATCTGAATAAATCTAAAAATTCCTATTAAAACTGTAAATGTCCTTGTTAGAAAAGGTAATAAATTAGCCAAATATTAAATACGGTAGACACAGAAAGGAAGCCAAATGTCTGCATAATTTAACCGGCGTTTGTAATATTGAAACCAGCTAGGAATTATGGGTATATGACATACTTTTAATTAGTTTTTCACTCATAGTGTTTTTATCTTGCTACGCTCTTTTGAAACAAAGTTTCTATGTAATTAGTTAGATAAAAGCCATGTATTGTAATTTCCTAATATCAAGCAATTAGCCGGATAATAATCTCTAATTATTTATTGCATGCTATCCTTCCATGAATGGCTAGAAATGTGTATCAACATTTCATTTTCCTGTGCATTTAGCTTCATAACCTTTTGTCAAGATTTTTTAAAAACTCAGACAAGCGAGTTTCCTAGGATTGCATTAAAGAGCTTTATATGGGAGACAGAAATATGTGAATACGGTTGGCTGGTTAGAACGCTATACAGTGGAATGTTTGGTGGACGCTTGGTTTTCTTTTAAAAAGAGTCGCAGAGCCCGAAAATGGAGCTATAAGAGACGCTAGCTAATGTTATATGGGCTGGCAATGGTAAAAAAAATAATTTCCGAATGCCCAGGGCGATTGCCTGGAGAGCCAATAGCGATTCTTTATGCATCGCCCTGCATTAGAGATGGCTGAAGCTGTCAGGTTTCGCTCTGTTTTCGTATTTGCAAATCTTGGGAAAATCCCAACGATCTGAAAATCTGAAAATGGAACAAACTTTCGGGACTTCGGGGGTCCACTTTCGATAATTATATTCGAAAATAGCCTCGAATGTTCGTTAATCCTCGAAAATACGATCGGAAAGTAATTTCGAATTTCCAAGCGTATTTTCGATAATCCTCAAACGTTCAGTAATTATAGAAAATAGGCTCCGAAGTCTCGAAATCCAAATGATCTGTCACTTTTCAGATGGAACATTTGGATTTCGGAATCAAGGGTTCCATGTCAGCCCTGCATGTGTTCAAAAGGTCCCCTCCATACTTCACATTACATACGTTACAATATAATATTCCAAGACAATTTTCAGTTCAGATCTCCAGTTTGTTTTTTAAATTGCTATGTGGTTGCTGGATCATCGCCACTAGCATAAGGCATTAGCTTGAGAGGTTAACTGATGGATGAACAGGAAATGGACTGAATAGAAAAACAGACCCAATAATAAAATGTGTTTCCAAGACCTACCGTATGATACCATAATAACAAATAAAACTTACAAAGCCCAAGTAATTACACAAGAGTCCATGATAACAAACACAGCTTCTGTTGTGACCAATAGACTCAATAGACTGAGAAGACTTGGCAGAGTACTGTAGGTCGTCACCATAGATAAATCTTATTGGAAGATGCTAGGCTGGGTGGTACAGTTTAATCACATCCACTGCTTGACCTGTGTTTTCTCTGTGTGGTAAGTAGATTATCCGTGGGTATTTACCAGGCATTACTCTCTGTGGTACGTATATTATCCATGGGTATTTACCAGGCATTACTCTTTGTGGTAAATAGATTATCCGTGGGTATTTACCAGGCATAACTCTCTGTGGTAAGTAGACTATCCATGGGTATTTACCAGGAATTACTCTCTGAGGTATGTAGATTATCCATGGCTATTAACAATGCATTGCTCTCTGTGGTAAGTAGATTGTCTGTGGGTATTTACCAGACATTACTCTCTGTGGTAAATAGATTATCCATGGGAATTTATTAGGCATTACTCTCTGTGGTAAGTAGATTATCTGTGGGTATTTACCAGGCATTAATCTTTGTGTTATGTAGATTATCTGTGGAAATTTACCAGGCATTACTCTCTGTGGTAAGTAGATTATCCATGGGTATTTACCAGGCATTACTCTCTGTGGTACGTAGATTGTCCGTGGGTATTTACCAGACATTACAAACTGTGGTAAATAGATTATCCGTGGGAATTTATCAGGCATTACTCTCCGTGGTAAGTAGATTATCTGTAGGTATTTACCAGGCATTACTCTGTGTTACGTAGATTATCTGTGGAAATTTACCAGGCATTACTCTCTGTGGTAAGTAGATTATCTGTGGGTATTTACCAGGCATTACTCTCTGTAGTAAATAGTTTATCCGTGGCTATTTACCAGCATTACTTTCTGTGGTAAATAGATTATCCGTGGGTATTTACCATGCATTACTCTCTGTGGTAAGTAGATTATCTGTGGGCATTTACCAGGCATTACTCTCTGTGATAAGTAGATTATCCATGGGAATTTACCAGGCATTACTCTCTGTGGTATGTAGATTATCCATGGCTATTTACCAGACATTACTTTCTGTGGTAAATAGATTATCCATGGGTATCTACCAGGCATAACTCTGTGGTAAGTAGACTATCCATGGGTGTTTACCAGGAATTAATCTCTGTGGTACATAGATTATCCATGGTTATTAACAAGGCATTACTCTCTGTGTTAAGTAGATTATCCGTGGGCATTTATTTACCAGGCATCACTCTCTGTGGTAAGTAGATTGTCCATGGGTATTTACCAGACATTACTCTCTGTGGTAAATAGATTATCCGTGGGAATTTACCAGGCATTACTCTCTGTGGTACGTAGATTATCCATGGGTATTTACCAGACATTACTCTCTGTGGTAAATAGATTATCCGTGGGTATTTACCAGACATTACTCTCTGTGGTAAGTAGATTATCCATGGGTATTTACCAGGCATTACTCTCTGTGGTACGTAGACTATCCGTGGGTATTTACCAGGCATTACATATGTTTACAGTTAGATTTACCAATCTGAGTCATCTACACAATAAGAACATTTTCAATAAGAATCAAGTAGGATGGGTTTCATGGGGTTCATGAGTTTTTTCAATGCCATCAGGAGACCAGGTCTTAAACACACGCAAAAAAACTGGGGGTTTCAGGTCACTGTGTGCAAGTTAAACTACAAACACTGGGGGTTTTAGGTCACTGTGTGCAAGTTAAACTACAAACACTGGGGGTTTCAGGTCACTGCGCGCAAGTTAAACTACAAACACTGGGGTTTTCAGGTCACTGCGCGCAAGTTAAACTACAAACACTGGGGGTTTCAGGTCACTGTGCGCAAGTTAAACTACAAACACTGGGGGTTTCAGGTCACTGTGCGCCAGTTAAACTACAAACACTGGGGGTTTCAGGTCACTGTGCGCCAGTTAAACTACAAACACTGGGGGTTTCAGGTCACTGTGCGCAAGTTAAACTACAAACACTGGGGGTTTCAGGTCACTGCACGCAAGTTAAACTACAAACACTGGGGGTTTTAGGTCACTGTGCACAAGTTAAACTACAAACACTGGGGGTTTCAGGTCACTGTGCACAAGTTAAACTACAAACACTGGGGGTTTCAGGTCACTGTGCGCAAGTTAAACTACAAACACTGGGGGTTTTAGGTCAGATTTCTGGGGAAAAAAACACCCAAAATAAAGATACACTTTACTGTTTTAATTAAAGCTTATTCCAAAGAATTTTTTATTTCCCCATTTAATGTAGCTGCTACCCTATATACTCGAGTGTAAAACGAGGTTTTCAGGCTTTAAAAATAGCCTGAAAACCGAACCTCGGGTCAATCAATTACCTTTCAGTGATCTGGCAGCCACATGCACCGCATACACTGTTCTGTCGGCTGACGTCACTACTCAGTGCCTCTCACTTCCCGGCGCCGATTAGTGACGTCAGGCAGCAGAGGATGCGGAGCGAGTGGCCGACAGATTAATGAAAGGTAAATGATTGAGCCAGCAATTTATTTAGCAGTAACAGTAAACTGGGAGTGGGGAAACAGTAATCCCAGTAATCCCTGCAGTGGCAATTAATTGCCACTGCAGATGTTTGGAAACTAAAAATAAAGCATGCTGGGAGTTGTAGTTTCCAAACATTTGGAGTGGCAAGGAATTGGGGGTTACTGTGGGATTTATTCTACATTTGAAGGGCAACTAACTCAAAAAAATACAGAATCAGGAGGATGGTATCTATTGTTAAGGATTGCCTTCTGATTCTGTATTGTTCTGAGGCTTTAGTTGCCCTTTAAATGGACAGCAGAATTCCCATACAGTAGTCCCATACAGTAATAATAATACTGGATTTGGCTATTACTGTATGGGAATCACTTTTACTTCTTTTTTTCGGGTAAAAATAGCTACCTTGGTTTATACTCGGGTCAGTTTATACGTGGGTCGGTTTATACTCGGGTTGGTTTATACTCTGGTCGGTTTATACTCTGGTCGGTTTGTGCTCGTGTCGGTTTATACTCAAGTCGGTTTATATTCGAGTTGGTTTATATTCGAGTCTGTTTATACTTGTGTCAGTTTATACTCGGGTCAGTTTATACACCTCACCTTTAACCCTTTCAACCCCCCACATATTAATATTAATCCCAAACATTTTAATGAACATACCCTGTCCCTTTCCATTAGTATTTACCATGGACAATCTTACAGTCGAGTAAATGTGAGTAAAACCAATTTAGAAATAGACATTTACCAATTAATACAACATACTGTACGTTACAAAGCCAAGGCCATATTGTCACTGTACCAACCATTCCCTGGTACTATGTGTCTAAGGGGTATTTAGACAGTTATCTGAGTTGTTTCATTGGATAAAGGAAGATTGTAAATCAGCCAATGGGGGTATCCGACTGTGAGGTTAGGTTACTGCCGACCCATGACGGCCCCGTGATCGCACGTGTGTACAAACTTTTAAGGTCAACGACATGTAACACAGCCATTCCATATGGGATTGGATCGTCATCCAGTCTTGAAGCTTAAGTTGGGTACACACGTTAACGATAAAGGGACAATTATGTTGGAAATCGCTAATGTGTGTACCACAGTTTTGAGCATTCCCAAAGCCGTTGAATACTTTATATATGGAGAATGCTCAGGACTGTGTGTAGGGTGATCTTGGAAAGATCTTTAGTGTGTGTACCTACCTTAAGTGTAGTCTCCCAGTGTAGCACACTCTATGACTAGGCATTCATGGTCCTCTATGGAGAAGAAGCTCTCTAAGTGTATTCCAAAAAGGCTTTTCTCTCTCCGGTTCAATGCCAGGAAAATGTTTTTTTAAAAAAGGTTAGAAAATGAATAAGATAAACTGGGAAAATCTTAGTGAGGTGTTAGCAAAGAAAATGAATACAGATCGAAGAACAACAATATAAATGAAAAGGTGGCCATGCGATATTCCACAGAACGTGTACTGACAGATCTCATCGGTATCTGTCGGCACACATACTGTGGGGACCACACTCACAGACCCGAACAATCCCCATACGCGGTATAGGCTATACACAGTACGATCGGATTTGCTCCCTTTAGTTAAAATAAAGGGAGTTGATACCGATCGACGGAAATTTTCCGTTGTTCCCAGCCGACTGTAATGTCGACTATGGCCGTTCAGTGGCAATACGGTCGGTCCGGAAGAGCCCTTACACACTGATGATAATGGGTAAATTACGTTGTTCCCCTGCGGGATTTATCCATCATCGTTAGAGTGTATGGCCACCTTATGTTTGTGGATAATCTATCTAGAAACTTGTCCTGGAAATCTGTTATTGGCTCTATCCCACAAATACCCCATCCAACAACTCTGATGGGGTCCCTATCACTGCTCCATCTACAGTTGTTTTCTGGGAGTAGGCTATATCTGCCATAGGCTACTTTATATCTGCCATAGGCTATATCTGCCCTAGGCTATACCTGTCATAGGCTATACCTGTCATAGGCTATAGCTGCCATAGGCTAAATCTGCCATAGGCTACTGTATATCTGCCATAGGCTATAGCTGCCATAGGCTATATCTGCCATAGGGTATATCTGCCATAGACTATATCTGCCATAGGCTATATCTGCCATAGGCTATATTTGCCATAGACTATATCTGCCATAGGCTATATTTGCCATAGACTATATCTGTCCCGGGATCCTCTGCGGCTGCTCCCCTGGTATTTACGCCCCTGACATGATTACCATGTGTCATCCTTGTGCAAATGAAATGACACATTGCCATTGGTGGATATTGAAGGTAGGAGATACAGAGTTTGACTCATGTCATCCACAGGCTGACTGGAGAAAGTCAGGGACTATAGTGCTACAATTCCCACTAGATTTCTCCTGACTAGCACACTAACTGCTTCTACCTCGTTCCTATACCCCTTAGATTTATTAGTTATTAGCACAGCTCACAAGATGGTGTGTGGAGAATAGCGAACCTTTTCTACGCTGAGCCAAGCCCTGTTAATCATTGGTACGTTGGGGCACACTGGGCCTCCACACGGAGCAGTTAACAAAATGATGATCTAGATTCATTACTTTCAGTGAATGGGGGTTGTATAAAATTATTAGAAATTTAATTGCATTTAGCAGCCGATGCCATCATGTAGAAATTAAAAAGATTTCTATTTAAATATAACTGATCGAAGCGGATGGTATAAGACAATTGCTTTTCAAAATTTGGCAAGCTCAGCTGTTAAAGATAATTATCTTACTTAAACAAATGGAGAATTAATGGTGTTTGTATTATTGATGTTAAACACGTTTTATTTTAGTTAAATGCTCATTATAATTATCTTGAGAAATAATGGCAACTGCAGAAAATACAATCGGGGGACCTTGGAAGAGAAAAGTTCCAGGGAGATTAATAAAAGGTCTTATCGTTAAAAATGGTGCTAATTTTGCCCCAACCAATCAGATCTTATTTAACATTTGAAAGCTAACATCTGATTGGTTGGGGCAAAATTAGCACCATTTTTAACATTAAGAACTATTGAATAACCCTGGAAGTTTTTCAAAGTTTGTACTTTCCAGTATTCTAAACTCCTTTAGCTATTCACGGGCCAATCAGCCTTCGGTATTCCTGCTGACAATCCATAAACCAATAGGAATTCAAGATGTGTATCTTATATTTTGTAATAACTAGACTCTGCAAAGAGGAAAGACCCCCCTCGCTCCAAATAGTAACCCCCTGTTAGCACTCACCCTAGTAGCTGATACCTAAGATCAATTATGCTAAAGAAACAAATTGGAATAAAAACCGATTTATGTACCGGCTTCAGTTAACCCACATAATAGTAGTATAAGTTAAAATGCAAAAGTAGCATATTTTAATAAACAATAAGATACAAATACCTCAATACCAATATACAGATACTCGCCTATGGACAACTATTTTTTTTCATTGGTTTTACCTCCTATCATGGTAAATTTACAGATGATTGGCCTATGAACCATTACAAGATACCAAAAGTTCAACGCTTAGTTCAACTCTTGATCGCTGAAATTAAGGATTTTCCGGCGAGCGGCTGAACCAGCGACGAACGCCCAGGATTGCCGGCTTCACTCCCGGACCCGGTACAAACGCCTATGCGCGTTTCTCTTCGACTGGGCGGGGCTTCGTCAGGGCGATCTTATATTTTGGCCTGAACAATCTTGTGTTCTATAGAAGACCACAGGATTAATTGTAATATTTTTACATGTCTAATCATTTTTTTTGCCTGAAAATTGGGGTTGGAAATGATAATCAATATTTAATATGTTCCAGGGTGATGTACAGTTTGGTCTCATTGGAAGATGATTCCCTATAATTCTCAATGTATCCCTATATAGGAGTGCACAGAGCACCAGAGGATCTAACTCCACTGTACCCGGGGGTGTACAGGGTTGAGTGCAATGACAACTGCTAATTACTTTATTTGCAAGTTAACAATGATAAACAATTGGAAAGTGGACCCACCGGGGGATTCCCCTGTAACCCTGTGGGCTGGTCTGACACTGCACTTGCACCTCTCCACATGCTACCTATTACCTGACTTTAGAGACAATAGAAGGACTGTGGAAGCTCTTCTTACACTAAATTCCAATTACATTGTGAATGTATTTATTAGGAAGCATGGTCAAGGTTCCATGTGGTACCCACCCCACAACACGCCCTTTTATGGGAGGTCCTATGCCTTTAATATAAAGCACTGGATGGATGGCCTCTTCCCTCATTTTAAAAAGTCAAAGTCCTGGGGGGAAGTGAGAGCCTGTTATATGGATCCAACGCGCGACTATGAGAAATGCAAAAGTTTGCTAATGGTAACTAAAGGGCATGTCCACCCCATTTATCATTTGTTTCTGTAGTGTAGGGCTCCCCCCCCCCAACCGCTATAGTAATTTGAAGCAAAACTCCCCCGATCGTTACTTACATTGCCTCTCTCCTCCGACGTTCTGTCACACACACACCATAGCACACACCATGCAATGATTACTCCTCCTTCTTCTGACCAGTCGGCCAGGAGGAAGGACTGTTGGTCGCGGCAATAGTGGCGGCAGTCGACAGTTTGCCACAACCGAGTGTACAGTCCACAGAATACTGCACGATCAACCGTGGTTTTCGGACATGTCTGATTCGGACAAATGAATGGTTGGTTGGGTCCGAAAAACCATGCAATTATTTCTGTCCGATCGCACAATACACTGAACTATCGGTCAATCCCGAAATATTGCATGGTATGTGCCATGCTTAACACCTACAGCCGTCAACCAGAGCCTCTTATTCTTATCACTAGAGGACCAGTGAGACCTAGCACAGCCCATTACATAGTATGTCTTTGTCTGATACATTCTATAGGTTCTAAATGTTGCAGGGTTTGTCACAGCAGCAAGTAGAACCAGATAATATTGTGAAAAAAGTGCACCCCAGACTTGTAAACTTTCAATGCATCGGATCTAGTAATCAACCAGTTCCTATTTAAACCAGTATATTTGGTATTTAATTAGATTCCTGTGTGATTTGTGCCTGTTACTTAAGCCAGGTCTGGATTTAGTCAAGAGATATACGATTGGTGCAGAAAGGTAAGGGTCCTCGCTTGGGAAAAACTTGGTAATTTTGGATATTAAGCCAGTAAACTGCCAAGAACCTAAAGGCTGTAGGCTAAATATATATTTAGAAATAAAATGTTCAGGGGTTTAATAGGATATCGCGGGGGCTCCAAAATTTCACAACTTTATTTGTAGGAGGGAGGGTAAGAAGATTAGCCTACGGTCACATGGGCTGCACCTCTGGTAGTTACTGATACTATTGCATTGAGCACGCAAATTAATAGAATAGAATGTTTTACTGTTGGGATATTTCATGAGGGTAAAGGGAAAAATACCATTTAAATAGAAAAATCCAAAACTTTTACTTGTCTGTTATCTCTGATTGAACTTAAACTTACTTTCTATCTCTGCTATGTGCTGAATTTATTTCTCTGGCAGGTTTAAATAAATGTCGTGATACTTGCTCAAGAGATTGCAGGTCCTTTCCAGATATTGATATTACCAGGTATATTATGCAGTATCCTTATCCGTATATATCCCTTACTCAGCCCTTTGAAAGATTAGCTATGGGTGTCTGTATATCAAACATCAGTTTTCATTATGGGTACACATGACCTTAACCAGACGGCCAATAAACTGACTACTTATAGAAAAAGGTTAAGTAACCACATAATTGCTTCTCTCATTAGTATGTATAGGGGATCCTGGCCTCTGAAAATGAATGCATAGAATGAGCAGAACTTGCGCCCTTGAGAAGGAATTCTGTTATGCCCTTTGCTGAAATATTGATGAATGGAGTGAACAAATGCTGTAGTTAAGGTGTAGATAGAAGATTCAAGGTCTAGTCTTAAAAACCTTCTTAAAGGACAAATTACAGACATTGGGGGCTTGGGCTTAAAGGACAAAAAATAAACAAACAAAAAACACAGAATCTAAAGGCAGAGCACCTTATCACAAGAGCAGTAATCTGTGTATCACCTACCATTTTAAAGTGGGTGCTGGGAAATATACCTTATTAACATGGGTTTTGGGCTTTATTTCCCAGAATTCCAGTATTACAGAGTTTGGTCATAGGGTAACCCTTTTGAAATAAAAAATAACAAAAGTGGTATAGTTAGCCTTTATTGGCTAACTAAGATAATCATAGCAAGCTTTCAGAACATTCTAGTTCCTTGTTCAAGCTGAATCTAGAAAAAAGGAACTAGAATTTTTTGAAAACTTGCTTTGATTATCTTAGTTAGCCAATAAAGGTATCACCTTTAAACCACTTTTGTTATTTTTTATTTCAAAAGGGTTACCCTATAAACATTTTGACTGGCTAACACGGTACATCACCTTTCCCAGAGTTTGGTCACTGACTGATATGCTCTTTACTCAGCATGTCATGCCCACTTGTAATCTCTAGCCAATCCTGTAACTGGGCCTTAGACAGAAGCCGGTGTGTGGCTTTGTGAATAAAACTGCCCTGCCCATTGCTGTCTATAGGAGGCAGTATGTTTCTGTATTAGAATAGGAAAAATACTCTCTGTCCCAACTTAGCCTAGGTATATCAACAGTAATAAATAAGTCTCCTGAGATAAAATTATTATAGTCGAATAGGACAGATCACAATTTAAAAGGCAACAATGCCCTAAACACTTCTCCCTCTCCCAAATCTATAATATAATAGGAGGTGCTTTTTTATTTAAAAGTAATTAACTTTTAACATTTTGCATTGCTTGCAGTTTTAAAAATAAAATTTTGTCAAATATTGTCACTTGTCAGTCTGGCAGGAAATGGCTTACATGACAAAATCTGTTTCTTTGAACTCAGCCAGGGTGCAAAGAACTACAGTAGTATAAGAGGTAGGGATACTTGCTCCTGCATTTTATAGAATTTTAGATTTAATTGGGAGGAAAGTTGTTTTTAATGTATATTGACCCTTTAAATTATAACTGAAAATTTTACTTTTTAAAAATTGAAAGTACCCGGGGCAGGGAGGTAGGATTGATTATTCCTACCTCATAATATCATAATATCATAATATCAAACTGGCAAATTTAATTTGCCAGTTAAGTCCTGGACTAATATTCCTGTATTAAAGATAGTGCTGAAGCCAGGAGGAAGACTGGCAGAATCAGTTTTCTTTGGGCTGGTGTTCCTCACAGAAACAATATTTGGAGGTAGGAATTCCCAGTCCTATATCCCTGTCCCAAGTACTTTTAATTTTAACTGTATTTTAAAAAAAATTTATGCACACAATAATTATCCTTTAAGTAGATTGAGGAATCCATTGGTTTGATTTTCAAACTACAGTAGAACTTGGGACAATAGGATAAGAGTCCCCGTCTCTATCGATTATTTTAATTAAATGGGTGAATATGAAAAAATAATTGATAAAAGATCAGAAGAAGGTTTAAAGGAGGTGACCAAAATGTGACATGTACCATTCCCTGTGGCCGAACAGCCAACTCGCCCCTTTAAAAATCATCCTGATTCACCCAGAAATACCTGATCATTAAACGCCCATAGCAGTATCCCGTTGGACACACAGATCATTAACTTGTAAATCCACAGCCTGGAATATAATAAGGTGAAACCTGTCTCTCATCCTCTTACATGGGTGTTACTAATGACAACACTTTCCTGTTTAATCCTGCTCACACAGAACTGTTTTTAATTAAATATTTACTACATAGCCCTGCTCTAAGTGGGTTAGATCTATAGAACAAGGGGGGGGGGCATGCAAACCTTAATTGTATTGTGTGTAATTTGAAAAACTGTGTATGGTGATACCTATTTGCAGTGCTGTATAAAGGTCCAAGCATGCATGAATTATCATTGGGCTGTGCTTCTAAGGACATTTCGAAGCATTAAAATACGTGTTGGGCATATTTGAGTAGATTTATATACTAGATGTTGCTCACAGTGCACACCCAACTCCACCAAGCCCTGTCACTAGCCAGACTCCATCAAATTACAATGGTGAAATGGTCCAGGAGAGCAGGACAGGCCCCTAATAATAAGTCTATCCTGCACACATAAGGATGGTTGGGAAGCCTGCTGTTGCATGGTGTTAATTTATACTAGACTCAGGGATAGGCCACATTGCTCTGTTTTAACATGTAATCCGTGTGTTGTGCTGCAATCCTGCGATCGGAGCACATGCAATCTGCATTTCTACACAATCGCATGCACTTCAATTGCACCACATTGCACAATTGGGGTATACGCTTGCAGGTTCCCCTCCTGGTGCGCTAGGCCGCGCTGTAGTAAAAGAATTAAACTGAAAGGTCTAGTTCTCTACCCAACCTAAAAGCTACATTTAGGAACAAACACTGCAATACATTCCTGCAGACATTCCTTCCAATGTAAGCTGGAGTGGCTGGTGTGTGCAGGTCCTATGTTGCTGGTGGCCCAAAGGCAGGTGTGCACTGAGCCTTTAACACAAAATGTACTTTCCTGTCTACCATCAGAATAAATTATTTTCTAGGAAATACTGTTTGAATGAGAATATAGACATGTATCATTGATATCTTACAGCAATTTAATAAGGATAGAGGCGTTTGAATAACTTAGATAAATACAATGCAACATGCAAATAAATAAACAAACCGAGTAAAGAGAAATACAACTGTGTACGGGGAAAGAAATAGATTAAGGAAGTCGTAGCAAAGTGAATCAGAAGAGACCAGACAAAGGAGATGGGTAAATTAAATGAACAGAGGGGAAAGACGAGTGATAGCCAGTCAAAGATAATGTGATATTGTCAAACACCAGCAGATTGCGCATTTCTTCTACACATTACACTTAAACTTCCCATTTTCCGCTGTTGGCTCTGTTGGGATTCAATCAGGCGCTTGCTGCTCTCTGACATTGCCATTTCAGAAGGAAATGGGAAATCAGATTTAGAGCTATTTTCATTGAAACAGCCAGGTAGCAGACAGATCTTCAGAGCAGACAAGTGGCATTGCAAGTAAGCAAATAAAGATTAAATGATATCAAGCCACTCGTGCATTATCTTCATTACCAATGGTAAAGTAAAGCCTGATATTTGCAGGCCATAAAATGTCTTTGCCACATAAATTGATGGGGACTTATGTAATGAACCAGATGTTGTCCAACTACAGAAAACCTTTTGATTGGTTGTTGAAAATGAATAGCACAGGCAAACTTTTGCACCTTTTTTTGCATAAACCACCAAACTGTTTTGGTTTAATATTATGTTTGAATGAATTCTGTTTTGCTTCCTGACGCCATTAAAAAAGTCTGGTTACAAACGGGATATACAATAGCTTGTGATAGCTGTGAGTGCAATAGAAATTGACTTGATTCGATGGTGCAGTAGTTTGTTCGGTAAATCCTTACTGAGTTTTGACCAGAAGTGCCGATTGGCTGCACTGTTGCGCAACCATCTTACAGTGTATGGGTTGCAATAGTATAATTTTAAAATGGGAAATGTGCAGTTGCAGATCTCAGAACCCTCCCCCCCTCAGTGTTTACTTGTCCCTGATGAGGTCAGTGTGACACCCTAATGAATCTAGAGCATCCATTGATTTCTATTTACATGGTAGTATATAGTAAACTGCACTGTGGTAGGTTCTGCACCTTCTCCAAGGCCTCTGGCTAGTTCTTAATTTGTTCTATTTATTAAATTCAATGTATTTTCTTACAACAGAAAGTCATTGTTTCCTGGATTTGTATTCAAGTTTCCCAGAGGATCTGGCCCATGGAATTAATAGGTCAGTCAGCATTTGGGAATAGATGTAGACCATGCAAAGAGATTAGATGTAGACCATACAAAGAGATTAGATGTAGACCATGCAAAGGGGATGCAATGTCAGACCATACAAAGGGATTAGATGTAGACCATGCAAAGGGATTCAATGTAGACCATGCAAGGGGATTAGATGTAGACCATACAAAGATATTAGATGTAGACCATGCAAGGGGATTTAATGTGGACCATGCAAGGTATTAGATGTACAGCAATGGATTAGATGAGACCATGCAAAGGATTAGATGTAGACCATGCAAAGGGATTAAGATGTAGACCATGCAAAGAGATTAGATGTAGACCATGCAAGGGATTCATGTAGACCATGCAACGGGATAGATTGACATGCACGGGATTAGATGTAGACCATGCAAAGGGATTAGATGTAGACCATGCAAAGGGATTCAATGTAGACCATGCAAAGGGATTCAGTGTAGACCATGCAAAGGGATTAGATGTAGACCATACAAAAGATGTAGACCATGCAAGGATTCAATGTAGAACATACAAAGGGATTAGATGTAGACCATACAAAGAGATTAGATGTAGACCATGCAAAGGGATTCAATGTAGACCATGCAAGGGATTAGATGTAGACCATACAAAGGATGATGTAGAAGACATGCAAAGGGATTCAATGTAGACCATGCAAGGGGATTAGATGTAAACCATACAAAGAGATTAGATGTAGACCATGCAAAGGGATTCAATGTAGACCATGCAAGGGGATTAGATGTAGACCATGCAAGGGGATTAGATGTAGACCATGCAAGGGGATTAGATGTAGACCATGCAAGGGATTAGATGTAACCATGCAATGGGATTAGATATAGGCCTGCAAGGGGTTAGATGTAGACCATGCAAAGGGTTCAATGTAGACCATGCAAAGGGATTAGATGTAGACCATGCAATGGGATTAGATGTAGGCCATGCAAAGGGGTTAGATGTAGACCATGCAAAGGGATTCAATGTAGACCATGCAAAGGGATTCAATGTAGACCATGCAAGGGGATTAGATGTAGACCATGCAGGGATTAGATGTAGACCATGCAAAGGGATTCGATGTAGACCATACAAAAGAGATTGATGTAGACCATGCAAAGAGGTTAGATGTAGACCATGCAAAGGGATTCTGTAGACTATACAAAGAGTTTAAATGTAGACCATACAAAGAGATTAGATGTAGACCACACAAAGAGATTAGATGTAGACCATACAAAGAGATTAGATGTAGACCATGCAAAGAGATTAGATGTAGACCATGCAAAGAGGTTAGATGTAGACCATGCAAAGGGATTCGATGTAGACTATACAAAGAGTTTAAATGTAGACCATACAAAGAGATTAGATGTAGACCACACAAAGAGATTAGATGTAGACCACACAAAGAGATTAGATGTAGACCACACAAAGAGATTAGATGTACACCATACAAAGAGATTAGATGTAGACCATACAAAGAGATTAGATGTAGACCATACAAAGAATTAGATGTAGACCATGCAAGATTAGATGTGACCATACAAAGAGTTTAAATGTAGAACCATACAAAGAGATTAGATGTAGACCATACAAGAGATTAGATGTAGGCCATACAAAGAGATTAGATGTAGACCATACAAAGAGATTAGATGTAGACCAACAGAGTAGATGCCATGCAAGAGATTAGATGTAGACCATACAAGAGTTAAATGTAGACCATACAAAGAGATTAGATGTAGACCACACAAAAAGATTAGATGTAGACCACACAAAGAGATTAGATGTAACCATACAAAGAGATTAGATGTAGACCATACAAAAAGACTAAGAGATTAGATGTAGACCATGCAAAGAGATTAGATGTAGACCATACAAAGAGTTAAATGTAGACCATACAAAGAGATTAGATGTAGGCCATACAGAGAGATTAGATTAGACCATACAAAGAGATTAGATGTAGACCATACAAAGAGATAGATGTAGACCATGCAAGAGATTAGATGTAGACCATACAAAGATTTAATGAGACATACAAGAGATTAGATGTAGACCATACAAAGAGATTAGATGTAGACCATGCAAAGAGATTAGATGTAGACCTGCAAAGGGATTCAATGTAGACCATGCAAAGGGATTAGATGTAGACCTATCAAAGAGTAATGTAGACCATCCATCTAATGGATGGTCTACATCTAATCTCTATAAACACTATCCAACACAGCCCCTCCATATATCTCAGAGCTGATCCACTGACACAGTGGCAGATACACCTCCACTCCGCAAACTATACCCTCCTCTCATCCACCCTTGTCACCTCTTCCCATGCCCACATTCAGGACTTTACTTGTGCTGCCCCTCTGCTGGAACTCCCTTCCTCCGTCTGTCCGTCACTCACTATCCCTTAACAACTTCAAGCCTAACCTTAAAACCCATCTCTTTAGGCTAGCATATAACCTGGCCTAAACATTACCCCTTACTACCCAATATGATCCAACCCGCCTTTCACGCTCCACTGCCACTATTTACAGCCTAACGATTTCCCGTCACCTTATGTCTCCCCCCCATTCCTCTAGTCTGTAAGCTCTTTGGGCAGGGTCCTCTCTCCTATTGTATCACGGTATTGCTGTAAGAACTCCTCACTCTGTTTACTTATATTATGTATTACCTGTGTATGTAATATGTATGACTTTATAACATGTATACCCTATATGTAATGTATGTCTATGTATTGTAAACGCGCACGGAAGATGTTGGCGCTATATAAATCAATAATAATAATAATAATAACACAGAGCATTGTAGTCAGGCTAATGAGACTTGGCTCCTTTACCCCATTCTTCAATTAATGTGAAAAAGAGACTTTCCAGTGGCGTAACTAGGAATCACTGGGCCCCCCTTCAAAACTGTGATGGGGCCCCTATACGTGTTTAAACCACAGTTGTTTTCTTGGATAATGCTATATCTGTCAAAGGAAAAAATAGAAGATGGGGCCCCCTTGGCTCCCGGGCCCCCCTGCGGTAGCTCCCTGGTAGTTAGTTACTATATATGTGTGTGTGCCCAAATACTGAATCCACCACAGGAGCGCCTGGAGACCCCCCACTGGGCAGAATAAAGAACAGGGAGGAACCCAAAGTCGCTGCAAAAAAATATTCTTCGCAGCGATTCTGGCAACCTACCGACTCCAACAATATCAATAGATAGATGCAACCTGTGTACGTAAAAAGCACAGAATAACTAATTCAGATAATACTTAAAGCACATCATATTATCAATAGACAGATAGATATATATAATATCTAGCAAAATACCCTCAAATAACCTTTTTAGTAAGAAAGCAATAATGTATCAAGATTGCTGTAATCACTCGGCACTTGATATATTAAGAAAGACAATTCAATAAGCTTTACGATAATGCAACACTCATTAACTTTAATTTAATATTATATTTTTTATTCAACTACGAAATTTGGTGAAAATAACCCCCACCACCCCTCCCCATCCGCCCCCAATACCCCCCACTATTCCTCTCTGTCCACCCTCCAAACCCTTCCCCTTACAACTCAGCCGTCCCCGCACATACCCTGAAATTTTGGTAAAAATCGTCCGCCGTTAGTGTGCAGGAGTTCAAAATTCTATTCCCCCCCCCCCCCATTCACCCTACCCTAAAAATATATATATTTTTTATTCAACTACGAAATTTTGGTGAAAATAACCCCCACCACCCCTCCCGTCGCCCCAATACCCCCCACTATCCTCTCTTTCCACCCTCTAAACCCTTCCACTTACACCTCAGCCAGTCCCCGCACACACCGGGAAATTTTGGTAAAAATCGGTCCAGCCGTTAGTGTGCAGGAGTTCAAAATTCTTTCCCCCCTCCCATTCACCCCACCCTAAAAAAAATATTTCGTTAACCTTTTACTGGTAAGGAGGAGATGCATACAAAATTGGTTGAAACGGACCAACCATATAGATTTGTATAGCTTGTAAGCTAGGTAACCATAAGTCTGTGCAATGTCAATACTCACCGTTACAGTGGAATTTCGAAACGAAACCTGCTAACTTTTGTAAGTAAGGTGCATGAATGAGCCTGCCAAATTTAAGCCGTCTGCCTCCACGGCAAGTTGGAGAATTAGTGATGAGTGAGTGAGTGAGTGAGTGAGGGCTTTGCCTTTTATTAGTATAGATGCATCTGGCCAGCTGCTGAAATCCCTAAAAAAACCTATAAAAAGGGTTCTCGTATAAATATGAACAAAGCCAAGAAATAAGTTAAAATATATATAAAACCATATTCTATATATGATAGAACAATCTAAATAAAAAGTAGATATACAGTCTCAATGTCCGTAATCAAATCAGAACAAGCAGATAATCTCCATAGTGCAGAAATCCTAATAAGGATACTTATAACTCAGGTTCTTATCGTGTCCTTCTTGGAGTCCGTAACCAAAACTCAAAAAGGATATGTGTGCACACAATAGTCATGAACTGTTACAGCCAGTACATAGATGTTAATACATCACCGCTCTTTAGGGTCGTTGTATTCCTGACAGTATTAGCGATCCTTAAATCCCCCGGACTGCAATATGCTGGTAATGTCCGTGGCCTCTCTGCACTTGGGATTCGTAATAGATCCTAGGTGAGTCGCACACTCAATATTCAGTCGGGTGCTTTTATACTCCAGTGCTGTTTAAAGGGACTGTCCACCCCTCTTTTGAAAAATGAATATGTGGTAGATAAGCCCCCAAGCTAGACATCGTTTAATTCTCCCCTTTAATTCGGCTTCCACACAGAGATATTATACTTACATCCTCCTCCTCGCTCCACCGCCGCGGCTCTGCACTTCCGGGTAAGGCAGTCAGTGTCGGCCGTGACTGTGACGTCACGGCCAATCACTGACTGCCATTCCCGGACCAGTCTCCACTGCGGCTGCTCGGGAACAGAAAAAGAACAGAGCACACGTGGAGACTGGGAGAAGAACCCGGAAGCGGCGGTGAGCGAGGAGGATGTAAGTAAATATCTCAGTGTGGGAGCCGAATTAAAGGTTGAGAATTAAACGATGTCTAGGTTTTGGCTGCTTATCTACCACATATTCATTTTTCAAAAGAGGGGTGGACAGTCCCTTTAAGATTCACAACCTCCTTCTTCCGGTATACATAACTACAATGCGTTTCGCTCTTCAGAGCTTCGTCAGGTAGTCCCTGGTAGTTACCCAACGCACCGACCCGGATTAGATGTAGACCATACAAAGAGATTAGATGTAGACCATGCAAAGGGATTCAATGTAGACCATTCTTTGTATGTCTACATCTAATCCCTTTGTATGTTCTACATTGAATCCCTTTGCTGGTCTACATCTAATCTCTTTGTATGGGTCTACTCTAATCCCTTGCATGTCTACCTGATCCCTTTGCATGGTCTACATTGAATCCTTGTGCTGTCACATCTCATCCCTTGCATGTCTACATCTAATCCCTGTGCATGGTCTACATCTAATCCCTGTGCATGGTCTACATCTAATCCCGTTGCATGGTCTACATTGAATCCCTTTGCATGGTCTACATCTAATCTCTTTGCATGGTCTACATCTAATCCCTTTGCATGGTCTACATCTAATCCCTTTGCATGGTCTACATCTAATCCATTTGCATGGTCTACATCTAATACCCTTGCATGGTCCACATTAAATCCCCTTGCATGGTCTACATCTAATATCTTTGTATGGTCTACATCTAATCCCCTTGCATGGTCTACATTGAATCCCTTTGCATGGTCTACATCTAATCCCTTTGTATGGTCTACATTGAATCCCTTTGCATGGTCTACATCTAATCTCTTTGTATGGTCTACATCTAATCTCTTTGCATGGTCTACATCTATTCCCAAATGCTGACTGACCTATTAATTAATTCCATGGGCCAGATCCTCTAAAACTTGAATACAAATCCAGAACAATGACTTTCTGTTGTAAGAAATACATTGAATTTAATAAATAGAACAAATTGAACTAGCCAGAGGCCTTGGAGAAGGTGCAGAACCTACCACAGTGCAGTTTACTATATACTACCATGTAAATAGAAATCAATGGATGCTCTAGATTCATTGGGTGTCACACTGACCTCATCAGGGACAAGTAACACTGAGGGGGGGAGGGTTTGAGATCTGCAACTGCACATTTCCCATTTTAAAATTAACTAGTCCAACCCATACACTGTAAGATGGTTGCGCAACAGTGCAGCCAATCGGCACTTCTGGTCAAACTCAGTAAGGATTTACCGAACAAACTACTATCGCACCATCGAATCAAGTCAATTTCTTTTGCACTCACAGCTTCAC
This sequence comes from Hymenochirus boettgeri, assembly GCA_019447015.1. NCBI lineage: Eukaryota > Metazoa > Chordata > Amphibia > Anura > Pipidae > Hymenochirus > Hymenochirus boettgeri. The sequence continues at coordinate 311,006,928 of CM033470.1, read as the reverse complement.
AAGCTATTTTATATCCCGTTTGTAACCAGACTTTTTAATGGCGTCAGAAGCAAAACAGAATTCATTCAAACAATAATATTAAACCAAAACAGTTTGGTGGTTTATGCAAAAAAAGTGTGCAAAAGTTTGCCTGTGCTATCATTTTCAACAACCAATCAAAAGGTTTTCTGTAGTTGGACAACATCTGGTTCATTACATAGTCCCCATCAATTTATGTGGCAAAGACATTTATGGCCTGCAAATATCGGCTTTACTTACCATTGGTAATGAAGATAATGCACGAGTGGCTTGATATCATTTAATCTTATTTCTTACTTGCAATGCCACTTGTCTGCTCTGAGAATCTGTCTGCTACCCTGGCTGTTTCAATGAAATAGCTCTAAATCTGATTTCCCATTTCCTTCTGAAATGGCAATTCAGAGAGCAGCAAGCGCCTGATTGATCCCAACAGAGCCAACAGCGAAAATGGAAGTTTAAGTGTAATGTGTAGAAAATGCGCAATCTGCTGGTGTTTGACATATCACATTATCTTTGACTGGCTATCACTCGTCTTTCCCCTCTGTTCATTTAATTTACCCATCTCCTTTTCTGGTCCTTCTGATTCACTTTGCTACGACTCCTTAATCTATTTCTTTCCTCCCCGTACACAGTTGTATTTCTTTTACTCGGTTTGTTTTATTATTTGCATGTTGCATTGTATTTATCTAAGTTATTCAAACGCCTCTATCCTTATTAAATTGTGTAAGATATCAATGAACATGTCTATATTCTCATTCAACAGTATTTCCTAGAAATAATTTATTCTGATGGTAGACAGAAAGTACATTTTGGGTTAAAGGCTCAGTGCACACCTGCCTTTGGGCCACCAGCAACATGACCTCACACCCACGCCACTCCAGCTTACATTGGAAGGAATGTCTGCAGGAATGTATTGCAGTGTTTGTTCCTAAATGTAGCTTTTAGGTTGGGTAGAGAACTGACCTTTCAGTTTAATTCTTTTACTACACCCGCGCCTAGGCACCAGGAGGGGCCCTGCAAGCGTATACCCCAATTGTGCAATGTGGTGCAATTGAAGGCATGCGATTGTGTAGAAATGCAGATTGCATGTGCTCCGATCGCAGGATTGCAGCACAACACACGGATTACGGTTAAAACACAGCAATGTGGCCTATCCCTGAGTCTAGTATAAATTAACACCATGCAACAGCAGGCTTCCCAACCATCCTTATGTGGGTAGGATAGACTTATATTAGGGGCCTGTCCTGCTCTCCTGGACCATTTCACCATGTATTTTGGAGTCTGGCTAGTGACGGGGCTTGTGGAGTTGGGTGCACTGTGAGCAACATCTAGTATATAAATCTACTCAAATATGCCCAACACGTATTTTAATGCTTCGAAATGTCCTTAGAAGCACAGCCCAATGATAATTCATGCATGCTTGGACCTTTATACAGCACTGCAAATAGGTATCACCATACACAGTTTTTTCAAATTACACACAATACAATTAGTTTGCATGCCCCCCCCCCCTTGTTCTATAGATCTAACCCACTTAGAGCAGGGCTATGTAGTAAATATTTAATTAAAAACAGTTCTGTGTGAGCAGATTAAACAGAAAGTGTTGTCATTAGTAACACCCATGTAAGAGGATGAGAGACAGGTTTCACCTTATTATATTCCAGGCTGTGATTTACAAGTTAATGATCTGTGTGTCCAACGGATAACTGCTATGGGGGTTTAATGATCAGGTATTTCTGGGTGAATCAGGATGATTTTTAAAGGGCGAGTTGGCTGTTCGGCCACAGGGAATGGTACATGTCACATTTTGGTCACCCCTTTAAACCTTCTTCTGATCTTTTATCAATATTTTTTCTCAATTCACCATTTAATTAAAATAACTCGATAGGAGGGGACTCTTATCCTATTGTCCCAAGTTCTACTGTAGTTTGAAACAAACCAATGGATTCCTCAATCCCTTAAAGGATAATTATTGTGTGTATAATTTTTTTTAAAATAGTTAAATTAAAAGTACTGGGACAGGGATATAGACTGGAATTCCTACCTCCAAATATTGTTTCTGTGAGGACACAGCCCAAAGAAAACTGATCTGCCAGTCTCCTCCTGGCTTCAGCACTATCTTTAATACAGGAATATTAGTCCAGGCCTTAACTGGCAAATTAAATTTGCCAGTTTGATATTATGATATTATGATATATGAGGTAGGAATAATCATCCTACCTCCCTGCCCCGGGTACTTTCAATTTTTAAAAAGTAAAATTTTCAGTTATAATTTAAAGGGTCAATATACATTAAAAAAACCTTTCCTCCAATTAAATCTAAAATATTATAAAATGCAGGAGCAAGTATCCCTACCTCTTATTACTGTAGTTCTTTGCACCCTGGCTGAGTTCAAAGAAAAGATTTTGTCATGTAGCCATTTCCTGCCAGACTGACAAGTGCCAATATTTGACAAAATTTTTTTTTTTAAAACTGCAAGCAATGCAAAATGTTAAAAGTTAATTACTTTTAAATAAAAAAGCACCTCCTATATATTATAGATTTGGGAGGGGAGAAGTGTTTAGGGCATTGTTGCCTTTTAAATTGTGATCTGTCCTATTCGACTATAATATTTATCTCAGGAACTTATTTATTACTGTTGATATACCTAGGCTAAGTTGGGACAGAGAGTATTTTTCCTATTCTAATACAGAACCATACGCCTCCTATAGACAGCAATGGGCAGGGCAGTTTTATTCACAAAGCCACCCACCGGCTTCTGTCTAAGGCCCAGTTACAGGATTGGCTAGAGATTACAAGTGGGCATGACATGCTGAGTAGAGCATATCAGTCAGTGACCAAACTCGGGAAGGGGATGTACCGTGTTAGCCAGTCAAATGTTTATAGGGTACCCTTTTGAAATAAAAAATAACAAAAGTGGTTTAAAGGTGATACCTTTATTGGCTAACTAAGATAATCAAGCAAGTTTTCAAAAATTCTAGTTCCTTTTCTAGATTCAGCTTGAACAAGGAACTAGAATGTTCTGAGCTTGCTATGATTATCTTAGTTAGCCAATAAAGGTATACCTTTATACCACTTTTGTTATTTTTTATTTCAAAAGGGTTACCCTATGACCAAACTCTGTAAACTGGAATTCTGGGAAATAAAGCCCAAAACCCATGTTAATAAGGTATATTTCCCAGCACCCACTTTAAAATGGTAGGTGATCACACGATTACTGTCTTTGTGATAAGGTGCTCTGCCTTTAGATTCTGTGTTTTTTTGTTTGTTTATTTTTTGTCCTTTAAGCCCAAGCCCCAATGTCTGTAATTTGTCCTTTAAGAAGGTTTTTAAGACTAGACCTTGAATCTTCTATCTACACCTTACTACAGCATTGTTCACTCCATTCATCATATTTCAGCAAAGGCATAACGAATTCCTTCTCAAGGGCGCAAGTTCTGCTCATTCTATGCATTCATTTTCAGAGGCCAGGATCCCCTATACATACTAATGAGAGAACAATTATGTGGTTACTTAACCTTTTTCTATAAGTAGTCAGTTTATTGGCGTCTGGTTAGGTCATGTGTACCCATAATGAAAACTGATGTTTGATATACAGAGACACCCATAGCTAATCTTTCAAGGGCTGAGTAAGGGATATATACGGATAAGGATACTGCATAATACCTGGTAATATCAATATCTGGAAGGACCTGCAATCTCTTGAGCAAGTACACGACATTTATTTAAACCTGCCAGAGAAATAAATTCAGCCACTAGCAGAGTGAAAGTAAGTTTAAGTTCAATCAGAGATACAGACAAGTAAAAGTTTTGGATTTTTCTATTTAAATGGTATTTTTCCCTTTACCCTCATGAAATACCCAACAGTAAAACATTCTATTCTAATTTTGCGTGCTCAATGCAATAGTATCAGTAACTACCAGGTTGCAGCCCATGTGACCGTAGGCTAATCTTCTTACCCTCCCTCCTACAAATAAAGTTGTGAAATTTTGGACCCCCGCGATATCCTATTAAACCCCTGACATTTTATTCTAATATATATTTAGCCTACAGCCTTTAGGTTCTTGGCAGTTTACTGGCTTATATCCAAATTACCAAGTTTTTCCCAAGCGAGGACCCTTACCTTTCTGCACCAATTGTATATCTCTTGACTAAATCCACCTGCTTAAGTAACAGGCACAAATCACACAGGAATCTAATTAAATACAAATATACTGGTTTAAATAGGAACTGGTTGATTACTAGATCCAATGCATTGAAAGTTTACAAGTCTGGGGTGCACTTTTTCACAATATTATCTGGTTCTACTTGCTGCTGTGAAAACCCGCAACATTTAGAACCTATAGAATGTATCGACAAAGACTCATGTAATGGGCTGTGCTAGTTCTCACTGGTCCTCTAGTGATAAGAATGAGGCTCTGGTTGAGGCTGTAGTGGTTAAGCATGGCACATACCATGCAATATTTCGGGATTGACCGTAGTTTAGTGTATTGTGCGATCGGACAGAAATAATTGCATGGTTTTTCGGACCCAACCAACCATTCATTTGTCCGAATCAGATAGTCCGAAAACCACGGTTGATCGTGCGTATTCTGTGGACTGTACACTTGGTTGTGGCAAACTGTCGGCTGCCGCCACTATTGCCGCGACCAACAGTTCTTCCTCCTGGCCATGGTCAGAAGAAGGAGGAGTAATCATTGCATGGTGTGTGCTATGGTGTGTGTGTGACAGAACGTCGGAGGAGAGAGCAATGTAAGTAATGATCGGGGGAGTTTTGCTTCAAATTACTATAGCGGTTGGGGGGGGGAGCCCTACACTACAGAAACAAATGATAATGGGGGACATGCCCTTTAATTACCATTAGCAAACTTTTGCATTCTCATAGTGCGCGTTGGATCCATATAACAGCTCTCACTTCCCCCCAGGAGTGACTTTTTAAAATGAGGGAAGAGGCCACCCATCCAGTGCTTTATATTAAAGGCATAGGACCTCCCATAAAAGGGCGTGTTGTGGGGTGGGTACCACAGGGAACCTTGACCATGCTTCCTAATAAATACATTCACAATGTAATTGGAATTTAGTGTAAGAAGAGCTTCCACAGTCCTTCTATTGTCTCTACGTCAGGTAATAGGTAGCATGTGGAGAGGTGCAAGTGCTGTCAGACCACCCACAGGGTTACAGGGGAATCCCCCTGTGGTCCACTTTCCAATTGTTTATCATTTTAACTTGCAAATAAAGTAATTAGCAGTTGTCATTGCACTCAACCCTGTACACCCCCGGGTACAGTGGAGTTAGATCCTCTGGTGCTCTGTGCACTCCTATATAGGGATACATTGAGAATTATAGGGAATCATCTTCCAATGAGACCAAACTGTACATCACCCTGGAACATATTAAATATTGATTATCATTTCCAACCCCAATTTTCAGGCCAAAAAAAGATTAGACATGTAAAAATATTACAATTAATCCGTGTTCTTCTATAGAAACACAGATTGTTCAGGCCAAAATATAAGATCGCCCTGACGAAGCCCCGCCCAGTCGAAGAAGAACGCGCATGGCGTTTGTACCGGGTCGCGGGAGTGAAGCGGCAATCCTGGGCGTTCGTCGCTGGTTCAGCCTCGCTGGAAAATCCTTAATTTCAGCGATCAAGATTTGAACTAAGCGTTGAACTTTTGGTATCTTGTAATGGTTCATAGGCCAATCATCTGTAAATTTACCATGATAGGAGGTAAAACCAATGAAAAAAAATAGTTTCCATAGGAGTATCTGTATATTGGATTGAGGTATTTGTATCTTATTGTTTATTAAATATGCTACTTTTGCATTTTAACTTATACTACTATTATGTGGTTAACAGAGCCGTACTAAATCGGTTTTTTATTCTAATTGTTTCTTTAGCATATTGATCTTAGGTACAGCTCTATAGGGTGAGTGCTACAGGGAGTTACTATGGGAGCGAGGGGGTCTTTTCCTCTTTGCAGAGCCTAGTTATTACAAATATAAGATACACATCTTGAATTCCTTTGGTTTATGGATTGTAGCAGAATACCGAAGGCTGATTGGCGTGATGCTAAGGAGTTTAGAATCTGGAAAGTACAAACTTTGAAAAACTTCCAGGGTTATTCAATAGTTCTTAATGTTAAAAATGGTGCTAATTTTGCCCAACCATCAGATGTTGCTTTCAAATGTTAAATAAATCTGATTGGTTGGGGCAAAATTAGCACCATTTTTAACGATAAGAACTTTTATTAATCTCCCTGGAACTTTTCTCTTCCAAGGTCCCCGATTGTATTTTCTGCAGTTGCCATTATTTCTCAAGATAATTATAATGAGCATTTAACTAAATAAAACGTGTTTAAATCATAATACAAACCCCATTAATTCTCCATTTGTTTAAGTAGGATAATTATCTTTACCAGCTGAGCTTGCCAATTTTGAAAAGCAATTGTCTTATACCATCCAGCTTCGATCATTTATATTTAAATAGAAATCTTTTTAATTTCTACAGGATGGCATCGGCTGCTAAATGCAATTAAATTTCTAATAATTTTATACACCCCCCATTCACTGAAAGTAATGATCTAGATCATCTTTTTGTAACTGCTCCGTGTGAGGCCCAGTGTGCCCCAACTACACACATGATTACAGGGCTTGCTCACGTAGAAAATGTTCGCTATCCTCCTACACACCATCTTGTGAGCTGTGCTAAATACCTAATAAATCTAAGGGTATAGGAACGAGGTAGAAGCAGTTAGTGTGCGAGTCAGGAATCTAGTGGGAATGTACACTTAGTCCCTGACTTTCTCCATTCAGCGGTGGATGACATGAGTCAAACTCTGTATCTCCCTACCTTCATACCAAAATTTCCGTCGATCGGTATCAACTCCCTTATTTTAACTAAGGGAGCAAATCCGATCGTACTGTGTATAGCCTGTACCGCGTATGGGGATTGTTCGGGTCCGGTGAGTGTGGTCCCCCAGTATGTGTGCCGACAGATACCGATGAGAATCTGTCAGTACACGTTCTGTGGAATATCGCATGGCCACCTTTTCATTTATATTGTTGTTCTCGTCTGTATCATTTTCTTGCTAACACCTCACTAAGATTTTCCGCAGTTTATCTTATTCATTTTCTAACCTTTTTAAAAAAACATTTTCCTGGCATTGAACCGGAGAGAGAAAGCCTTTTTGGAATACACTTAGAGAGCTTCTTCTCCCTAGAGGACCATGAATGCCTAGTCATAGAGTGTGCTACACTGGGAGACTCCACTTAAGGTAGGTACACACACTAAAGATCTTTCCAAGATCACCCTACACACAGTCCTGAGAGTCTCCATATATAAAGTATTCAACGGCTTGGGAATGCTCAAAACTGTGGTACACACCATTACGATTTCCTCATAATTGTCCTCTTATCGTTAACGGGTGTACCCAACTTAAGCTTCAAGACTGGATGACGATCCAATCCCATATGGAATGGCTGTGTTACATTCGTTGACCTTAAAAGTTCGTACACACGTGCGATCGCGGGCCGTCATGGGTCGGCAGTAACCTAACCTCACAGTCGGATACCCCCATTGGCTGATTTACAATCTTCCTTTATCCAATGAAACAACTCAGATAACTGTCTAATACCCTGAACACATAGTACCAGGGAATGGTTGGTACAGTGACAATATGGCCTTGGCTTTGTAACGTACGTATGTTGTATTAATTGGTAAATGTCTATTTCTAAATTGGTTTTACTCACATTTACTCGCTGTAAGATTGTCCATGGTAAATACTAATGGAAAGGGACAGGGTATGTTCATTAAATGTTTGGATTAATATAATATGTGGGGGTTGAAAGGGTTAAAGGTAGTGTATAAACTGACCCGAGTATAAACTGACACAAGTATAACAGACTCGAATATAAACCAACTCGAATATAAACCGACTTGAGTATAAACCGACACGAGCACAAACGCCAGAGTATAAACCGACCAGAGTATAAACCAACCCGAGTATAAACCGACCCACGTATAAACTGACCCGAGTATAAACCAAGTAGCTATTTTACCCGAAAAAAAGAAGTAAAAGTGATTCCCATACGTAATAGCCAAATCCAGTATTATTATTACTGTATGGGACTACTGTATGGGAATTCTGCTGTTCCATTTAAGGGCAACTAAAGCCTCAGAACAATACAGAATCAGAAGGCAATCCTTAACAATAGATACCATCCTCCTGATTCTGTATTTTTTTGAGTTAGTTGCCCTTCAAATGTAGAATAAATCCCACAGTAACCACCAATTCCTTGCCACTCCAAATGTTTGGAAACTACAACTCCCAGCATGCTTTATTTTAGTTTCCAAACATCTGCAGTGGCAATTAATTGCCACTGCAGGGATTACTGGATTACTGTTTCCCCACTCAGTTTACTGTTACTGCTAAATAAATTGCTGGCTCAATCATTTACCTTTCATTAATCTGGCGGCCACTCGCTCCGCATCCTCTGCTGCCTGACGTCACTAATCGGCGCCGGGAAGTGAGCGCTGAGTAGGACGTCAGCCGACAGAACAGTGTATGCGGCGCGTGCTGGCTGCCAGATCACTGAAAGGTAATTGATTGACCCGAGGTTCGGTTTTCAGGCTATTTTTAAAGCCTGAAAACCTCGTTTTACACTCGAGTATATAGGGTAGCAGTTACATTAATGGGGAAATAAAAAATTCTTTGGAATGAGCTTTAATTAAAACAGTAAAGTGTATCTTTATTTTGGGTTTTTTTTTCCCCAGAAATCTGACCTAAACCCCCAGTGTTTGTAGTTTAACTTGCGCCAGATGCCCTGAAACCCCCAGTGTATCTGCACAGTGACCTAACCCCCAGTGTTTGTAGTTTAACTACTTGCGTGCAGTGACCTGAAACCCCCAGTGTTTGTAGTTTAACTTGTGCACAGTGACCTGAACCCCCAGTTGTTTGTAGTTTACTTGTGCACATTGACCTAAAACCCCCAGTTTTGTAGTTTAACTGGCGCACAGTGACCTAAAACCCCAGTGTTTGTAGTTTAACTTGCGCAGTGACCTGAAACCCCCAGTGTTTGTAGTTTTAACTGCGCACAGTGACCTAAAACCCCCATGTTTGTAGTTTAACTTGGCACAGTGACCTGAAACCCCCAGTTTGTAGTTTAACTTGCGTGCAGTGACCTGAAACCCCCAGTTTGTAGTTTACTTGTGCACAGTGACCTGAACCCCCAGTGTTTGTAGTTTAACTTGGCGCAGTGACCCTGAAACCCCCAGTTTTGTAGTTTATCTTGTCGCAGTGACCTGAAACCCCCAGTGTTTGTAGTTTAACTTTGCGCAGTGACCTGAAACCCCAGTGTTTGTAGTTTTAACTTGATGCGCAGTGACCTGAAAACCCCCAGTTTTGTAGTTTATCTGTCGCATTGACCTGAAACCCCCATTGTTTTGTAGTTTAATCTTGTCGCAGTGACCTGAAACCCCAGTGTTTGATTTACTTGCATCATGACCTGAAACCCCCGTGTTTGTTAGTTTAACTTGCACACAGTGACCCCCAGTTTTTGCGTTGTTTAAGACCTGGTCTCCTAGGGCACTGAAAAAACTCCCTGAACCCTGAAACCTACCTACTTGGTCTTTGAAAATGTTCGTATATTGTTAGGACTCAATTGGTAAATCTAACTGTAAACATAGTAATGCCGGTAAATACCCACGGATGCTACATACCACAGAGAGTAATGCTGGTAAATACCCATGGATATCTACTTACCACATAGATTTCTGTAATATACCCACTGATATTATTTACCACAGCGAGTAATGTCTGGTAAAATACCAGGTATCTATTTTACCACAAGAGTAATGCTGGTAAATACCCACGATAATCTACTTACCACGAGATAATGCCTGGTAAATACCCAAGAATCTACTTACCACAGAGATGTCCTGGTAAAATCCCACGGATAATCTACTTCCCAAGAGTAATGCCTGGTAAGTACCCATGGATAATCTACTACCACAGAGAGTATGCTGGTAAATACCCAGGATAATCTACTTACCACAGAGAGTAATGCCTGGTAAATACCCATGGATAATCTACGTACCACGGAGAGTAATGCCTGGTATTCCCACAGATAATCTATTTACAACAGAGAGTAATGTCTGGTAAAATACCCATGGACAATCTACTTACCACAGAGAGTGATGCCTGGTAAATAAATGCCCCGGATAATCTCTACTTACACAGAGAGTAATGCCTGTTAATAACCATGGATAATCTATTACCCAGAGATTAATTCCTGGTAAACACCCATGGATAGTCTATTACCACAGAGTTATGCCTGGTAGATACCCATGGATAATCTATTTACCAACAAAGTAATGCTTAATAGCCATGGAAAATCTACATACCCCACAGAAGTAATGCCTGGTAAATTCCCATGGATATCTACTTATCACAGAGTAATGCCTGGTAATGCCCGCAGATATCTACTTACCACAGAGAGTAATGCATGGTAAATACCCACGGATTCTATTTACCACAGAAAGTAATGCTGGTAAATAGCCCCGGATAAACTATTTACTACAGAGAGTAATGCCTGGTAAATACCCCAGCATAATCTACTTACCACAGAGAGTATGCCTGGTAAATTTCCACATAATCTACGTAACACAAGAGTAATGCCTGTAATACCCACAGATATCATCACTTACCACGGAGAGTAATACCTGATAAATTCCACGGATAATCTATTTACCACAGTTTGTAATGTCTGGTAAATACCCACTGGACAATCTACGTACACAGAGAGTAATGCTGGTAAATACCCATGGATAATCTACTTCACACAGAGAGTAATGCCTGGTAAATGTTCCACAGATAATTACATAACACAAATGAATGCCTGGTAAATACCACAGATAATCTTACTACCACAGAGAGTAATGCCTAATAAATTCCCATGGATATTATTACCAAGCAGAGAATGTCTGGTAAATACCCACAGACAATCTACTTACCACAGAGAGCAATGCATTGTTAATAGCCATGGATAATCTACAACCTCAGAGAGTAATTCTGGTAAATACCCATGGATAGTCTACTTACCACAGAGAGTTATGCCTGGTAAACTACCCACGATAATCTATTTACCCAAAGAGTAATGCTGGTAAATACCCAGGATAATATAGTACCACAGAGAGTAATGCCTGGTAAATACCCACGGATAATCTACTTACCACACAGAGAAAACACAGGTCAAGCAGTGGAGTGATTAAACTATCCACCCAGCCTAGCATCTTCCAATAAGATTTATCTATGGTGACGACCTACAGTACCTTCCAGTCTTCTCAGTCTATGAGTCTATTGGTCACAACAGAAGCTGTGTTTTGTTATCATGGACTCTTGTGTAATTACTTGGGCTTTGTAAGTTTTATTTTGTTTTATGGTATCATACGTAGGTCTTGGAAACACATTTTATTATTGGGTTCTGTTTTTCTATTCAGTCCATTTCCTGTTCATCCATCAGTTAACCTCTCAAGCTAATGCCTTATGCTAGTGGCGATGACCAGCAACACATAGCAATTTTAAAAAACAACTGGAGATCTGAACTGAAATTGTCTTGGAAATTTATATGTAACGTATGTAATGTGAAGTATGGAGGGTGACCTTTTGAACACATGCAGGCTGACATGGAACCCTTGATTCCGAAATCCCAAATGTTCCATCTGAAAAGTGACAGGTCATTTGGATTTCGAGACTTCGGAGCCTATTTCTATAATTACTGAACGTTTGAGGATTATCGAAAATACGCTTGGAATTCGAAATTACTTTCCGATCGTATTTTTCGAGGATTAACGAACATTCGAGGCTATTTCGAATATAATTATCGAAAGTGGACCCCCGCAAACAACCCAGTCCTGTGGTGGATTCAGTATTTGGGCACACACACATATATAGTAACTAACTACCAGGGAGCTACCGCAGGGGGGCCCGGGAGCCAAGGGGGCCATCTCTTATTTTTCCTTTGACAGATTATAGCATTATCCAAGAAAACAACTGTGGTTAAACACGTATAGGGGCCCCATCACAGTTTTGAAGGGGGGCCCAGTGATCCTAGTTACGCCACTGGAAAGTCTCTTTTTCACATTAATTGAAGAAGGGGGTAAAGGAGCCAAGTTCATTTAGCCTGATACAATGCTCTGTTATTATTATTATTATTATTGATTTATATAGCGCCAACATCTTCCGTGGCGCTTTACAATTACATAGACATACATTACATATAGGGTAATACATGTTTATAAAGTCATACATATACACAGGTAATACATAATATAAGTAAACAGAGTGAGGAGTTTCTACAGCAATACCGTGATACAATAGGAGAGAGGACCCTGCCCAAAGAGCTTACAGACTAGAGGATATGGGGGGGAGACATAAGGTGACGGGAATCGTTAGGCTGTAAATAGATGGCAGTGGAGCGTGAAAGGCGGGTTGGATCATATTGGGTAGTAAGGGGGTAATGTTTAGGCCAGGTTATATGCTAGCCTAAAGAGATGGGTTTTAAGGTTAGGTTGAAGTTGTTAAGGGATAGTGAGTGACGGACAGACGGAGGAAGGGAGTTCCAGAGCAGAGGGGCAGCACAAGTAAAGTCCTGAATGTGGGCATGGGAAGAGGTGACAAGGGTGGATGAGAGGAGGGTATAGTTTGCGGAGTGGAGGTTGTATCTGCCACTGTGTCAGTGGATCAGCTCTGAGATATATGGAGGGGCTGTGTTGGATAGTGCTTTATAGAGATTAGATGTAGACCATCCATAGATGGATGGTTTACATTTAAACTCTTGTATGGTCTACATCTAATCCCTTTGCATGGTCTACATTGAATCCTTTGATGGTCTACATCTAATCTCTTTGCATGGTCACATCTAATCTCTTTGTATGGCTACATCTAATCTCTTTGTATGGTCTACATTTAAACTCTTTGTATGGTCTACATCTAATCTCTTTGCATGGTCTACATCTAATCTCTTTGTATGGTCTACATCTAATCTTTTGTATGGTCTACATCTAATCTTTCTGTATGGCCTACATCTAATCTCTTTGTATGGTCTACATTTAAACTCTTTGTATGGTCTACATCTAATCTCTTTGCATGGTCTACATCTAATCTCTTTGTATGGTCTACATCTAATCTCTTTGTATGGTCTACATCTAATCTCTTTGTATGGTGTACATCTAATCTCTTTGTGTGGTCTACATCTAATCTCTTTGTGTGGTCTACATCTAATCTCTTTGTATGGTCTACATTTAAACTCTTTGTATGGTCTACATCTAATCTCTTTGCATGGTCTACATCTAATCTCTTTGTATGGTCTACATCTAATCTCTTTGTATGGTCTACATCTAATCCTTTGTATGGCCTACATCTAATCTCTTTGTTGGTCTAATCTAACTCTTTGTATGGTCTACATTTAACTCTTTGTATGGTCTACATCTAACTCTTTGAGGTCTCATCTAATCTTTTGTATGGTCTACATCTAATCTCTTTGTAGGTCTAATCTAATCTTTGTATGGTGTACATCTAATCTCTTTGTGTGGTCTACATCTAATCTCTTTGTGTGGTCTACATCTAATCTCTTTGTGTGGTCTACATCTAATCTCTTGTATGGTCACATTTAAACTCTTTGATAGTCTACATCGAATCCCTTTGCATGGTCTACATCAACCTCTTTGCATGGTCTACATCTAATCTCTTTGCATGGTCTACATCTAATCTCTTTGTATGGTCTACATCTAATCTCTTTGTGGTCTACATCTAATCTCTTGTATGGTCTACATTTAAATCTTTGTATAGTCTACATCGAATCCCTTTGCATGGTCTACATCTAACCTCTTTGCATGGTCTACTCTAATCTCTTTGTATGGTCTACATCGAATCCCTTTGCATGGTCTACATCTAATCCCTTTGCATGGTCTACACTAATCCCCTTGCATGGTCTACATTGAATCCCTTTGCATGGTCTACATTGAATCCCTTTGCATGGTCTACATCTAACCCCTTTGCATGGCCTACATCTAATCCCATTGCATGGTCTACATCTAATCCCTTTGATGGTCTACATTGATCCCTTTGCATGGTCTACATCTAACCCTTTGCATGGCCTATATCTAATCCCATTGCATGGTTACATCTAATCCCCTTGCATGGTCTACATCTAATCCCCTTGCATGGTCTACATCTAACCTTGCATGGTCTACATCTAATCCCTTGCATGGTCTACATTGAATCCCTTTGCATGGTCTACATCTAATCTCTTTGTATGGTCTACATCTAATCCCTTGCATGGTCTACATTGAATCCCTTTGCATGGTCTACATCTAATCCCTGTGCATGGTCTACATCTAATCCCCTTGCATGGTCTACATTGAATCCCTTTGCATGGTCTACATCTAATCTCTTTGTATGGTCTACATCTAATCCCTTTGTATGTTCTACATTGAATCCCTTTGCATGGTCTACATCTTTTGTATGGTCTACATCTAATCCCTTTGCATGGTCTACACTGAATCCCTTTGCATGGTCTACATTGAATCCCTTTGCATGGTCTACATCTAATCCCTTTGCATGGTCTACATCTAATCCCTGTGCATGGTCTACATCTAATCCCTGTGCATGGTCTACATCTAATCCGTGGCAGATTAGATGTAGACCATGCAAAGGGATTCAATGTAGACCATGCAAGGGGATTAGATGTAGACCATACAAAGAGATTAGATGTAGACCATGCAAAGGGATTCAATGTAGAACATACAAAGGATTAGATGTAGACCATACAAGAGATTAGATGTAGACCAGCAAGTGGATTCAATGTAGACCATGCAGGGGTTATGAATGTGTAGACCATACAAAGAGATTAGAGTTAGACCATGGGTGTGCAAAGGGATTCAATGTAGACCATGCAAGGGGATTAGATGTAGACCATGCAAGGGGATTAGATGTAGACCATGCAAGGGGATTAGATGTAGACCATGCAAGGGGATTAGATGTAGACCATGCAATGGGATTAGATATAGGCCATGCAAAGGGGTTAGATGTAGACCATGCAAAGGGATTCAATGTAGACCATGCAAAGGGATTAGATGTAGACCATGCAATGGGATTAGATGTAGGCCATGCAAAGGGGTTAGATGTAGACCATGCAAAGGGATTCAATGTAGACCATGCAAAGGGATTCAATGTAGACCATGCAAGGGGATTAGATGTAGACCATGCAAAGGGATTAGATGTAGACCATGCAAAGGGATTCGATGTAGACCATACAAAGAGATTAGATGTAGACCATGCAAAGAGGTTAGATGTAGACCATGCAAAGGGATTCGATGTAGACTATACAAAGAGTTTAAATGTAGACCATACAAAGAGATTAGATGTAGACCACACAAAGAGATTAGATGTAGACCATACAAAGAGATTAGATGTAGACCATGCAAAGAGATTAGATGTAGACCATGCAAAGAGATTAGATGTAGACCATACAAAGAGTTTAAATGTAGACCATACAAAGAGATTAGATGTAGGCCATACAGAGAGATTAGATGTAGACCATACAAAGAGATTAGATGTAGACCATACAAAGAGATTAGATGTAGACCATGCAAAGAGATTAGATGTAGACCATACAAAGAGTTTAAATGTAGACCATACAAAGAGATTAGATGTAGACCATACAAAGAGATTAGATGTAGACCATGCAAAGAGATTAGATGTAGACCATGCAAAGGGATTCAATGTAGACCATGCAAAGGGATTAGATGTAGACCATACAAAGAGTTTAAATGTAGACCATCCATCTAATGGATGGTCTACATCTAATCTCTATAAAGCACTATCCAACACAGCCCCTCCATATATCTCAGAGCTGATCCACTGACACAGTGGCAGATACAACCTCCACTCCGCAAACTATACCCTCCTCTCATCCACCCTTGTCACCTCTTCCCATGCCCACATTCAGGACTTTACTTGTGCTGCCCCTCTGCTCTGGAACTCCCTTCCTCCGTCTGTCCGTCACTCACTATCCCTTAACAACTTCAAGCCTAACCTTAAAACCCATCTCTTTAGGCTAGCATATAACCTGGCCTAAACATTACCCCCTTACTACCCAATATGATCCAACCCGCCTTTCACGCTCCACTGCCATCTATTTACAGCCTAACGATTCCCGTCACCTTATGTCTCCCCCCCATATCCTCTAGTCTGTAAGCTCTTTGGGCAGGGTCCTCTCTCCTATTGTATCACGGTATTGCTGTAAGAAACTCCTCACTCTGTTTACTTATATTATGTATTACCTGTGTATGTAATATGTATGACTTTATATAACATGTATTACCCTATATGTAATGTATGTCTATGTAATTGTAAAGCGCCACGGAAGATGTTGGCGCTATATAAATCAATAATAATAATAATAATAACACAGAGCATTGTAGTCAGGCTAAATGAGACTTGGCTCCTTTACCTCCCATTCTTCAATTAATGTGAAAAAGAGACTTTCCAGTGGCGTAACTAGGAATCACTGGGCCCCCCTTCAAAACTGTGATGGGGCCCCTATACGTGTTTAAACCACAGTTGTTTTCTTGGATAATGCTATAATCTGTCAAAGGAAAAATAAGAAGATGGGGCCCCCTTGGCTCCCGGGCCCCCCTGCGGTAGCTCCCTGGTAGTTAGTTACTATATATGTGTGTGTGCCCAAATACTGAATCCACCACAGGAGCGCCTGGAGACCCCCCACTGGGCAGAATAAAGAGACAGGGAGGAACCCAAAGTCGCTGCAAAAAAATATTCTTCGCAGCGATTCTGGCAACCTACCGACTCCAACAATATCAATAGATAGATGCAACCTGTGTACGTAATAAAGCACAGAATAACTAATTCAGATAATACTTAAAGCACATCATTTATTATCAATAGACAGATAGATAGATATATATATACTAGCAAAATACCCTCAAATAACCTTTTTAGTAAGAAAGCAATAATGTATCAAGATTGCTGTAATCACTCGGCACTTGATATATTAAAGAAAGACAATTCAATAAGCTTTACGATAATGCAACACTCATTAACTTTAATTTAATATTATATTTTTTATTCAACTACGAAATTTTGGTGAAAATAACCCCCACCACCCCTCCCCATCCGCCCCCAATACCCCCCACTATTCCTCTCTGTCCACCCTCCAAACCCTTCCCCTTACACCTCAGCCAGTCCCCGCACATACCCTGAAATTTTGGTAAAAATCGGTCCAGCCGTTAGTGTGCAGGAGTTCAAAATTCTATTCCCCCCCCCCATTCACCCCCACCCTAAAAAAAATATTTCGTTAACCTTTTACTGGTAAAGGAGTATATGCATACAAAATTTGGTTGAAATCGGACCAACCATATAGATTTGTATAGCTTGTAAGCTAGGTAACCATAAGTCTGTGCAATGTCAGATACTCACCGTTACAGGTGGAATTTCGAAAGCTTATCTACCACATATTCATTTTTCAAAAGAGGGGTGGACAGTCCCTTTAAGATTCACAACCTCCTTCTTCCGGTATACATAACTACAATGCGTTTCGCTCTTCAGAGCTTCGTCAGGTAGTCCCTGGTAGTTACCCCCCTGATACTTTCATTTTTACATTAACATACCCTTTAATTTAAGATCGCTTAAAGAAGAATTATAGTACACATAAACATAAAAAAACAGTTTAAATGAAAAGTACCTGGAGCAGGGAGGTAGAATGGTAATTCCTACTTCCCAATATAATATCTGGGAGGAAGGACAGCACAAAGAAAACTACTTCTGCCAGTCTTCCTACTGTCTTCAGCACAATCTATATTACAGGAAGGCCCAGGATACTAGTCTTCTTGAATCAGGTATCTTTCAAAGGTAACTTTGATGCAAAACATGTCTAATCTTTTTTTAAGTCTTTCAGAAATGTCGCTGACGCAATCGGAACAATGTCACTCAAAAGCTGCCTCAAAGCCACTTGCACGGTTTTTGCACCAGTTTTCAAGGACTCTCATTGAACGACCCCCTCTAAAAGGCAACAGGTTAAACATCCCTGTACTGAAGAGATTTGTAAAATAGGTTGCTGATTGTAATAAAATAGTATGTTATAAACAGACCAAAATATTCAATTAGATTCTCAGTCAAATCTGTGTTTGGTCTCTTTTTTTTTATCCAGATAATTTATTACTTTACACTTTACCGATATTTTAACTTCCATTTATGAGACATCTGCTGTGGTTGGAGGATGTAGATGTGACAATAATTAAAGGATAAATTGCAGTCACACTCTAAGGAGCACAGATAAATCAGAAACTGCAAAAAGGAAAAAAAATGTATTTTGTAACTGTTCAAGTATGCATTGATCTTTCTAACACAATGGCTGTGAGCCATAAGAAACACAATTCTTCAAAGAATTATTGGAAAGATTATTAAAGGAAGACATTTTTTTCTCCATTTATTATACATCAACAGTTTGCCTCAAAGATTCTGGCCTGTCTACAGGCAACAAATTTGAATCCTTTATTATGTTCCAGTACCATAGAGGCTGGTTTGAATACAGAAACTGCTTCCTACCTACTTTAGGAACATCAAATTTAGGAAGCTAAATATCAAATTTTGTGGGAGGGGGTAGACCTGCCCTTTAACTCATGTCCCTTTATAAATTCAACCCCCAAATAATGTCTGTTCCTTAAAGGGCATGTCCACCCCAAAATTTAACTTTAGATATGTGGTAGGGCATGCTCCCCCAGCCCCAACCGCATTAATATAATTGTTAGAAAGTCCCCCGATTCTTACTTACCTGCCCTCTCTCCTCCGCTGCAGTGTTCAGGCCCTCTGCTTGTATGGAATTGAAAGCAGGGGGCGGGACCGGCAGCTGCGTCAGTGATTGGCTGAGAGGCAGGGAGGGCTGCACTGAGCATGCCTCAACCTTGATGAGGTTGAGGAAGTCTCAGGCACAGCATGAGTCACACACTGCTCCTACACAGCAGTTTCCTGGACTTTGGAGGGGCACAGCAGGGGAACTATTTTGAGCAGGAATGTAAGGTAAGGATTGTTTTAAACTACTTGATGTGGCCAGTAAGGGGTTAAATTTTAGTTTTGGGGGGGGGACATGCCCTTTAACAGCAAATTATGTTTATAATAAATTCAAGTTGACTACTACATATGGATAAGTCAACAGGTTTTCTAGACTAAGCAAACTGCATCATAAGTTGGTTACCAAAAGTATATAAGGTAACATAGTCATCTTGGGGCATTTTCTGATGATACTAATAGAGCGGTTGGGGCTGGGGGGACAGGGGGAATGTTAGGTAAAAAAAATTTTTAGAAGGGTGGACATACCCTTTAATCTTGACTAGAGAGGAACCAAACCAGTAAGTTTCATTATGTTGGTGCTTCCACGGAATGTGTCATAGTTCCGTGGAACCCAAAATCTACTGCAAATACAATTAGATTTTTTTGCAAACACAAGTGGATTTTTTTTTTTTGTTGAAATTTTAAAAGTTTTGCTGGATCCACAAAATTTCAAAACAACTGGTTTGTATATATATTTTTTTAATTAACAAATTTAAATTGAGAAGGATTTTCATTTTGAAGTGAATTAGTCCTATTTTACATGCATAGAGTAAGTATTCTATCTATTCTCTTTAGTTTTGGAAAAATCAGCTGATTTCATATCTTTTACTATGCCCTGCTCTGGTCAGTAGTAAGCTGCTATTTTAGGTTCTGCAATGTGGCTTCTTCCCGGATGCTCCTTGGAATGTTCCTAACAGTAATTTCTAATGATTTTCTCTTGGTTGATTCAAACATGGTGTCTACTTTCATTCTGATTCTCCTTCCATTTATTTAATAAATCTGCTCAGAACATAGAGATGGGATCCGGATTCGACACGGAAACCTCTCGGTTCCGAAATCCACAGATCGACCGGATTTCGGAGCCTATTTTCGGTTATCATCGAATGTTCAAGGCTATTTTCAAGGATTATTGAAAGTAGCCTCAAATGTTTGATAATCCTCGAAAATACGACTGGAAACTTGAAAGTAGTCTCCGATCTTATTTTCGAGTATAATCGAAGGTTCAAGGCTACTTTCAATAAGCTCGAAAATAGCCTTGAACATTCGATGATTGAAAATTCGTTCCGTTTTCAGATCTTCGAATCTTGTGGATGTTCCCGAGATCCGAAAACAGAACGAAACTGGTGAGTTTTGGCCATCTCTATCAGAGCAAAGTTGTATTACATTGAAACATTAATAACTTCCTACAGAGGGGGACTATTTAAATAGCATGAAGTAATATGTATATTGGAGCCAGCTACAAATTCAAACACTGTAATATACAGTTACTGTATATAGTAAAATGATTCTGTGTGGTGTTTAAGCTGCTAGAGGCAGGAAGGGTGGGGATTACAGGCGTAGGAACTAGACAGAGATGTACAGACGTTCCTCGCATCACTGACAGTCTGTGTACAAAAGGCCAATTAAAAGAACTGTAGTCAATGAATGACATGATGATCGAAAGAATTAACATTTCTAAAGCATTGTTGTGCAGAATGGTTATATTTAGCGTCCTTGAGGTGCATGAGACACATTTTATATAGTATATTGTTGGGATTAATGGAGAAACTAAGAGCTGAATGAAAGAATGACAAGCATTTAACCAGTCTTTGTGCCATTTTACCAGTGGTTATATACAAAGCATTTTACCAATGATTATTTGGTTTGCGGTGCCAATTTGTGTTTGCGGCAGTGTTGGGGGACCTATAAGTCTGTAGCTACAGACTTCTGTATTGGGTTCTATATGTAGAACAGGCCATCTGTTATATACAGTCTGTACAGTATTTCATTGCAATGCATATCGACCAGTTTCTCAAAAGTCATTCAAGAGGGGTAAAAGGGGAACAAGGACTTGTAATGGTAAATGTTGAAACTTCTTCTTAAATCACAGCAAAGGATCGAACTAGATTAAACCAGAGACCATGGAGGGTTTTCCTGGGGGGATGCTGCAAAAATCTATTATATTTATTATATATATATTTATTGCATTCGTTTTAGATTTAAAGTGGAGGGTAATATATAATTGGCGTATTTGGTGGTGGTGTATTTTTCTACAATTTGGGTTCTTCTGAATTAAATTCATGTATTTGAGTAAACAGGGGCTATATAATTAGTGTCATTTATAACTAAGTTGTGGTTTATTATATACTACACTAGTAGAGAATGTCGACAGAAGAAAAGAAACCCACGTTAGTAGTCGCTGAGTGAGCGTCTTTGGGGAGGTTGGAAAGGGGTAGATGGGAAAGCGTGAGCTTGAAGGTAGCAACAAATAGATGATAAGTAATTTAGAGTCTTGGCTTGTAGCAAGCCTGGTCATGGGCCAATGGGTGGTCTCTGAGGGTTGAAAGTTGAAACACCATCTGTATGTTCTAGTGGAGCACACTGGAAATAAAAGGCTGTGCAGGTGGAAATATATTTACTACAGGCTGGCTAAGGACAATGAATGAGAGAAGATGGGACTAACCCAGGGATGTCCAACCTGCGACCCTCCAGATGTTTGGATCGCGCATAAAAGCGCCTCAGTGTGGCCAAGCCCTAACCAATCATTTTCTACTTTCCCACTAATTGTAGATTTTCTTTTTCCCAGTAAGATAATTGGCCACCTGGGATTTACTGTAGATCTGTTTAACCATAACCTCCCCACAAAGAAACAAACGTTTCTTATTACCAGTGTGTAATAATCTGTTGTACAGGATTGTATTGGAACGTCTTTTTCCTATTAGATTGAAAAAAGCTTCGTTGTTTTTTTCTTTTTAAAGATCCAAAGCCCACAAGCGATTAAACCGAATTGCTGCACATTATACGTAGAAAGCTCTGTGATGTTTATCATTCCTGCCTTTCAATTGATCCTGGACTTTCTGATGTTCTTCCCTCTGTTCCCTGTGATCACATGATGCCCTGGGTTTCTGTTGATAAGCTGTGTTAATGGAAATCAGCAAAATATCAAACCCAGCCGCACGTCAGGTCACATCCGTCCAATAAACATCCTTTAGCATGGTAAAGGGTCAGGATTGAACTCAAACGTTTTAAACCTCTTTCTGCATCTGGGGCATTGCCTTCATTTCTATATAACAGAGAACACAACAAGTTACAGACCAATTATCCAACCCACATTACAGAGTGATCTGGTTTTTCTAACCCATATGGTACATACATGGTACATACATGGTACATACATGGAATATATACAGCGCATTTATATGATTTCAGCAGGTTTATAGTTAACTAGA
This sequence comes from Hymenochirus boettgeri, assembly GCA_019447015.1. NCBI lineage: Eukaryota > Metazoa > Chordata > Amphibia > Anura > Pipidae > Hymenochirus > Hymenochirus boettgeri. The sequence continues at coordinate 310,984,574 of CM033470.1, read as the reverse complement.
TTACTAGATTATGGTTCTCCTTTAAATACAGGACATGCACAATGGATGCATTCAAGGTTTTATATTGCATGATGGCCCCCACACCCCAGTCCGACACAGGACACATGTATGGCTATAATGAAAATGTTAGTTGGATTCCATTGAACCGGTATCTTTTATACACTGCATCGATTTATAACTGGCATATCTTTGTTCATGATTAAAGATGTCCCGGATTAGAAATGAACCTGTTATCAGAGTAGTTTTCAGAAAACAGTCGGAACTTAAAAAAACTAAATATTGAAAATACGAATTTAGAAAATTGAAATTGAAAAGTCAGAAATGACATTGAAAATCCCATTTGTAAATTAGAAAAACGTGGTTGAAAATTGGGTTCGAATAGGATTACCGATTGCCTATGGCAATGTGGGATTCCCGACAGGTAAGGAGTGTGTTTTAGTGATATTGCATCTTGTTTGAATGCAATAGAATAAAATGCAGATTATTCATTATTTCAAATAAGATAAACCTAAAAACAAACACAGCAGAAAACATGCATCAGAGTTGTAACTGGAGGGGTAACAAAGACTACGTTGATAGGGTTGAGAGGGACCTATTCAATGTTCAGCTCTGAGTATAAGGAAGAATGTACATAGTACATAGTGCTCATTGTATGTATGTGGCCAACAGTACCCATGTATGTATGTGGCCAACAGTACACATTAGGTATGATGACGACAGTACCCATGTATGTATGTCCAACAGTACCCATGTATGTATGTGGCCAACAGTACCCATGTATGTATGTGTGATTAACAGTACCCTGTATGTATGTGATTAACAGTACCCATGTATGTATGTGTCCAACAGTACGTATGTATGTGACTAACAGTACCCATGTATGTATGTGACTAACGTACCCATGTATGTATGTGGCCAACAGTACCCATGTATGTATGTGGCCAACAGTACCCATGTATGTATGTGGCCAACAGTACCCATGTATGTATGTGGCCAACAGTACCCATGTATGTATGTGGCCAACAGTACCCATGTATGTATGTGACAACAGTACCCATGTATGTATGGGCCAACAGTACCCAGTATGTATGTGACTAACAATAACCATGTATGTATGTGGCCAACAGTACCCATGTATGAATGTGACTAACAGTACCCATGTAGTATGTTGCCATGTACCCATTATGATGTGACTAACAGTACCGTATGTATGTGACTAACAGTACCCATGTATGTATGTGACTAACAGTACCATGTATGTAGTGACTAACAGTACCCATGATGTATGTGGCCAATAGTACCCAGTATGAATGTGACTAACAGTACCCATGTATGTATGTGGCCAATAGTACCCATGTATGTATGTGACTAACAGTACCCATGTATGTATGTGGCCAACGGTCGGAAACAAACAATCCTGCATCCAAAAGCAGTCACGTTTACAAATCCCATTTGTAAATTAGAAAAACGTGGTTGAAAATTGGGTTCGAATAGGATTACCGATTGCCTATGGCAATGTGGGATTCCCGACAGGTAAGGAGTGTGTTTTGTGATATTGCATCTTGTTTGATGCAATAGAATAAAATGCAGATTATTCATTATTTCAAATAAGATAAACCTAAAACAAACACAGCAGAAAACATGCATCAGAGTTGTAACTGGAGGGGTAACAAAGACTACGTTGATAGGGTTGAGAGGGACCTATTCAATGTTCAGCTCTGAGTATAAGGAGGAACGTACATAGTACATAGTGCTCATTGTATGTAGTGGCAAAGTACCCATGTATGTATGTGGCCAACAGTACCCATGTATGTATGTGACTAACAGTACCCATGTATGTATGTCCAACAGTACCCATGTATGTATGTGGCCAACAGTACCCATGTATGTATGTGATTAACAGTACCCATGTATGTATGTGATTAACAGTACCCATGTAGTATGTCCAACAGTACGTGTATGTGACTAACAGTACCCATGTATGTATGTGACTAACAGTACCCATGTATGTATGTGGCCAACAGTACCCATGTATGTATGTGGCCAACAGTACCCATGTATGTATGTGGCCAACAGTACCCATGTATGTATGTGGCAACAGTACCCAGTATGTATGTGGCCAACAGTACCCATTGTATGTATGTGACTAACAGTACCCATGTATGTATGTGGCAACAATACCCATGTATGTATGTGACATAAACAATACCCATGTATGTATGTGGCCAACAGTACCCATGTATGAATGTGACTAACAGTACCCATGTATGTATGT
>CM033470.1:310971198-310982207 GCA_019447015.1 Hymenochirus boettgeri | reverse complement strand
TATACTCAGAGCTGAACATTGAATAGGTCCTCTCAACCCTATCAACGTAGTCTTTGTTACCCCTCCAGTTACAACTCTGATGCATGTTTTGCTGTGTTTGTTTTTAGGTTTATTATTTGAAATAATGAATAATCTGCATTTTATTCTATTGCATTCAAACAAGATGCAATATCACTAAAACACACTCCTTACCTGTCGGGAATCCCACATTGCCATAGGCAATCGGTAATCCTATTCGAACCCAATTTTCAACCACGTTTTTCTAATTACAAATGGGATTTGTAAACTGACTGCTTTTGGATGCAGGATTGTTTGTTTCCGACCGTTGGCCACATACATACATGGGTACTGTTAGTCACATACATACATGGGTACTATTGGCCACATACATACATGGGTACTGTTAGTCACATTCATACATGGGTACTATTGGCCACATACATACATGGGTACTGTTAGTCACATACATACATGGTGTACTGTTAGTCACATACATACAGGGTACTGTTAGTCATAATACAGGGTACTGTTAGTCACATACATACATGGGTATATTGGCAACATACATACATGGGTAACTGTGTCACATTCATACATGGGTACTGTTGGGCCAATACAGGCCAACGGTCGGAAACAAACAATCCTGCATCCAAAAGCAGTCAGTTGACTGTAGGATTGGCTGATTTCCCACCAGACAAGTTGCAGATAAAAACATTAGTGTAACAATAGGGCCCACAACAGCGGGGGGCACGGGGGTTAGAGGGCCCGCGATCCCTTTCCCAAATGCTCCACGATCAGCGTTTTTGTTTTTAAACAGCTGATCACACGTATGCAGTAAAGCTCCATGTGATCAGCTGTTTAAAAGACTGGAAATGAACCGGAACCTTTGCTGGTTTGGTTCTGGTCTTTTAAACAGCTGATCGCATGTAACTGTACTGTATTCACGTGATCAGCTGATCACGGAGCCTCAGGGGATGGAGGGGTGTCAGGGGCAGTTATGCCCCTGGATAAAAATCTAATCTTTGGATTGGCCTATTATAGGTACTGTGTGTTCCCAGCAGGGTTGATTTCCCTATAGGTTGGTATATAATTCCTAGCTTAATCTATTGTGGAATTTGACTTGTTCAACAGTCTGAATGTTCCCAATTAGGGTTTTGAATCCCAATAAGCATATTATAATAATGTGGACATTGAGAATACTGTCAGGAACTAATTATAATAAACAAATGGACAATAAAAGGGCTGATGCAATAAAAGGTAATGATATTAATCTGCAGCAACCAATCTAACCATAACCCAGTAAAAAGCCAACACCTGATTAGCTGCTACAAATGACATAACTTCCTCAACCATCTCTCTATTGTCAGGACAGAGATGATATTAACGGTCTGCCCAGGTGTCCCAGAACTCCCAGCATTGCCCCGCAGGCAGGGGCATTCTGGGACGTGGTGGGGCCTTGGGCATTTGACGAGCAGTCCAGTCGGGGCTTCAATAGCTGCTTGGAATGCTGCTTACAGATGTTGGGAGTTTCTCTGTTATTAAAGGACATGTCCACCTCCAAAACCAAATTCTCCCCAACTGCTGTCCCCACTGTGTAGTGTGTAAAAATCCTTACCTTACATCTCTGCTCCAAATGGTTCTCCTGTAATGTCAACCCAAAGAAGAGTAGGAGCCTGGCTGGAGGGAAAATATTTCCGCCTCTGAGGTGTCTCTAAGAGATTTCTGGCTTGCTCAGTGCAGCCCTTTACCCCTCTCCCTCCCTCCCGATCCCTGTTAGGTTCCCTGTGCCCTAGTGTAAAATCCCTTTTCTTTAGTGTATGGCTCCCTCTCCCACCCTCAACCGCTATATTAGCTTGTAAAAAAGCTTTCCCAAACTCTACTTACACTGCCGGAAGCCGCACCCATAGTATAGTATTTGAGGTTGAATAAAGACATACGTCCATCCAGTCCAACCCATCTAGCAATATCCTCATTTCCTGCCTAACTGTTGATCCAGAGGAAGGCAAAAAAACCCCACCAAATTTATGAAAGGGGAAAAAATTCCTTCCTGACTCCAAGTGGCAATCGGAAATTTCCCTGGATCAACTCTACTTTATGTATCAATACCGGTAACTTGCAACATTCCTTGTTTGCAGAAACTCATCCAGCTTTTTTTTTAAACTTACCAATGAACCTGCCATTACAAGGTCCACTGGAAGACAGTTCCATAGCCTTACCGTTCTCACAGTGAAAAACCCTTTCCGAGCTTGAAGCCTAAACCTTTTTTCTTCAAGTCTTAAGGGATGTCCTCGTGTCCTTTGACATGTTCTCTTGGTGAACAATGCCCCAGATAGTTTATTGTATGGCCCGTTAATGTATTTATACACAGTAATCATATCCCCACGCAAGCGCCTTTTCTCCAGCGTACATAATTGTAACTTTTCCAGTCTCTCTTCATATTCAAGCTCCCCCAATCCCCTTATTAATTTAGTTGCCCTTCTCTGAACCCTTTCCATTTCAAAGATGTCCTTTTTGTACACAGGATTCCAAAATTGCACTGCATATTCCAAATGAGGCCTTACCAATGCTTTGTAAAGAGGGAGAATTACATTTTCCTCCCTTGAATCCATACCTCGCTTTATATAAGACAATACCATGCTGGCTCTGGCTGTTGCCGCCTGGCACTGCTTGCTACCTTTAAGTTTGTTATCCACCAAAACTCCAAGATCCCTTTCCAACAGGGATTCACTTAACACAGAGCCATTTATAGTATAAGTAGCACAAGTATTTTTAAGTCCAAAATGCATCACCTTACATTTATCAACATTGAATTTCATCTCCCACTTAGCAGCCCAATGTGATAATCTATCTAGATCCCCTTGCAACGATTGCACATCCTCTGAAGTTTTTAATGGTCGACAAAGTTTTGTGTCGTCAGCAAGCACAGAAACCTTGCTGACAATACCCACTTCCAAATCATTAATAAATAGATTAAATAGAAACGGCCCCAACACAGAACCCTGTGGCACCCCACTTAGCACTTTAGTCCATAATGATGAAGCCCCATTAACAACTACTCTCTGCATCCTATTCTTTAACCAATTTTCTATCCATGTACAAATGTGACTCCCCAGACGAACAGACCTTAGCTTATTCATTAGTCGCCTATGGGGGACTGTATCAAAAGCCTTTGCAAAATCCAAGTAAACTACATCTACTGCTATACCAGAGTCTAAATTTCTACTTACTTCCTCATAAAAGCCAAGCAAGTTAGTTTGACAAGATCTATTCCTCCTAAATCCATGCTGGTTACTACTTATAATGTCAGTCCTTGAAACATACTCTAGAACATGATCCCTTATTAAACTTTCCAGGATCTTCCCCACCACTGAAGTTAAACTTACAGGCCTGTAATTACCCGGCTGTGAACGACTACCCTTTTTGAATATTGGAATAACATCAGCCTTTTTCCAATCCAGAGGCACACCACCGGACATGAGGGAATCAGCAAAAATAAGAAACAATGGCCTAGATAAAACTGAACTTAGCTCCCTAAGTACCCTAGGATGTATTTTATCCGGTCCAGGAGATTTACTAATATTAACCTTATTTAGTTCTTTCTGTACCATATCCTCGGTTAACCAAAGTGAACTTGAATCTTGTATACCTTTATTGCTACTATACTCTATGATATCTGTACTTGGATCTTCTATAGTGTATACAGAGGAAAAAAAATTATTCAAGACATTTGCTTTATCGCCATCCTCCGTAACTAACTTATCCCCATTAATTAATGGTGCCACATTCTCAGTCCTCATCTTCTTACTATTAATATACTTAAAAAAATGTTTAGGCTTAGTGATGCTTTCTTCAGCTATCCTAACTTCATTATTAATTTTAGCTAGTTTGATTGCTTTCTTACACTCCTTGTTACAGTTTTTATACTCCCTAAAGGCCCTTTCCGTTCCCTCTGCCTTAAAGGTTTTAAATGCCTTTTTCTTCCTTACCATTTGCCTCTTTACATCAGAATTCAGCCACATGGGCGCGGATTTATTTTTTTTACATTTATTTCCCAAGGGTATAAATTTAGATGTGAACTGGCTTAAAATCCCCTTGAACACAGTCCACTTCTGTTCAGTACCTTTACCTGATAATACATTATCCCAGTTGACATTCTGAAGAGCTGCTTTTAACCTGGGAAAATTTGCTTTCCTGAAATTAAATGTCTTTGTTAACCCAGCGCACTTTTCCTTTCGATAACAAAGTCCAAATGCCACTATTTCATGGTCACTATTCCCTAAGCCTCCAGTTACCTTTATATCTATAATGCGCTCCACAATGTTAGATATTACCAGATCCAACAAAGCTCCTTTTCTAGTAGGAACCTCAACCACCTGTGAGAAAAAAATTATCCTGCAGCAAATTCAGGAACTCATCGCCTTTTTCTGTGATGGCAGTTCCACCACACCAATCAATGTCAGGGTAATTGAAGTCCCCCATAATGAGCACACTCCCCAAACTTGCAGCCCTTGCCAACTGCATATGAAGTTGACTCACCTCCTCTCTGCTAGTATTTGGCGGCTTATAGCAGACACCAACAATGACATTACCCCCTTTCCTGTTGCCTAATTCCACCCATATTGCCTCCACTTTATCATCCATATCACCAGCTATCTCTTCTTTTAAATTTGGCTTCAATTCTTTTTTAACATATACACATACTCCTCCCCCTTTCCTTTTTTTTCTGTCCTGCCTAAACAAGGCATATCCTTCTATATTTACAGCCCAGTCGTGAGAACTGTTCAACCACGTTTCTGCTATACCTATCACATCATACTTTTCATTTAATGCCATCATTTCCAATTCACCCATTTTGTCAGCCAGGCTTCTCGCATTTGCAAACATACATTTTAGATTATGATCCTGTAATTTATTCGTACACTTTGATACACATTCCTCCCTATCCCCTATGCTAGCCCCACCCCCCTTTCCACCCACCACTGGCCTATCTACACCCTGCTTTCCTCCTGGACAATCTATCCCAGTGAGACTGCTAATACCCTCCCCCCCCAAACCTAGTTTAAAATCTCCTCCAACCCTCTAGCCATCTTCTCCCCTAAAACAGCTGCACCACCATCAGTGAGGTGCAACCCATCCCTACTAAAGAGCCTGTAGCCGACAGCAAAGTCTGCCCAGTTCTCAATAAACCCAAACCCTTCTTCCTTACACCACTCTCTTAGCCACGCATTAATGCTCCTAAGCTCCCGCTGTCTCCCTGGCTTAGCACGTGGCTGCGGTAGTATTTCTGAAAACACTACCCTGGAGGTCCTTGCTTTTATCTTGGCCCCTAGTTCTCGGAAATCATGTTTAAGGACCTCACCTCCACCTCTAACTTTGTCATTGGCACCAATGTGAACCAAGACCGCCGGGTCACACCCGGCCCCACCCAATAATCTGTCTACACGATCCACCACATGCCGAACCCTAGCACCAGGCAGGCAACACACAGTTCGGCATGTAGGGTCTTGGCGGCAGATTACCCTCTACCTTCCTTATAATGGAGTCCCCTACCACTACCACCTGCCTTGCATTCCTGACCCTTCGTTCCTCCTCCCTTGTATCAGAGATGGCAGTCCCCTGGGTGCTCAAGGGACTAGCCCCCTCCATACATGCTAATTCCGAGGTGTCCTCCTCCACTTCATTACCTAAGGCGGCAAATCTGTTGGGATGGACAATCTGGGAAGAAGCCCCCCTACTCTTCCGTCCCCCACTTCCCCTAGTAACCCTAACAAAACTACCTCCTTCCTCATCCTTTCTTGTCCCTCTTCCACCCACCTCTATACTGGCCCCAGCCAGTGCCTGCTGACCCCCCAGTTCTGCCAATCCCCGCAATGCTGCAAGCTGCCCCCTTAGACTCTCCACCTCAGCTTCTAAACGGGCAACCCACTCACACCTGACACAGACATAGGTTCCCCGGAACGTCTGCTCCAGGTTCCTATACATGTGGCATGATGCACATTGCATGGTACTGACAAAACTGTCCCTTCTAATACACCACACCAACACAGTGACGCACAAACCTTGTTTAATTGCCCTTCTTGTTTCAATGTCCTTCTTTTTTTATGTCCTTGAGATCAAGGTCCTTGAGAGAAAGGGCCACTCACAAGTTCGTTACACTCACAGGAAACTTCCTTTTGTTAGGTCCAAACCACAGGCCCAACACTGTGAATCCTATTTAACTAATAGGCCCCAACCCCCACACCAATTAGTGCAAGAGCCAGAAAGAGAGGGAAAAAAAAACCAAACACTTATTAACCCTTTCGCAGCCTGTTTGTGATTACAACAGGTACAATACTAGAATATAGAAGTCCAGCACACCCCTTTAACTGGAAGAAGAAAGATTAGTCTGCTTACTGCACACTCAATCCTGCACACAGTTTTTAACAGTACAAACAATCCTTATTTTCAAACTGTCAAACAATCCTTATTTTCAAACTTTCACACACACCATACAACCATCAAATGATTAAGTGTCCTTTTTTATGTCCTTGAGATCAAGGTCCTTAAGAGAAAGGGCCACTCACAAGTTTGTTACACTCACAGGAAACTTCCTTTTGTTAGGTCCAAACCCAATGATTGGCTGCCGCTCAGCCAATCACAGATGCGGCTGCCAGTCTGGCCCCCTGCTTGCAGTTTCATGCAAGCAGAGGGCAGCGTATCGCGGGAAGGAGGCAGTGTAAATAAAGTTTGGGTACGTTTTTTTACAAGCTAATGGAGCGGTTGGGGGTGGGAGAGGGTGCCCTTCACTACAGCAAAATTTGTAAAAAGTGGTGGAGATGCCCTTTAACACTCTGGAGGAAACTTATATGGATGTTTGGGTAAGACTGTGGCCTTAACTCTTAATATGGAAAGCTAGATTTACTGTAGTTTACTGTACCTTATTACTGCTCTCTTTTAATTGATCTGTATCACACTCTAGCAATTCTAAATACACAACAAAATACTTTGCACCTAAAAACTTAATTGTGCCCTTCAACACTTTTCAACAGTTTATCCATTTTAATTGATAGGAATCTCATCTGTCAGAGGGAAGACTTGACAACACAACAAATGGGGTGAAGAGTAGGACAATATCACTTACATACCTAATGGGCATGCTCACCCCAAAACTACAATACTTGTAGATAAAGAACAAATCTGTTATGCAGGAAATTGTTCTTCTTACCCTTCCCTCTGCCTCATCAAAAGGTTTTATCCTCCTCTCTATGCTTTTTAACAATCGTGCACATGCTCAGAGTAGACAGCCAGGGGAAAAGCATTCAGTCATTCGCTGTGATGTCATCTTTGACTGAAAGTTTCTAACCTGAAGAACCAGAAAGAAGAAACAGGGGAAACAGAATATTGGACAGCATTTCATGTTAGTCTTTCATATGTCAGCTTTTTAACTTGCAGCTTAGGGGTTTGGAGTTTACCTATATATTATTATTATTATTATTGATTTATATAGCGCCAACATCTTCCGTGGCGCTTTACAATTACATAGTCATACATTACATACAGGGTAATACATGTTATACAAAGTCATACATATTACATACACAGGTAATACATAATATAAGTAAACAGAGTGTGGAGTTTCTTACAGCAATACCGTGATACAATAGGAGAGAGGACCCTGCCCAAAGAGCTTACAGACTAGAGGATATGGGGGTGAGACATAAGGTTGCGGGAATCGGTAGGCTGTAAATAGATTGGCAGTGGAGTGTGAAAGGCGGATAGCAATTTTCCCTTTAATGGTTGGACTTGCCCCATTAAGGACAGTCACTCACACAGTAGTAGATTAATTAGCACAATAAATTGCATAAAAACAAACATTGTTTTGAACCCCAAAACTGACAGCTTGTATAGTGGTGGCCTCCTGGGTGCGTATACTGCCAATTGTCATTAGAGAACTGAACTTACTCAATTCCGTTACGCTTGCAGATTCGCAGATTTTTGAAAAAAGTCAATGGGAGTTAAAAAAAACCTGAAAGTTCCCCCTAAAATGAAGATATGAATAGCAATGGTAACTTACTGTAAATGGCTCAGGGACCTGGGAAATCTTCTGGGGAACACGTATCAATACCAAAAATCTTTACAAAAACACCGTCCAGCACTGGAAACTTCGTGCACTTCCTGTTTTGACGTAGTATTTTTGAACATTTTTAACATTTTCAAAATCAAAATTTTCTAAATCTCTAGAAATTTAGTACATTTTCGAAAATCATTTCCGCGGTTCGGAAAAGTCCAAGTTCTGGCGGATCCATGAAATCCGCTTCAGATCAAGGTTCAGATTTGGGTCTCTAGTTATCATTATTTCTGCATTTACAATTTACATATGCATGGCTACTCTCTAGTGTACAACATAATGTATATGTATAGGATATTAGCTTTCTTATTACCATGAGATGCAAATTACCGAATATATTTGCATAGTTATACATAACCCAATCCATATAATATCACGAGTTTAGACATTTACGGTATATTCATTTTTACTACCCTAATAGAACTAATCTCTCGCCGGTCTAATCTAAATGATGGATAGAATTTTGTGCAAAGTTTATGTTTGTAATTGTAAATTGGGTCAAATTTAATCCATTTCCATCATTTTCAGCCTCCGTTTAGCACTGGGCTGCTGATTGGCTCATTACAGACACGGAAAGAATATGAGGCTTGGGCGATTTTAACTCCATAGATCGCAATATGCACAATCAAATGGAACAATTCTGGTTTATTATCCAGGTGATTTAACCTGAAATTGTTCCCAAGTTTAAAGTGTTCATTTAACAGAACTCAATGTTCCGTACAGATTCCAAACACAAACATCACACGGTGTACTAATTTGTAAACTCGTAAACTGCCTTGTCAAGAGGGGGTAATAAAATCATCGGATAAGCTGGATTATCTACAGCACGTACATGACGTAACAGATCTGACTTGTAATAGGGACATTAAAATAATATCAGACTGAAGAATGAGACATGTTTAAACTTTTAAAGGGTAAGTCCACCCCATATCTTAAATTTGCATGCAAGAAGAGGAAACCCCCCTCCCCCAACCCTGTATGTATTTTAAATCGCTAGACGTTCCGCAGCGCTTTACAACTATTTAATACATTCACACCAGTACAATCCAATACAATAACTTTATTTACACACACAACCAATCAGTATGTCTTTTTATGATTGTGGGGGGAATTGGAGGACCCGGAGGGAGATCATACAAACTCCTTGCAGATTTGTCCAAGGGAGGATTTGAACCCAGGACCTTAGCACTGCAGGGTATCAGTACTAACCACTGAGCAATTGTGCTGCCCAATACTTACCCTTTTCCCCTAAACTAACTTATCAACCTTATTCCCCTCTCTAAATATTCTCTTCTGTTAGTATAGCACAAAAATGACTGATCCCACTGAAAAATTACCCCCATCTGTCCCAGGATCAGTCATTTCAGGTAGACAGTTTGCGCTATTTTCATATCATTGGAAACACGTTTTCGGGTGCGTTGCGATTGCGATTTGCGTTCTGCATTTGAAATTGCAATCGCATGTGTTTTTCAATACTTAATGAAAAAAGGCATACACAAACGCAACAAAATCGCACATGAAATCACATGCGATTGAGATTGCGATTGCGTTGCAGTGTGGCAACGCAATTAAACAACTGTACATTATCTGAATCTACAATTTGAGAGAAGTAAAATAGTGGTACTCACATATTTATCTGTGCTTGTTTCGTCATTACATTTTTAAAGTTAAGTCAGTGCTCCTAATTCCCTCCACCCTGCCTTCTTGCAGTGTCTGCGACACCTAAAGGTTCTGCACAGCCTCACCGTGGACACTGCTCGGCTTCGAAACATGTCATGTCTGCAGGTCAGATGATTGGCTCTATATATTAGGCTATATTGCATGTTATTAGCCAGCAGTTCTGGACACATGCATAAGCTAAGGGAAATAAAGGAGTATTTTGCATATCTCCACCCCTTACTCTGGGGAACCTGGGAGTAAGAAATTAATTTTTGTTTCTTAGATTTTGTGGGCAATGCTATTCATATAGCATGAGACTGCCAGATGCCTTCTGTTATAAGAAGGTGTTTCTCCATATAAATGCTGGGACTTCAAATAATGATTTACCAGGATCTACATCTCAGATTTAAATTCCGAAAAAAGATTTGGAGTAGTGGGGTGCTGTATCTACATGTATAGATACCCTTTAACACTGTTTCATCCCACCTTACTGATGGGACCCCTGGACGTTTGGGCAATCACAAATGCAGGAATCTTTTTACTTATAGAATGTTACATACACACTGATCTATAACTGAAAGGTTATGGCTATTTGCTTTTGACTTGGCTATAAACAGTGTTTCCTCTGCACTGTTTTATTACCGTTACTACAGTAAATATTGTCTGGGGGGATGAATGATTTCAAAGGAAACCTGCATTTTCCTTGCTAGGTAATTTTCATTATAGCTGTACACTTATAGTTTGTATGTGTTTAACTTTATATATCTAGCTACTTTTTATTTAATAGATATTCATTATTTATTTGTATACCTTTTTACCTGTCTACCCATATCTATTATAGATGGTTTCCATCGGCAAATGCCAGTTTCGAACATATGTGGATTTTATATATTTTTTAAACTTCTAAAATTCTTTTCGGAAATCAAAAAGGAGATTTCCAAAATAGCAAATTCCTATTCAAAAATGCAATTGAATACTCAAAAAGTGCGACCTAAAAAATGATTCAATTGGGTTGAATTTCATTAATCTCTACTATCTAATGTATCAGCGGTATCTATCGATTTATGTAATCTAGCTATGTAACGCTCTACCCATCTGTCTGTCTGTCTGTCTGTCTATCTGTCTGTCTGTCTCTGTCTGTCTGTCTTTCTGTCTATCTATCTATCTATCTATCTATCTATCTATCTATCTATCTCTCTATTTACTGTATATATCATCTATGTATCACTCTACCTATCTGTCT